>JARFYF010000058.1:11448428-11464252 GCA_030265395.1 Rhina ancylostomus | reverse complement strand
CTATGTTGGCGCCAGAAGAGTGGTGATACTTGTGGGCTGCCCCCAGAACACTCTACGCAAAAGATGCATTTCACTGTTCGTTTTGATGTACATGTGACTAATAAAGATATCTTATATTATACTAATCCCACTTGCCTACATTAGTTCCATATCCCTCTGTGAATTGTTCATTCAAGTACTTGTCAAGATGTCTCTTAAATGTTGTTACTGTTCCTGTCATCATCACCTTCTCTGGCACTGCATTCCAGGTACCAACTCCTATATGTGTGAATAATTTACCCCTCTGATCCCCGTTAAACCTCCTTTAAAAAATGCTAAATACAATTAGTCAAAATCCATGCCTGAGGCTTGACAACAAAACATGTTGAAAGACCAATACAGAAATCACCAGACAGTTGGACCTGGGTTGCTAAATTGAGGAAGGAATTACTGGGTGTTCATCTCAGTGTCTGATAGTTTTGAGGGCTGGAAGAGGAGTTCTGTGTTCATTGGAACGAGGGATGGTGCTACTGGAGTTCCTAATGGTGGGTACATGCTGGAAGAATGATCTGTTGATGCTGGGCAGTTCAGGTTTGATGGGCCAAACTATTCTCTTCTTCAGGTCTTTCTTTCACCTGTTGGTGAAGGACCTGGACCAGTAATACAGGATACCATCTGCTGAAAACAAGTTGAGAGAAGATGGCAACATGGGAAGGTGGCAAGCCTAGATTTTAACAGATTATCGGAGGCGAGGATGATAATGATTAGACTACAGAGTCTGAACACCTTGGTGGTAATTAACTGCAGAAGGAAGCCTAATGAGTGTTGATTTCAACTTTGGTGACCTTTGACTTGGATTCTTGGTTCACTGGTATATAGTAATAACCTGTGACCTTTGACTTGGGTTTTTGGTGCGCTAATGTATAATATTAGACACTGAAATTTGACCTGGATTCTCAGTTTACTTGTCTAGACTATTAGCCTTGATTGTTTGGTTCACTGGTTTATAATATTGACCTCTGACCTTTGACTTGGTTTCTCATCTATGATTGGTAAACACTAGGGATATAAAATGGAGGCCCAGAGTCCTTTATGTGTACATCTGGGGAGGTGTTGATCTTGAATCCAACTTTGTAAAGTAAGATGTTTGAGATTATTTTGTGCTTTTATTATTTATTGATGAAAATACTATGACTCCTGTTTTTTAATGGGTTGTGAGCAGAATACTTGATTAGTTATGGAAATCAGACACATCATGGCAGTTGAATTACATCTTTGGGTTCTGAAGGAGAATTCAGGTTGCAGTTATTTCTTTGCCATCTTATCTAGGATCAATTTAAATGGGCTAATACATCTGACCCTGACAATTGGAGGTCCATTAGTCTCTTATCAATGGCATGCAAACTGTTCCAAATGGCAGCTTGGAGGACCAGGGTGGGAATAACATGAGATGGCCAATACAGATTTAGAAGGTAAATCATCCTGAACAAACCTAGATAATTTCATTTATGTAATTACAAATAAAACTGATAGTGGGCTGTCCAAGATTTAGTTCATGTGAATATTGATAAAATGTTTGATCAGTTCCACATGAAAGAATGAAGCCTAATAGGTAAAACTGCAATAGTCTGTCATGCTTAGGACTTTGGTGCTGGTTTGGTAGATTTTCTGAACTATTGCATATTATTCTAATTAAATGTCCTTTTTTTTTCAGAGGTTACACAGTATTATAATAAATTATTCAGTGAATCTGGTGAGTGTTAGGGTAATGTGGAAACTAGGGCCCTGATGAGTTTGTCAGTACTGGGACCCTGGTTAGTTTCAGTGGATTTCGGGAACTGAGTCCTGGTGAGTTTCAGGGCAATGTATGAATCAGTGCCCCAGTAAGTTTCAGAGGAGTGTGTGAACCAGGACCCTGTGAGTTTCAGGGGATTGCAGGTACCAAGGCCCTATGAGTTTTATGGGAGTATGGGAGACATAACCTGTGAGCCAGATGTAGCACCATTGGGAGTTGGAGAGCAGATTATTGAAGTTTTACTGGCAACGGAAGGTACAACATGGAACTGGATTAAAACAAATGCATTTAAAAAAAAATTGAAACTTGGCTGAGGAGGGATGTCAGTATGTGGTGAGATTTCAATGGAGACCTGCAGGGGTCAGTACATGAATGTCTGTTCCTGTTAATTTGCATGTATACACTGTTTGTCAATATAAAATCTGCCAATAACAGAAACAGAGAGAGCAGTCAAGCCATAAATTGCAGCCAAAGATTTCCTGAGGAATTCAACTTTTTTTGCACATATAGGCAGAAGAATTGTTCAAATGAAGTTAATTATTACTGTAAAACATTGCTCAAGACATATGAAGAATGATTCAAGGAAGACAAATAAAGGAATGAGGACTGATGTAAAAATTGTGTAGAAATTCTTTTGAGCATTGCAACATTTTTGTTAGCTGTTCAATAGACATGATAGATCAAATATGCAGTTGATTATTCAGTGCTCCCATGGCATATTTCGAGAAGTTTGTTCTGGATCCCCCAGGCACAAGACATTCACCTGAATGGAAGCCTCTGGGTATGCGTACTGATGGAAGTCTGGTTTTAATGTCAGTTGAGCAAACGTACTCTGCACAATTATGTTCAAGCCTTGCACACTGAATCTGGCCTTGACTGGGGTTTATGGTCCACTTCTCTCAAATGGGTCCCTGCTGGATGGTTTGGCTTCTACCACTTGTGTTCTTCTTTGGATGTTTTTTAATCATTCCCTTCCATTTTCATGCTGGCTCCCACCCCCAGCACCCAACACCTCCTCTGATTGTCTTCCTAATTGATTCTCTGCTCTTCCCCTCTCTTACTGATTTTTTTTCTTTTGTTTGCTCCACCATGCCGCTATCTACCTTCCACTTACCTACCATCTCCATGAGTTCCAATCTCTACAGTGCTGGGAGTTTGCTGACGGAAGGCCGTTGAGCAAGGTATTGACTGTAGGCCGGGATGCTTTGGGCCCTGTGCAGAGAGGAATATTGATGTCAGGGGAACCTTGCAAAGTTTGATCTGGGCCTCTATTTGTTGCCACTTTAACGCACCTTTCTTGGCAGTTTAAGATTTCTAGCTTTATTTGATTGAGTAATTAACTACCCAAATGCTAAGACGTATAATAAAACTGGACCGGAGATAATGCTGAGGGTTTTGCATTGCTCAGTCCAAATGGTTTGTAACATTTAAGCTCTTTTAAACTTCTGTGCTGCCCAGTTTAATTCTACAAATCTGAAAGAGGTACAAGAACAATGCGACTTGGAGTGAATGTGCATTGTTAATTGAAGGTGGCAGATCAGGTTGAGAAAGTGGCTATAAAAGCATAAAGAAGCCTGAGCTTTAAAAATGGAGACACAGTTAAAGACCAAAGAAATCATGATGACTATTCATGAAACACTGGTTTGGCTATAACTGAAGTATTGTGTACAGTGCAAGGCATCACACACTATGAAATATGTGAAGGCTTTGGACAGGGTGCAGAAGAGTTTTTTTAGAATGATTTGATTCCAGGGATGAGAAGCTGGAGTTCTCCTTGGAACAGAAGAAGTTAGGAGGGAATCTGATACTTAAAATCATGTTGGGCCTAGACTGTGTAGTGAGAGAGAAATTGTTTGTGTTGGCAGGAAGGTTTAAAAACAGAGGCTGCAGAATGAAGGTGATTGACAGAGGAACTACTAAACTTCCTCATGCTACAAGTGGTTTGAATACACTTCCACAGATGGTGGTGGAGGTATATTTAATCTTGGCTATGTACTTGAAAGGAAGAGCTTGCAGGGCTGTGGAGAGGGGTCAGAGGATTGCTATCTCACTGGATCACCCTTATGGGTCAGATGATCTCCTTCCATAGAGAAAATGTTGGTTTAAAATGGGGAAAGAGGCAACCCTGGGATTAAGAATCCACTCTGGAATTCCCCTTTGGAGAAGGTGATGAAAATGACCTCAGTTTTGAAATGATCTTTAAGAACGGGGAATTAAAATAAGGTCTCTGAATTTCCTGGTTGAAAAGTTTTATTTCTGCCAAACCAGAAAGTCTTGAGGATTTAAAATCTGATGTTTTCCCTTCCTAAACCTATGTATGTCACAGTAAGATTTTTGACAGTGTGGGAGGAGTTGAATGGATCTAATGAATTGGGTGCGAACAACAGCTTTGGATAATATGCAAAATGTATACAACTCCCAAAAGTCTGGGATGCCACAGCCTCTGATAAAATGCATATAATTTCCATCTTTCTCATTAATAGACACTCTGCTGGAACACAGCTTGTTATCACAGCCAGCATTTTGAAGAGGATATATTCTCTAATATTTACTCTTTTTCTCCACCCACCCATCCAATCCAACTAAAGTCATTCAGATCATTAACAATTCTCTATTTTGAGGGACCCACATCTCTGAATCACTTGGAGGATGTTTGAGGCTAGAGGCTTTGCTTAGTGGGTTCTTTTTGACCCATTCAGGTACTTTGCCCCTTGCCCCAGAAGAAGCGAGTGAGTGTTGGTCAAGAGTTGACCAATTCCACCTCAATGGCCTTGGCTACAAATAATCCTGTGAATAAGTGTCACAACAACATGTAACCAATTTGAATGGGCAATAGCAAGCATTTAGAGACCCCTTGTTGACTTGGCACAAGAAGCACAATTGTGTTTGGAGGAAATAAGAAGGAAAGTGTGTGGTTCCTGAGAGAAAACAGGAGAAGCATCTCGATTAGGGAGAAGACTAATTCCGTACACCCAATTTTATTTAAAGATTTTGTTTGTGAGTGAAACAGTCTTGATGCTAAAGATGTGCTGTTGAAGCTGAGTCGTGTTTTTTTTTGGGATTACACAGTGAGAACTCAGTTGTGAACCTGTGTGCTGAGTGGAATATGGAGCAGTGGTAGAGAAATCAGGTCCAACATTTAAAGGGTTAAATTTGAGGTTGAGGCTGGATTATTTACTTGGAGAGTGATTAGTACCTGGATTTAGGAATGGTAGTTGAACCCAAAGCAGAAGCAGCTGGATTCAGCCACCGTACAACTGTCGAGCTGTTATTTTGGATGAGTGTAGAAGCCCCACTGAGGTCCTGAATCTGAATCTGTCCCGTGATCTTGTCAATTCGGATAGAGCCTGCCTTCTGACACAGCCCAAGCAGCGATGACAGTGGACTGCCATGGCAGTCTCTTGCGTGGCTGAGGAGAGCTGTGGCAGAGTTAAAAAGAGGAAGCTTGTGATGTCAAATATCTGGCAGGTGACAGAAGCCTGGGGCAGTTTTCTTTCTGGTCTCTTTAATCCATGGATGGGTATATCTCTATAGGCAGACTGTAGAGAGGACAGAAACTCAGCAAGGTAGGATGTTTTGACAAGACAGCACAATAAAATGTTCAAACACGTAAGCTAAGCAGTTTATGTGAAAATAAGCTGAAGTATAAAGTTTTCTGGAATGATCTAAATTAGAGGCAGTGGACATGTAGTGAAAACTCCCCACACTGCAGGATTGTGAGAGATGTCACCGTTGCATCAAGGAACTATCTGCTTTCTCCCGTGCTTTGTTTTTTGTGTAATATTAAAAGGCTAAGCTTTATCTCTGAGCATTGATCTACAGATGTACTGCGGATATTGCAAGCCAGCTTCCAGCAGCAGCAGGCAACAATTGCCATGCCGGTAGGATACCTTGTAACCTGCCTCTACTTTCAAACCTGCTCTCTCTACAGATGCCACATTTTTCCCCACTAACCGTGATAAGAAAGCAACAGCTGCAAACTTCTTTCCTCTGGGAACTTGGTTAGCTTTTTATAGAAAGCGAGGCAAATCATTAATGCACCATGTCCACACACTTGACTTCTGTCATGAATTTTCATACTGTCCTCATTACTTGTGAAATGTCTGCAGTGGAGGACAGGTTAACATAAAGAGGCTTTCTATTGCCTGTTGTCATTCTATAAAGCCTCATCTTATCTAATAACTTTCAGTAAACAAACTAACATTTTTAAGGGTCTCATCTTTCCTCATTGAGCAATAGGGCATGAGGATGACATTTCAGTAGTGAGTAAATGAGCTGCACTCTGCCTGTAATGGATATCACAGAAAGATGGCAACATTTGCCAATGTTCAATGGGTCAAAGCGCATTAAGCTGAATGATGCCAATCTGTCAGATTCAATGAGTGCAATACATTTCAGAAGTCAATTAATAAGTTTAATGAAAAGTCATCTGTTTGGATTATTAATATTTTATTGTATATTTTTTCCTTGTTCTGATTATGACTATATATTCAGTGCAATAGTTCTCCAGAGAGAAAGAGAGTAACATTTTTGAAAGATGAAATACATAATGTAAAAATTATGATTTGTTTTTCTTGTGACTGCTGCTTATATGATGCTCTGTGCCTGTGATGCTGCTGCAAGTTTTTCATTGCACCTGTGAACACACATACTTGTGCATATGACGATCAACTCTACTTTCAAGTCACAAAATATTAATTTCCATTTTTCCTTTCTTTGATTTGATTAGTTGAGAGTTAGTGTTTTCAGTTGACTCCTCCTATGTTTTTAAAGCTAAAAGGAGTTGCGCGAGTACATGTTGAGTTATTAAATCGAATTTCTTCTTCCAAGTGGGAGACTTTATCCCTCAGTTATCGTTGTACTGGCTGAGCTTCTTGAGCCTCCCTTTGCTTGCTCAGTACACCACAGATCAGCTCCTTGGCACTTGATCACGGTTAATAATACCAAGGATTGCTGCAGTATTGAAGTGACCATCTCCTTTGAATAGTGAAGCCAAGGCCTCCCCTGCTTGTTCAGAGGAGAACAGAAAGCTCCCTCAGTGAACTTCACCCTATTCCTTTTGTGTTAATTACACAATGCACCAAATGCATGTTTGTTGAACTCAGTGCCATCAACTTCAAGAATTTCACAAACATCCAAGTATTAGATCAAAACCATACATGTGAGGTAGTTTTGTTTCTTGGCTATGGAAACAATGCTGTTGGTAAAGCAGGTAGATGCCCATCTTTGGCTGCACATGAGTCAATCCCACCCACTTGTAACGCTGAGTTAGTTGCCTGAAAAAAAAGTGATCCACTTTTCCAGTTGCTAGCTGATCAGGATTATTCACGACCCCTCCCACCCCAGACATTCTCTCTTCTACCGCGCCCACTCCCCTATCAGGCAGAAGATACAAAAGCTTGAAAACGAGCACCTCCAGGTTCAAGGACAACTTCTATCCTGCTGTTATAAGACTCTTGAACAGACCTCTTGTATGATAAAGATGAACTCTTGACGTCACAATATACCTCATCATAGCCCTTGCACCTCTGTGTCAACCTGCACTACACTTTCTCCATAACTGTAACACTATATTCTGCATTCTGTTATTGCTTTTCCCTCGTACTACCTCAAAGTACATGTTTTTTGGAATGATCTGTATGGATGACATGCAAAAGCAGATTTTTCACTGTATATCATTACATGTGAAAATAATAAACCAATTTCAATTCCATTGTTGGCTTCTCATGGACTGGACTCTCCCTCTGGGCAGTATGACAGCATTGCTAAATCTGGATAAAAGTGTAAATCTTAATTTGACCTAAAGAAAAAGGTTACATGTGAAACATATGGAGCAGTCAGCAGATTGGGAGGGATTCTCTTGTGCTGAATGCAATCATGGGCATCATCTCCTGTTTTGTACTCTGTGTTGTAAGCTTCACTGCACTGGGAGCTCCAGTTCATTGCTTATTGCTCGAATATTAGAAACAAATTACTTTAGTCTGTAAGTTACCCTTGGTGATATTAATGAATGTTTAACAAGACGTGATTGCATCTCTCAGTACGCCAACGTAATGAGACTTTAACCTACTTAATGTACTCTACGCACCTCTCAATATCAGCAACTGCAATCTTTAGCTTTAGAAGTAAGTGCTCATCATCATTGGAAGTCCATGTTCCTGGAGTTCTCTTCCACACTTCTTCATAAATTGGCCTCCGGAAACAGAGTCATTCTTCAGATTACCTATGACTTAACCAACCAGGGGAAAAACCCTAATCACCACTGCAGTTTAGGAACATTATGTCTACTTTGATCATTTTGCACTAGAATGGACTTTGATTTTTTTTTGTACTAGTTGTGTTTTCTTCTGTAAAAACCAGGCATAATTTGTATTTTTTCTTGTGAATGATGCTGTGTGCCTGTGATGCTGTTGCAAGCAGGTTATTTTTTTCCTTGGACCTGTGCACATATACTTGTGCATGTGACAATAAACTTGACTTTGACATTGACCTTGACTGCTCTTTCATTGGCACGTACTGCAGCTCTGACATTTCTGATGGGATGAGTTAGTTGAAAGATTACCTCATCAGACTTTAGGTGGCATTCCCCTCATCAAGAGTCCCTCTTTCCTCCTCCAGGTGTTGATCTATTGGACTTCTTGCAAGGGGGATGGGGTGGGGGAAGCAGGATCTCAACCTTGACTTCACAGGTCAGTAGGTTTTAAGCCCTGACCTAATTAGATTCTTATTTCAGAACAATGTGGGATGAGGTGAACCAGGATGATACAGCCCCACAAAAATAGGTCTAATTTTGTTAGTAGGAAGACTAATAAACACTGCAACATCATGAACTATGAATGATTTGTGATACATTTGGCTATGTGATCCAAGAGCATTGCAGCAGGTTTGGATGTAAGCACTTCTTAAGGATTCTGTCAAAGAATTCACTTTATTTTAGGCTGGACTCTGCTGTATTGCAGGTGATGTTTTCACCAACCTAAGAGGAGAAATGTTCACCCATCAGTAGGGATTGTGATCACCATCTCTGAAATCCTAATAGTAGGAATTGATTTTAAAAAGTACTACAAAGGTTATGCTTTGCCCCACTTATCTGTCCCTTCAATGTAATTTCTCCTGTCCTTGCCCAGATATATATCTCATCATTGAAGAACAGTGTACATTGTGCACAGTATTCTACGTTCTATTTTATCTAAGCTGTAGACTGAACTTACCTCTCAAGCAAGTCAATTCATTGAATTGATTCCTGGGATAAGGAGCTTTGTTCTAAGAGTGAGATTGATACTAGGAACTGAAGTTTAGAAGAATGAGAGGTGATCACTGTAGTGTTTCTCAGGGTTAGCATACCTTTTAAGGACAGAATAACAGCATGACTTTTTAATGCTTTGTCGTAGACCCCTCCCCAACTGCTTTAGGTTGAGAGTTGTCTGCCTTTACATTAGTTGCTCTGTCTCTCATGAACCCTACAAAGCAGCAATGCCAATGAGTCTACAATCAGTGCATTGGCAATAAGTTCAGGATGTTGCTGCTTGAGGGAGTCACAGGGTGGTGATCCTGTTCAACTTACCTAGAGACAGGACTCTCTAGGAAGACTTGTGTTGGAAATAGTGGTAAGCTGAGGAAATGTGAGTGGTATGTTTTTTGCCCTGCATAGGAAATGAGTGGAGATTGTCAAAGTTCTGCAAGAAGAGGAAGATGACATTGTTGCTGGTGGTATGGCCCAAGACACAGGACAGGTAGGTGAGTCAAATAATGTCAGAAACAAAATCCCCAAAGAGGACATAGTGAAAACCTTGTCAGGTCATGTTATGGGGGAAGTGAGCTGTTGGAATGCCAGTGGAGATAGATGGGTTTATTTTCCTGTGATAGTTATCATTGTCTTTGATGGGTTTGAGGAACATGGGCTGAGAGATTGTGCCTTTTGGAGGGACCATACCATTGGCAGTGAAGAGATCTATGAGTCACTGGGGTGCTCCAGCCCTACCCAAACTAGTCAGTTGGGCTTGAGAGATGCCATCCAGTCTATAGCTGACAGACTCTGCCAGACTAGTGTGACAGGTTGTAGCTCCAATGAAATAATCATGGGAAATGAGAGACTGATGGCTACCAAACCGCTACCCAGGCCGGCAAGAGAAATCATAATCCAAGATGAGGGTGCAGCAAAGGTAGCCACAGTCTTCATGAAGGCAGGCATGGGTTACAGTGTATCAACACGATTGCAGATGAGGAAGTGACCACAACCATACATAATACTTGAGGTATAAAGTTGTACCATGGCCTCTGTGCTCCAGCTAATGAGACCAGAATCCCATACACCGTCTTCATCACCACATCTACCCGTGAGCCACCTTTAGAGATCTGTGGACTAGTACACCAAGGTCCCTCTGTTTCTCAGTACTCCCTAGGGCCCCACCATTCATGGTGTATGTGCCACCATTATTAGATATCCCAAAATACATCACCTTGCACTTATCAGGATTAAATACCATCTGCCATTTCTCTGCCCAGCATTGTCCTGTAACCTAACATTATCCTCCTCACTATCAACTATTTAGTTCCCTGGAGTAAACAAAAATCAATGCTAAAGTTCAACATTGGATGATATTCAGTGAGGATAAAGATGATAGGAGAGTGACACCTGATAAGGGCAGGACACTCCCTGTCCCTTCATCTTCCCATGCAGCCAGTTTTAAAACCTGCTTAACTTTGTGGTGTGAACAAGGTTCAAAACAGAAACTTTTAATCAATAGTCTGAAGTTACTATTCTGGGACTGTCCTGAGGCCTTGGTGAGGCTGGAAAGTGAGTTCCAGTTTCCATGGTGGAATAAAGTGAAAAGACATTTCAGTTAAAATCAAAATATATATCAGTCTGTACTGTTGACTTGTATTTATAATCATGAGTAAGCTGTTGTGAACTCAGAAGGAAGAAATAAATTACAAGTTCTGACAAACTCTGGGTTAAACATGCACTGCTGAATATCCCTTATTTCTACAGACCATAAAAAATATAGTCCGAGAACATTATTTTAGTACTATATAAATATGCAGGAAGAACTTCAGCAAATCCTGAATCTTTATAGGCAACAGCTTTCACTTCTGAGTAGATGACTTGCTTCACCATTTCAAAGCTTAAACAGTAAAGAGGAATTAAATTTGGAAGTAATAGGCAAGTGGAGGCCATCAGCTATATACTTATCTTCCAGATTGTTTAAAGGCTATCTCCCTGACACTTCACAAATACTTAAACAATTCCTGAGGTGACAAGGTAGCTGGGACCTAATTGTCTATGCAAACATTGGTTTGTGCTGAAGGTATCAGAGTCTGTGCTGAGGTTATTAAGAAAGAAACTAATTTTGGCTTCTGCATCTTGGACTGTAGAGGAGAAAAGATCATTAGCTGGTAGCTGGTACCTGGTCATGGACCGATGGAAGGTGAGGAAGAGGATTGTACTCCATGGTGAATCCCCCGGTAGTCATCATGGGTTAGTCCACACCTGCAGTACTGTGTGCTGTTCTGGATACCACACGATAGGAAGGAGGTGAATGCACTGGAGAGGGTGCAGAGGCGATTCACCAACATGTTGCCTGGGATGGAGCATTTCAATTACAAGGAGAGACTGGATAGGCTGTGTTTGTTTTCATTGGAGCGGAGGAGGCTGAGGGGGATCTGATAGAGTTTTACAAACTTATGAGGGGTATGGACAGGGAAGATGGGAGGAAACTTTTCCCAGAGCAGTATTGTCTAAAACTAGAGAGCATGGGTTTCAAGCAAGGGGCAGGAGGTTTCAAGGGGATCTATAGAAACATTTTTTTTTCAACCCGATTGTGGCTGGAATCTGAAATGCACTACCTTTATGGATGGGGGAGACAGGTACTCCCACAACAGTTAAGAAGCATCCAGATAATCATTAGAATTGTCAAGGTGTAGAAGGCCATAGATCAAATGCTGGTAAATGGGATTAGTGTAGATGGGTACCTGATGGTTGGATGTTTTTGACCAAAGGACCCACTTCCGTACTGTATAACTCAACAGTACACACTGACTCTTTATCCTATGAGAAATGCCTTTTTAGGATGACATTACAAAAGGCAGCCAATATCAGCAAAGCAAGGGGGAATGGTACTGGAGGAATTGGGTCCTGGTGTCTGTGCAGACATCCAGCCTGTTGCCAGTGTGTATTCTATCCTTGGTGTTAACTATCTACAGGACAATGCACTTCACTGCCAGTTACTGCCCAGAGTAAATTTACAGTGGCAGTGATTAAAAGAGATAGCAAGTTAAATTTGCTTTGATGAAAACCTATTAAAATGTATACATTTTCTGAGAATTAACTAGACTGTTCTGGATGCAGGAAATTGGTTGTAGCTCCCACAGATGAATAAATTATGCAAATGAGATCATACTGAATTATTTAACATGTATTTGGCTATCTGTACCCCTAGATGAGAGGAGTAAATCCTCATTTGAAGCAGGTTCTGTCACATCACCATCATAGATCATACTAAATTCATTTGGAACTGATAGTTTTTATGACTGAGATGCCCAAATTTCAGCTGAGTTTACTAGTTAAGATCTGGGCTCTGGGCCAAGAGCTCCACCTGTGACCATTAGAATAACAACAGCAACGTGCCCTTACACAGTACTTTTAACATGGCAAAATTCCTCAAGGCGTTTCATAGCACCAGTATCAAGCACAGTTTAGCTGTGGCTTTTTGAGGCAAATGTCTGAAAGCCTGGTGAAAGAGGCAAGATATAAGCAGCATCTCAAAGGAGTGTAGAGGGATATAGGGTTTAGTTTAGGGAAGGGATTTCAGACTAAAAACACAGCTGCCAATAGTTAAGTCAAGATAATCTAAGGTGTACAAGAGGAAAGTTGCTCAAGACCTGCTAGAACCTGTTATCCTTGCAGCTCACAGTAATTTTTGTCTGTTTTTGGTTGTCCTTTATGGTGATTGCCCAAAGAAGTGTGTCACCTTTGGAACGGGCAGGCTGAGGTACAATTTTCAAGAAGTTGCCTGCAGCAGAAAGGTTTGAACATCACTGAAGTTCAAGTTCTGTTTGCTCTCAGGTATTTGAAGCCTGTTGTCTCAAAACTATTTCAAATGTCTCGTTGCAGCATTGGTCATAATTTGTCTAATGATATGTTGAATCACCAGCAATTAAAATCTGGGTTTCACTACCCAAACTTATCTCACTCAGGGCACTTGCAGCAATTATTTCCAACCAGTCTGGCCTAGATTTCAATGCAGGAAGGTTAAAAATAATGCATTTATCTATTGGTTTTAATGCCACTTTAAAACAGTTTATAGCAACTTGGGAAGAGCAATCATTTTTGTAATTCAAGAAAAGCAGCAGAATGCTTATTCAACATTATAGATAAAACAAAAGCCCTGGTAAACAGCAGAATGATAAATACAAATTAATTTGAGTTATTTTAGTTGAATGAAGGAATAAATATTGGCTAGAATACCAGCCCGGTTCTTCTATGAAGTAGTGCCTATGAGACCTCTTGCCTCTTTGTCCGATGATGCAGTGCTCCCTGGAGAGCCAATGCAGAATTTTGTGTTCTATTTTCTCTGACAGATAGTGATTCCTGAACCTTAGGCAGAAGCAGAGTGCTACCAACTGGAGGTAAATGTATTTGTTCTTGCTTCCCAGCCCCCAATCCTGCAATGACAAGACAGTTGCAAGCTCTTCATGTGGCTCCTGATAGCAACCATACAGGTCTCATGCTAACAAGTGCTTCTCATTACAAAATGCCATTCCATTGCGGTTAACATATCTTTGCCCAACTTCACAAACTTTTGTGGAGGACCTGAGAGGCTCTTACTGCTCACTCGGAAGCCACTCAGCTTAGCACATCCAAAGAGGATGAAACTTGTACCCAAGACAAAAAACGGTGTAAAGCGACGAAACAGTTTTTTGCTGAAGAACACAGGGTATATTTAAACCTTCACATTTTCTTTCCGCTGTGTTTCTTGTACACATTTATTTACAGTTACAATTAGTTTCCTGCTCTCTGCACTGTACAAGAAGTATTTACAATTCTTTCAAGTGTCTGTTCTGACTACGATCATTTGGGTTACCAATTTCCACTGTTCATGCCATTAACTACAACGTAAACCTAAAACAGAATAATATTTAGAAGGCTTGTACCAGAAGGTCCATTTATTCGAAGCACTTGTATGTTAAAGATTGCTTTGTATAAAAACTGTGTGTGTGTGTGTGTGTGTGTGTGTGTGTGTATATAATATAAAAAATGTACCAGTTTAAATGCCTTTGGGAAGGCATGTCACTTCTGAAAGTACCAATTTCATCTTTAAATTTTGACACTGTCACAATGGCATAGTCACTTAAAAGAAAAAATAAAAAGGCCAAAAGCGATACATCTCGGCTGTTCTGTATCCCACCAGAATGCCAGTTATTTCTGGTTGCCACAGCACTGTTCTCATGAGTCCCCTGCTGGCTTTCAGGGTCACAGCATTATAAGAGGCAGTGAGTGATATCATTTGCTTGTTCTCTCGACCGCCAGTTGTCCTAACGTGGGCTGAAATGACAGTTGGTTTGAAACAAGTGGTTGACTGCTCACTGGAACACGAGGGTTTAATCGGTTTCTGGTATTGATATAATTCAAGCTCTGAAAGGTTTATGTGCAGAAAAGAAAAAGCTCTTTTACTTCCAAACCATGACCACCCAGCATTTTCCATTCTATTGTTAAGGTGACGGGTATTAATGATGTAATGGAATTTCGACATGTATCTAGCAAAGCTCACTACATGCTTCAAGGCCACAGCATGTTGCTGCTCAGGATTACAGCAGACGAGGCTTGACATAAGAGCAAAGCTTTTCCAGCATTGGATGAGCCATTGGCTAAAGGAGTTGAAGTTAAAGATAGCCATCATTCAGAATTTGCAGTACTTTCATGGTAGATGAAGTAAGGGCTGCCCTAGTTCAGCATTCTGAACCAATGCACTTGGTCTGATATTTCTGACCTTCTCCCTTAGCTTGTTAATATTTTACACAGCTGTAAGGTTGTTCCCTGTGTTGTTTGCCTTAGTCCCAAATCAGGACTCTACAATCAGCATGGAGGGCAGCAGCCAAGAGCTGATTTAGGAAGAAAAGAGGGAGGCAATTCAACCTGTTTAAACTAGTATTGTCCTTCAATAAGATCATGGTTGACCTGCAGCCTAATTCCACTTATCCATCTTTGCCCTGTGTCCCCTAATTTTATCTAAAACTATTAATTGGATTTATTACCTGTTGATAATTGGCTCCTGAACAGTGACTAGTGATGGTGTGCAGCAGCAGTTAAGAGTCAACTATTGTTGTAGGTCTGGAGACCAAGTTTAAAAATTCCATGGGTTTTTAATGACAGCGATGGTAATGTACGATTACCTTTGAGTTGCTATCAATATACTACAATGACCATTTTCTCTCTCATCTGTTCTCTATCATCACCCACTATTTTCACCTCCTATAGACAGATCATCTGAAATGAACAAACCCTCTCCTCCTCTCTCCAGTGTGAGAGACATGAACCAAGCCATCATATATAAATTGAATTAAATTGAAACAGTACTGTACTGTTTTTCTTTTTAATTGTTTGATTTTTGACAGATAATCTATCCCTATATTTACTATAAGATTGTAGTTCTGATGATAAAACTCCCACAGCAGACCAACCATTCATTGTGTGGCAAATAACACTACTTAACAAGGTACTGAGCCATTGTGCCAACCAGTAACTGTACTGTAATGTAAACAATGTTGTGCTCAAATCTTCAGCAGTGCCTGAGCCTGATATAGATGGGAATGACTAAGGCAGGCACCACTACTACTTGTGTCATTCAGTCTGTCTTGGTCTCCACCCATCACAGATGTTTCCCTGCGATCTCTCTCTACCCTTCCTTCTGTCCCTGTAACATAGAACATGCTTCTTTGCTAACTTTTCCTAGTTCTGGTGAATGGTGATCATTCTTAAACATTAACTCTTTTTTTTCTCCACAGATGCTGCTTGACTTGCTGAGTATTTTCAACATTTTGTGTTTTTATG
>JARFYF010000058.1:11336417-11348050 GCA_030265395.1 Rhina ancylostomus | reverse complement strand
TGTCTTGAGAATGACATAAGAAACTGCTAGATATTTATTTTTATAGATTTGGAGAGAAAGGAATTGAGAGAATTTAAAGGCATTTTTGTTTTCTTTTTCACTAAAAAATAATTAATTCTTTTTTAAACAAATATGAATCTAGTTGGCCAATTTAGCCATAATGAGCAGGCACAGTAGTGTGGCGGTTAGCATAACACTATTACAGCGCCAGCGACCCGAGTTCAATTCAGGCCACTGTCTGTAAGGAGTTTGTCCGTTCTCTCCATGCCTGCATGGGTTTCCTCCGGGTGCTCTAGTTTCCTCCCACATTCCAAAGACAAACGGGTTAGGAAGTTGTGGGCACGTTATGTTGGTGCCAGAATCATGGTGACACTTTCTATGCCCCCAGAACATTCTATGCAAAAAGATATATTTCACTGTATGTTTCAATATACATGTGACTAATAAAGATTTCTTATCTTTTCAAGTAACTAATGTCAATAGGTATTCATTGTCAATTTCATTGAGATATTTTTGTTCATAGATGATGGAATGAAGGATCTCATCAACTACTACAGCATATCAACAACAACTTGTATTTCTATACAGCCTCTAATATGACAATGCTTCCCCAGGTGTTTCAGAAGAACATAATTTGTGAAAATTTGATGATGAACCACATAGAAAGACAAAGGAAGATATCAAAAAAGTTTGGTCAGACATGCTGTGTTTAAGGAATTTCTTAAAAGCAGTGAAAGAATTTGAGAGGTGGGGAATTTTAGGGCTGGTATTCCAGAGCTTTAAGGCTCTGGTAGCTGAGGGTAGAGGTGCCTCTTGTGAAATAACTAAATTCAGGAAGGATAGTAAATTTTGGGGCTGCAGATCTCTTTGAGGATTGTAAGCTTGTAAGTGATGGAGGGCATGGAACATAGAAGAGTACAGCAGAAGAACAGGCCCTTCGGCCCAAGATATCTGTGCCGAACACGATACCGAGTTAAACTGAATCTCTTCTGCATGTACATGATTTATATCCCTCCACTCCCTACATGTCCATGTGTCTATCTAATGCATGGTTATACAGGGATCGAAAGCAGGGATTTTTTTTATGGTTAGAATATTACAGAATCGTGGGCAGTATGCTCTTGACCTTTGAATATTTGCAGATGTGGGCACATTGTGAGGACATTTGCATATTACAACCTTTTATATTTCCTTCCAATGAAATCATAGGGATGGCATGCAATCTCCACAACAAAAGGACCTGAAGTCAGGACTGAACCTGCATCACTGGAAATGTTGTAATGGTGGAAGAGGGTAACTGTAGATGAATTTGAATGAACCATTTAATCACTGCACCACTATGAATGGCAAAATACAAGCATTCAATTTGTTTATCTATTTTCATGTAACCCCCTGTTCCTTTTGCTAAATTCAATAAACAAATAAAAATAAAAACACTTAGTCTACTGCCCAGTCAATTGTAAAGATAGACATTTCCTTTGTATAGGATGCAAGGTCCATCTACTGAAATTGGTGTTCTATGGGAAAAGGAGAAAGTGTTAATAGTTACTTATAATTTAGCACCATAATCATTTTATGCATGTTCCCTCCGCATTTGTTGTATATCAAATCTTGGATTAAATGCATTTGATGGAAGAGATGTAGGACTCTTAAGGAGGGAAACATATAATTTACATCGGTGTACTTATTTAATACAGTCAGTAGACCTTTGCCAAATAACTAACTGGATTTGCAAAATGAAAGGGAAGAAAAATAAAGATTTTTATGCTGGTTGTAAAGAAGTTGATCCCATTGGAATCAATGTTGTAATGGTGAAAGAGGGTAACTGTAGATGAATTTGAATGAACCATTTAATCACTTATCTTTGCTCAATTGTTTTGAATTTATTGTTATTAAAACCTTCTCTCCTGAGACTATTCCAATAGATTATTGACAGAATGTAGGTTTGGGACTACGAGATCACAGGCATATTAATTCTAATTAGTAATGTGATGTTCTTTTTATGTTGTAACTTTAATGCAAATTTCTGTTCACCTCAGGTGATGTGTCAGCACTTGATAAAAAAAGGCACTTTGTATTTTGAGTCACCAGTGTTGTTAATTTTCATGATTTTGCCTCAGCCACAGTTTTAGTAAATTACTTCCCACAGGATTCAGCTGACCCTTATGCTGCTTATATTTCCCCCTTATACTGTCTCTGAGTGAGATTACCAATTTAATAATTAGTCACAGATTCTGGGAGAGCTAGAAACTGGTTAAAACAATGGGTAATTCCATTATTTATACCTCAGGATCTGATTTCAGGATGAGTAAAGCACAAATTTATTTTAAAATGCCATTTATTTTTGACTTTTCTACCTTTTGAGCTGTTGAGAAGTTTTGGCAATCTGCTTCGTGAGTGCTAGTTCTGGCCAGGATAGATTCAGAACGTTGCAGTGGTATGGCTTTTCTCATTTTCAATCAGTTGAAGATGAGGACTACTCATCTCATTGCCAACAAGTTTCTTGAGGCATACCAGTGTTGGAAATCTCTTTATAAAAACTGAAACAATGTAAAATTTCCCCAAAGCAATGTAATGCAGCATTCGTACACTTAATACACTGCCATGTTGCACATAGCCTTAAAATAACACAAAAGGAAACTCTTCAGCCTTATCAAGTCCACTGCAAATCCTTTTGTCTCATTTTCCTTATTCTTGTAATTTATTTTTCACACATCCAACAATTTCCCTCTGATACATTGTGCCATTAACCTACATTAAGGGTTATTGACAGAAGCTGGTTAACCTAACAGCATGTCTTTGGGATGTGGAAGAAGCCAGGGCACCTAACGAAAGCCCATGAAGTCACAGGGAGAATGGAGAGTCTCCACATAACAAGGAGCTGAGGTCAGGATTGAAACCTGGGTCACAGGAATTGGGAGGCATTCACTGTATCGCCTTGCTGTCCACATAGTTTTAGATGCTGTTGGTTTAGCCAGCATTATTAAAAAGCAAGTCTACCACATTGATCTCCGGTTGGTTAACTTTTGCTGTTTGTTGATGGTGTCACAAGTTGCACACTGTGGGTTTATCCACTGTGAACCTTACATACCTACAGTAGTCTATGCTGTTGGTAGAATATGCTGTCACTCTTTTAACTTTCACATGAACGTCCAATAATAATCTGAATTATTCAATGAATGATAAAGAGAATTGCATAGAATATATTTTAATTAATCACTCATTGGATTGGAGTTGCCGGCAAGAACAGTCATTTTTTTTGTCTAACTCTATTGCTGGCTGAACTGAATCACTTACTAATTCAATGTAGAGGGTATACAGCAATCCACCACATTGGAGGGTCTGGAATCATGTGTAGGCTAGACTAGGTAAGGATGGCAGATTTTCTTCCCTAAAGAACATTAATGAACCAAGTTGGTATTTTTTGTGGTATTTAATATGAATTTCTTGGCATTCTTTTGCCTTAGTACATTGTCCTAGAATGTCTTCTCTACATGGAAGCACCAGTTTAAGCAATAAGGTGTAGCAGCGCCATGCAAGACTGCAGAGACAAGAGTTCTCATGTGTGTTAGGGTTATGAGCCGTAGGCCTTCTGTCTATGGGGAATCTAGCAGTCTTGATTTGTACTCCATTATCCCAAATCCACCTATTAGCCTAAGGGCAATGTGTATTTAATCGAAAGAGAAAACTTAATTTTAAGACTGTAAATCTAATATTACCTATCAAGAAAGAGGATTTATCATTCCATTCACAAGTATCACTCTGGTATGATGAACTACAAACTGTGTCAATTTAATTTATTGAATCAAGCTCAAGACTACATCTAACAATACAAACCATTGGTAGGGACTCATTAGCAATGGAAAGCTGCAGCTTAAACCAATCATCAAGGAAGTGAGCAGAATGGAAGTGTACAAGTTGAGAGACCAAATTGAAGCTGTACCCTAAGGCGAGGTCCGAGATATTGGCTGCGTGCATTTGATTGTGTTGTCAGTGGTGACTTTGTTGGCCAACTAAGGCACTTAACATTGACTGCATGGCATGAAATGGTAGACTAATTGGTAGAAGATTTAACAGTTATATACAAATAATTATTCTGCATCATTTCCATTAGGATATACTAACAAAACTGATGGATTGAAAATATCATGATAGGAGCAGGTACTTGACTTCTTGTGGACAGAATCCCCTGACCAACTCTGAAAATTCAGAGCCCACAACACCTGCCCGTATAGAAGTGCAAACATAACGTCTTCATTTACTCCTCAAGCTCTCCTGTCCCAATCTATGAGTGGCGAATTAACCTCTACATTAATTCTGTTATTTCTAATTGTTGGACTGATTTCTTACTCTCATTTTGTTGTTCCTTTTAAAGGTTAGATTACAGGCACAATCAATGGTAACACAGCTTTATGGAGACACCATGAACCATGAATATATAGTACGTATACATGCAGTCAAACTTGCGTACCATTTTTCCTTTGAATGCTACATGCCACATATACCGTAACTAAAACAATGATACGTTAAATGGCAGTAGAAGAACAAATACAAACCCAGTGAATACATGAGTCTCTCTGACCCCTCTTAATTATTTTACTACTGTAGTTACTGCCCTTGCAACGTCTTCCAGTTGTTTGATTACCCTGGTTCTATTGCTCTTCAAACCCTTCCAGCTATTCTATTACTTCCTTTGCATTGTGAAAATAGATATGCCTGAGATGCCCTAATGGAATGCTCACAATCGCCGACTCATGTTATATTTGTCTTAACTCATTGTCCACCGATTCCACACTCTGCCAGGAGGTTACAGTACTTGGTCTCTCTTGTTCCCACTCTGTTCCCTGATCGCTCTTTTGTTTCTTTCCTCTCGCTAATACAACTATTTCATCCCTTTTAATTTTTTTCCACGTTTGATTTTGGTGCAGGGCTGACAGTGTGAATTCTAGAAATGCTTTTACAATTTCAATTCAGGACAGGTTTGGCAACATTGAAAAACTTTATTGACTGTGGTGCCTGGTGTGGTCTGATAATTATGATTTCTGTAAATGCAGGAAAGTAGTGATTAATGAAAACAGGTGCCAAGCAGGTTCAGCAACATAGGACAAAGGGATAAGCACTGAAGAAGGGCAGAATTTGCACAAACTCTCTCGTATTCATTCCTGTCATCAGTCATTTATTGCAGTGATTATCCATGTGCCTGATCAATATACATCCAGTAAATATGAATAAGGAAATATCCTGTGCAAAGGAAGTTGTCCTTCAGATTTTTAAATGCTTGTTTTTGTCTCGTATGTGAATGGAGGAGTGTGTCTTCCACATACGATTCAAGTTACAAGCTCATATTTCACTTATATTGTGATTATTTAAGATTCACACTTGTTGCTCTTGAAGTTGCAGATCACCTTTCTTTAGTGTGTCAGATTGATGTGGGATCATTGATGTTTACGTACAGAAGGAAGGCCATTCGTCCCATCCCACACCATCCCTGTTAGCATTTCACTAGAGCAATCCCAATCTAATCTATAATCTTCCAGTCTATTACCTCATCTTTGTCTGATT
The DNA here is from genome assembly GCA_030265395.1 of Rhina ancylostomus. Taxonomy (NCBI): domain Eukaryota; kingdom Metazoa; phylum Chordata; class Chondrichthyes; order Rhinopristiformes; family Rhinidae; genus Rhina; species Rhina ancylostomus. Next base: position 11,342,488 of record JARFYF010000058.1, on the reverse strand, counting down.
AAATATTTGTCCACTTCCTCTTAAATAATGCAGTCTTCTCTGTCCTCACCATGAGTTGCACTTATATAGCAAGTACACAGATTTATCAGAAAGGTATTGACCAGGTTTAGGGGGGTTTCACTTATCTCCAGAAATAAGAGAAGAAAAAAGTCTTGATGAAAGGACTGAAAATTATGAAGGATGTCGATGAAGTACCTAGGAAAAAACTATTTGAAGATTAGTAACCAGAAGGTATAGGAAGTCTCAAGAGCAGGTACTGATTTATCATCATAAGTTTATTCCCTCAAAAAATAAATTCTGTGCTATGGCATTGCCTGAGTAATTTGGTTGGTAAACGTATTGTCCATGTAGGGTGAACATGAACTCTGCAACTAGAATTGTCTTGAGGTCAGATCTTTGCCCCTGATGAGTTGTCGATCTAACCTGATGAGTTAGTTGATCTCATCTGGGAGCTGCTGTTGCCTGGGTTAAGATAGAAATGCATCAGCCAAGGTTCCTGTATGTAATTGCTATCACACAACAATCACCCGTGCATGTTGAGGGGAGGCAAGCTTTCTGCTTAGCCAGGATGTTGCTCATCACTGAATAACCAGTAATTTGTGGGGTTAATCATTAAGAGTTATTACTTAGGCAAAGCACTTGTTGATCAGTGAGGGCTGATACTTCAAGGTGAGGCAAGGGAAGGAAAGTCTGACAGGTTTAGGAATATGAAGGGGCAACACAGGGAAAGAACAACCAATATTTTTTGAAGGCGAGGGAAAACAAATTTAGGCTGCTACTCAACCTTACCGCTGCATTGAAGCTAAATTCAGCTCAGAGAATTAGTCACTGGAATTTTTACATGTTTCCTCATTGGATTAAAGAAGACATGTAAACTTCAGATCAGTGGTGCCATCAAGGTTTTAAGTATTGTCAAAGTGGAGGAGATGTAAGTTACAATATGCAACTGGTGCATGAACATCTGTGTAAACCTTATATGCACCATTACCCACTTTATAGGGTTTAGACAGGCAAACCATTCTTGACAGAATGGAGCATTATGTGATTAAATTAACAACTTCTGATGAATGATAAACCATATTTCAGGATTAAATCCACCAGAAGACTAATTAGTTAAGAACAAAAGATATTTGATTATCTGAATGACTGCATGCTGTACTCTTCAAAATGCAATATTTAATAGTAAATGGCCTATGGGTTTTAATCTGTTTTCATGAGTGGTTGATTAATTTTCCAATGGTACTTTTGGAACAATATATGTTGTATAACAGCACAGGTACACGATTTGATAGTCTCACCTTATAATACATTTCACAGTTGAAATGTCAAAGGAATCAATGATATTAGCTCAATGCAATACAAATTTTGATTTCTTGAATTGTTTTCCCATTGGGACTTTTATATCATTTACAGGTATTGTTTAATGGTGGCTGGTATACAAAACTTTGAATTAGAAACAAACTAATTTTGTGTAAGCCATAAATTATTTTCTCATTTAGAACATTTATTTAATAGTTCTCCAAAATCTATTGCTAAGAAGGAACTAATCCACTTCCTATCAAGGCAAGCATCCCAAAAAAGTAATAACAAATTAAGGAATAGGAGTAGGAATAGTCCATTCATGTTCTGCCATTCCTCAAGATCTTGGCTGGTCTTCTATCCCAGTGCCATGTTCATACCTTAACTTCATATCCCTTGGAGACACAAGAGACTGCAGATGCTGGAATCTGAAGCAGCAAGCAAAATGCTGGAGCAACTCAGTGGATCAGACAACATCTGTGGAGAGAAGTGGATAGTAGACATATCCCTTAGTTCCTCTAATATCCAGAAATCCATCAATCTTTGTTTTCAATTTAGTCGATGCTTGAGCTTCCACAGTCCTCAAATGTAGAGTATTCAAAACATTTCCTAGCCTTTGAATGAGTAAATTTCTCCACATTTCAGTCCTGACTGCCTACCCCCTATATTGTGTCTCTGACCTCTGGATCAAGACTCTATAGGCAGGGAAACATCTTCACTGCATTCCCCTGTCAAGCATTCCCCTTTAACAATTTGTATGTTTCATTGAAGTTGCCTCTCATTCTTCTAAATTCCAACCAGAGGCATAATCTACTAAATCTATCTGCATGACAGAGATAAGACGTAAGAGACAGCAGATGCTGGAATCTGGAGCAACACACAAAACACTGGTGGGACTCAGTGGGTCAGGCAGATTCTATGGAGGATAATGGTCAATCGATGTTTTGGGTCAAGATCCTTCATCTGAACTGAAAGAGAGAGGGGAGGTGGCCAATAAGCTATCTTACTGGCTATCTCCCTCGACCTGAAACGTCAACTCTCTGTTAACAGATCTTTGACTCAGTTGACAGAAAGGTGAATCTTTGCTACACTTCCTCCATTGTAAGTATATTGTTTTTGTAGGAAAGGGGGTCAAAATTGTACATAATATAGTCCCACCAAAGCTCTATAAAATTGTATTAAGACATTTTTACTCTTCCACTCAAATCCTTTGCAATAAAGGCCAACTTACCATCTGTCTTCTTAATTGCCTGCTTCACCCACATGTTATCTTTCACCAATTTGTGTATAAAGACACCTAGGTCCTTTGAATGTCAACATTAGCCAGTCTCCGAGCATTTAAAAAATACTCGAGAAAAGATCGCATTTCTGTTAACACCATATCCACTGGTTCCCCCTCACCAGTTCTACTAGATACATCCAGTAGAAGAGCTCCAAAAGATTAGCCAAACATGATTTCTCACTCGTAAATCCACGTTGATCCTAATCAATCATAAATCTATTTTCCAAGCATCTTGATATCACAACCTTTATAAAGGTTTGAGACAAAAGATTCTGCAGATGCTGGAATCTGGTGGGCAGGAAGCCTTCTGCCCTCTTCCTTTCCAGTCCTGATGAAGGGTCTTGACCAGAAACATTGACTGTTCATTTCCCTCCATAGATGCTGCCTGACCTGCTGAGTTCCTCCAGCAATTTGTGTGTGTTGTTTTATAAAAGGTTCCAGCATTTCCCCAACTACGAGGATCAGGCTAACAGGTCAATGCTTTGCTGTTTCCGCTCTCCCCTTTTTTTTAAATAGCAGGGTCACATTTGCTCCAGTCCTATCTACATGTAGCTATAGAATGTTGGAAGATGACAACCAGAGCCACATCTTTCAAAACTCCACAATGTAGATTTATCATTTTTCAAACTCATTTTTTTTAGCTAATGTTAATTTCTTTTGCTTTCACTTTTGCATTGAATTCTCAGTTTTCCAGGATTTCCATTCTGAAAGACACTAAAAACTTGTTTAATTTCTTTGCCATTTTCTTATTCTCCATATTAAATTCTCCTATCTCCGACTGTCTACAAATCTGCCCATATACCAATCTACAATAGATCGATGAAGGCTGTATGCTTGAACTCATTGAAACAAACAAAATTGGCTCTGTTTCCCTTAGCAGAAGGGTCAGAAACTGGAAGCGTAGACTTAGAGTAATTGTTCGAAGGATTAGAAGGAATATATGTGAAAACCTTGTTCATCCAGGGGTTGATAGGGGTCTGGATATCACTGGTAAGAGGCAGTAACTCTTATATCATTTTAAAAATACTTGAACAAGTACCTGAAGACTCTTGACTAACAGAGCAATGGACCTGGTGTTGGGGAGCTCTTTTTTGATTGACATGGATGCAATGAATCAAATGGCAGCCTTCTGCATCATAAATTTTTAATGATTCTAATGTTGCATTTAAAGTGCATTATCTGCATCACACTTCCCCATTGCCCTTTGCATCACACTGTTTATGTGCAGATGTCTCACATTAACAGGCTTAAAATTTCTTTAAATGACAAATCTGAAAATGTGCAAATAAATTTGAGCAAGGCAATGAAACAAGGATTTCAGAATCTAAAGACTTCAGCAGGCAGCAAGGTTTAGTCATAAAGAAAGCAAACAAATCAAACAATGTTAAATTAGTTTGAAATCCCTTCCATCCTCCGTCCTTTTTCTCCACTGAGTTCAACACTTATAGAATTGAAGTTTGTCGCATACTTGTCAGATAAATTGCAACATTAATTTAATAAGTCACTATTTGTTTTATTCTAGACACTTTTAATAATCTTTTCATTTTTAGGCCTTCAGAAAATCTAAAATCTTGGATTCTTGCAGCTTCTGAGGCATTATCAGATGAGGAGATCTTGTAAGGCAGGAAGATGGAGTTTCTGGCATTTAGCTGTTCCTATAAAATGGTAATATTTATTGAGTAATGAAATTTGAAGGTTATATTTATTGTGGATAACATGACTGGCTGTTCAGAGTGCATCGGAATGTGTAGTTTTAGTCACTCATCCTCTGGGCACAAGAGTACCAGTCACCAAAATTAGTTGTTATGAGGGGAGAAAGATCTGATATATTAAATTGAACAAGATTATATCTCAGTCAACAGATAATCAGGGATTATAGTTAGTGATTTTAAACAGTAAACATTCAGGGTTTAACCACAGAAGAAGAGGGCCAATCAATTCTGTCTGACTTTTTATTAAATAAACCAAATTGAACAACCCTTGCCCAATACTCCTGAACACGTCTCTGGTACATATAGTCACCCTTCTCGTTTAGTGTAAAAGAGAAATTTTCTCACATCTTGATCCCTAAGCAACGATCATTACTTTTGGAAACAAACTCACAGCATAGACATCTCTATGGAATATCAGCCTTTATTGACTGAAACACTCTAGCATATTTATTGCAGGCAGGTGCAAAACTCACAGCCCCAACTATTGAAAATGGGTCATACATTTAGAACAATTATAGTGCTGATTACCATTCAGCATAGTGCCATCAAACCATTCAGCAAGGTGTAATCACTCAATCTATAGAAGTGGAAGGCCAAAGAATGTTCTTTAAATGTGCCTTTTCCTTCTTGTTATGAAGTTCCCTCACAGGGATTATATTTTCTCATTTCCATCAACACATTGGACTTTTCAAACAGATTCTTCCTTTGGCTGCATTCTCCAGATCACTCACCACCATCTCAGGATACTTCACACTGTTTCTTCTGCCAAGTTGTGACAACATGTTCACAATATTTTCATCCACAAATCACAAAATTCTGGAAATGTTTGCTTTCATCCAGTTTTACCACACACTAAAATTCAACAAGACTTTAGTTGCCATATTTCAAATCATGCAGTCCTTCAGCATATACATTTCCCACCACTAACCTTAAAACCAACCATTGTAGGCTGTGTTGTAAACTAAACCGGATAGACAATGGCTGATGGAGACTGTGCAGTCTGATACAAAGATGTTGGAGAGGAGAAGGGAAACATTTATTTTGCTGATAATGAAAATGTGTATGTTTTCCATTTCTATCTAATATATTTTATTCATGAGCTATTTGTAAACACCAAGTGAAGAATTTATATGATATTTTGCGGTCGGATCAAAAGTTAACTCCTGTTGCCATAAGTTGAATTCTGAGTGCTGCTGCTGATAAATTATTGAAGCATTGATTCCAGAAGGTTCATGCTCATAAAGGTATCCTGCACCACAATGCTATTACTGTGCTGTGAAAGAAGGCAGAGTATTCCTTCCTCACCTCCCTACGCAATGTGATTAAAAGCAAAGATGACATAAGATTGTCTAAGATATCATGAGGTGAGGCAATTAATTCCTCACTAGAGAACAATTTAAATTGACATTAGGAAGTCTAGAGAGACTAAGCTAACTAGAGCCGTATTCACTGAAATTTAGAAGGGTGATTTGATTGACGTTTCCAAGGTATTAAGGGGAACCTAGAGGGCAGATAAGGAGAAACCATTTTTGCTGGTAGGGGAGAGTCTAGGACCTCCAGGCATAGTTCAAAAATTTGAGTCAAGTCTTTTCAGGAGTGAAGTCTGGAGACACTTATAAGATATCTTTATTAGTCACATGTACATCAAAACACACAGTAAAATGCATCTTTTGCGTAGCGTGTTTTGCGGGCAGCTTGCATGTGTCGCCACGCTTCCGGCACCAACATAGCACGCCCACAACTTCCTAACCCGTACGTCTTTGGAATGTGGGAGGAAA
>JARFYF010000058.1:11302295-11312399 GCA_030265395.1 Rhina ancylostomus | reverse complement strand
TGCTGTCTTTATTTTGAAATACTGGCATTCTCAAAATTATATACAGTCTTAAAGAATGAATTCAGAGTGTTCTTAAAGTGGAAATGTAATAAAGCAGCATAACAATAACATCAGATAACAACATTATATTCTTCCCCATGCTAATTAAAAGCAGCATTCTAATTTTTTAAATATTTATATTGATTTTATATGAAGTTGCTCAAGTATATAGGTTTCTACTCAGGTGTAAAGGTGTTGGCTGTTGAATTAACTGGGATTGCTCATTTTCTTCTTTAATCCTAAAGTTGCCCACTCTGGATTCACTGACTAGGTGCAGACTTTCAAGCAGTTTTGATGAATGATGAAGTTTATGTGAGGCTGTAATCGTGGATCCTTTCAGAGTGGTCACTGCAGGTTTTATGTTTTGTTTTCCTTGACTTTGTCATGCTTGTGCAAGTGTTGATCATCTGTCCCAAGGGCTATCTCAACATGCCTTCACAGGTTGTGCAATAATGAATGCAGTAGGTAGTTTTCCTGTTGCTCCTTTATGGGATTACTTCATAGATTCATAAAAAGTGATAATTTTCTTGCTTCCATAATCTTCCTACAGATTGAGCAGCATGGAAAACTTTCATTAGAGTTCCCATAAACTTCTCTGTCTCACCGTTGGTGCCTAGCCAGTGGGAATTGATTTTACAACGTGTGAAACAAAAGTTTCCAAACTTCCCAGGGTTGTCCCTTCTAAATGACAGTCAATTATCCACCCATATTCTTCGAAGAACTGAACAGCGTAAAAATGCAATCAAAATTTGGGATAGTAGCTTTTGCAGATGTGGAACTGATGATTTCTACATTGGGGGATTGGCTATAGTTGTTGGCAACTGGAGGAAAATTATCACCAGGGTGTAAACCTGCAAACTCAAAACCATCACTAATCCAGGGTCCTTTGGATAACTCTGACATTTGTAATAGTTCCTATATGTTAGGCATTGTGGTTTCTTGACACACAAGACAATTGTGTTCAACTAAATGATCTCTTCCTGGGAGCCATATCTTTTCATTTAACAATCATTCAGTTTTCACAATTCCTTGATGGTCTGGGTGAACAGTGACTATAACACATCTTATTAGTGAATATGGGATGACAAAGCAAATATTTCAAAGCAGAAGATCTAAGATAATGCCGTTGTGAATTCACTGCAGTCTATATATGATGTCATGAGAGGATGTGGTTGCTACAAATGTTCTTTCCATTTTTTTGACTGAATTCTTGTCATTAGCAGTGATAGAGCAGTATCTTGCTATGTTGAGTATTGATTTTGCATAATGTCATTGTTTTGGGCATCACAATTCACGCCCAAGTAACTGATATGTGATTCTGTGACCTTCTCTTCACCATCAGTGGGGCCTGTTGTAAGCTCAACAAGTGTGATCTCTACAATGGGAAGATCTGATGCTTTGTTACAAATCAGAAGAATATCAGGGTCACCTGACATCACAAAGAATTGATTGGTAGATTTGAATGTTATTCTCACTAAAAGCATTCCCAAAATGTCAGTTAAGGACATAGCCTCGCATTTCACCGCCGAGTTCGAGTAGGACAACAAAAGAGATTATTGATTGTTCCCTTAACCATGACAATAGATGCAGCTGTATCAGATCAATACATTGGGTTAAGGTGATCTCTCAAACCATGACTTGAATGTTCTGATGAGTGTAGTGAATAAGGATGCATACTCAGGATCATCAGGACTGTTGTTGTTGATCTCTGCATTGATTTCAACACTTGCTATATGTTTTAATAAGTTGTGACACATTTGGTTTGCTGAGTGACGAACATTCACAAAATATTTGCGTTTGCCACATCATTGACATAGTTATCTCTCAACAGGAAATTCCACTTTATGTATGGGAACCTCTACTACTGTACTAGCATGGGTCAGAGTCTGCCCATCTTATTGATGCTGCCAATTATTCTCTGTTGATGGGTATAACTGAAAGATCCGCAGTGCGTCTTCTCCTCTGATTCTGTTCAGGACAGTATATTGTGGCCATTCTACAGCAACTGTCCCATTTTCTAAAAGTGACAATGATCTAGCTAACTATCTAGCTCAGGTAGTTTATCCATTCCCAAGGGTTTCCATTGAAGTTGATTTGATATGCATCCCTCATCAGCCTTGCTCAAGATCAGAAAGTACACATTTTGTGACAAATTTCAGGTGCGTGCAATTATGATCAACTGATTCTTTTGCATTTTGTTCTGCATGATAAAATATAATTGCTTCACATACCATGTTCAGCTGCAGAGTGAAATACGCAGTCAGTGCCCTTCTTTGTTTTTGTAATCGTTGGCTGTTGGTAATGTTCTATATATAGCCTATATAATTCTTCATCATCATAGTGTGCTTTCTCCTTATGTAATCTGTGATTCCCAATCCTGTCATTACCCCTTTGAACTGTGAAGCTACTTTTCTCCATGGGATAGGACCAAAAGTGGCTTGGTATGCACTTTGCACGTTAGGCATACTCATCATGATCTTAATAATAGGCGGTGCATACACTCTGTTCCAAGCTCTGTCATGGATAGAAATAACCCAATGAGCAGAAGAGGTTCAGGATTATAGGCGATTTTAAACAGGCTTAAAAAATTAAGTAACCTTAAAGACGAAAGGGACAGTGCTCCTTAAAGGTAAATATACCAATGTACCATAACAACACTACACAACAGCACTGTGATGACTATTCCTTGTCTATTTTGTGTAGTTTCAAAAGTTGGGCTACTTAGTCAATGGCAGGAATCACACTTGCATATCTGATGCTACTTCTCTTCCAGACGGATATCAAGTAATGTCATTCCACACCAACACTCTTTTTGGAGCACTGTAGAGGAAAGCAGGCCAAGTTGTCTCAGGAGTGACTGCTGTTGGTTGCTCTCAGGACAACTACATTTCCAGAGTGCAAAATTGGACAAAGATCCTACTGAGTTATCCCATACTTTAACCTGAAAGGCTCTTTATCTGAATGCAACAAGATAAATATAAATACAAATAATATAGGAGTCTCTGGTCTTGTAGCCATTATAGAAACAAGGTTGTAAGGTGACGAAGGCTGGGAACAAAATATTCCATGATATTTGATATCCTGGAAGGATAGACAGATGGGAAAAGCTAAAGGGGTACAAAGTTTGGTGTTAATTATGCAAAGGTGCTGGGGTAGATTGTGAGAAGGATCGGGGGGGGGTGCTTTGGGGACATAGACAGGGGGTAAGTGGATGGGCAAAACCATGACTGATGGATTGTAAGATGAGACTATGAGGCCATTTACTTTGATAGAGAAAATATAAATACAGAGTAGTTTTTAAATGGTGAGAGGTTGCGAGGTGCTAGTGTTGGTGCTCAGAGGGACCCAAGCAAACTTGAACATAGATTTTTGAAAGCAATTCGGAAGGCAAGTGATAGGTTGGCCTTTTTTTGCAAGAGGATTCAATCACAAGAGTAAAGATATCTATCTATAAATATATAGGATCCTGCTTTGACTGCAGCTGGATGCTGTGTACAGATGTGATATCTCTACTTGAGATAGCAAAAGTGAAAGAGAAAGAAAGGCTCATCGGATTGATGACAGAGTTATTATAAAAGGAGGGGATTAAATCAACTTTAGAAGAATGACAGGGGATCTAATTGAAACACAACACTCTCTTGGCACTTGACAGGATAGATGCAGGGAAGACATTTTCCCTGGTTGTGGTGTTTAGAATGAGGGGCCATTCTCTCAAAATAAGGAGCCAGCCATTCAGATTAGAGATAAAGAGGAATTTCTTCATCTGGAAAATGTGGAGTCTTTGGAATTCCTGACCCAAGAAGGCTGTGGAAGCTCAGTCACTGAGTATATTCAAGACAGAGATCAGGAGATTTTTGTATATTAAGGGAAGCAAAGAATGTGGTATTGGTGTAGCAAAGTGGTGCTGAGGTAAGAGATTAGCTATGACCTTATTGCTTTAAGGATTACTGTGGTTCACTTCCTATAAGAGATGTTAAAACTTGATCTATGCATTTCCCCGGCTCTGGTGTTGGCTGGACATCCAATGGTAGTGGCACTAGTGCTCTGTCCACGGATATCCATCAGTACTGTTGGAGTGACTTCTCCATGCCATCGTAAAGGTGACATGAAGATGAACTCAAACTGGATGGGTGGACGGCAAATGGGGGAAGGAGTGGAGAAATACAGGAGAAGGAGGGGATAGCAGTATGTGTGTAGCTTCACAGGGAGTGAGTCCGTCTATTCCAGCGATCAGTGGCAGCATTTTGTTCACAGATCCAAGGATGCACGTGATTGCAATGGAGGGATTTCAGAAGAGATTCTACTTGGACGGGAGGGCTTGAGTTATAAGGAGAGATTAGATTGGCTGGGTTTATTCTCACTGGAATGTAGGAGGCAGAGGTGTCACCTTATAGACGTTTATAAAATTATGAGGGGTACAGGTAGGGTAGATAGTCAGGAACCTTTTTCCCAGGGCAGGGGAGGTACAGGTCTAATGTGGGCAAATAGGATTAATGTGGATAGGCATCATGGCTATTGTAGACAAAGTGGGGTGCACATGTACATGTGCTCTACATTTCTATAAGTCTATGAGCCTTCATAGGTTGAGTGGACAAAAATTTGGCAGGTTGTGTTCAATGTGAAATCAAACAATTTGGCAGGAAGAATAAAAATGCAGAATATTTGCTAATTGAGAGATTACAAAATGTTGCTGGGGACAGAGGATCTGGGTGTCCTTATACATGGAACACAGAAGGTTAGCAAGTAATTAAGAAGGCAAATGGAATATGGCAAAAGGGATGGAGTATAAAAGTAGGAAGCCTTACTACAGCTATACTGGACCGCGTATGGAGTACTGCAAATGGATTTAGACTCCTTATTTAAGGAGGGAGATACTTGCATTGAAGGTAGTTCAGTGAGGGTTCATTAGGCCGATTCCTGGGATTAAGTGGCTGATGTATAAGGAAGGGTTGACCAGGTCAGGCTGATACTTGTCGGAATACAGAAGAGTGAGACATGCAGCATTCTGATGGTGTTGGTAAGGTAGGTGCTGAAAAGACATTTCCCCTCATTGAGGGATCTAGAACAAGATGGCAAATTTACATAATAAAGGGTCCATCATTTTAGATAGAGATGAATAAGAATTTCTTCTGTCAGATTGTTGTGAATCTTTGGTATTTTCCACCATGGAAGCTGTGGAGACTGAATCATACAGATTTTTAGTCTGCATGGTGTAAGGAACAGGCAGGAAAATGGAATTGGGACCAAAGTTAAATTAGCCAGAATATAACTAAATGGTGGAGAAAATGTGAGGTGCCATATGGCCTACTCTCATTGCTATTCCTTATAATTACCTTCTATCCTCAGAACCTCCATCCACCAATCTCACAGGCCAATTACCTGTCTCTCCAGTGGCCCCAATGGGGTCTACAGTCATTACATTTCTCCCCGATCCTTATCCTCCCATGGACACTGCTGCTGAGCCTCACTCTGGCTGCTGACTTCTGGCTCTCTCTCCCCACCCACACCCATCTCCCTCGTGTTCAGCCTCAGTTCCAGAAGATATGTTTTCTCTGTGTGCTGTGGAGCATGCAAAGGAAATAACACAGGCAAGATCTTGGGCATTCTGAACCTTGCAACAAGAAGTCCATGGTGGAAATAGTCAAGGATGCACTGCCTAATAGGCACAGAGGATGCTAATGATGGGAAACTCAAGCTGCTTGATCAATTAGTTTCCAAAACTTCTCATTTCAAGAATGGTATCATTTTACTTTAATATTTTTCTAAAGAATAACACAATTCAAACTAATTGTGAATGAATGGTCAATAAGTCATTACTCTTTAGAAATTGAAATATCCAATTTCCCTGTCAACCAGCAGATGTCTTATTGACTTGGCTAAGTGAAGCCTTTAAGATCAGTTTAGGTGCATTACCATCCTACCTTACATTGCCACCTTGCAAGGAATGGATGCTGGTTTCTCTTTATTTCAGTGCTTTGCAGTGGTGTGGAAAGTCAAAGATGCAACGGTCTAGTTTGGAAAATCTTGACTGATAAGTCTCACTCAGAATAACATCCAACTGTTATTCCACCTGAGTGAGACAACTGTTGAAAGCTGCCAAAAGTGAATTATCTCATTGAGTGTCTGTGCTTTAGTTTCAATCCCAGGAAGAGATGTGTTCTTTTGAGTTCTCACGTTCATGAAGTGATAATAATAAGATCAATGTTGATATAAACTGCTAGGCTTTCAATTAATTAGACATGGGTTTTAAAGATGTGAGAGCTAATTAGTTCAGTGTGATGGTGCAGCTGAGCAAACCAGGTACTGTCACTGAAAGCATGAATGTTATATTGTCCCCTTGCCAGTTTTAAGATGAACAATCAACTTACAAAGGAACAAAAAAAACTTGCTGTTTAACCTATCAGTAATTACATGTTCCAACATGAGTATCTCAGCAAAAGCCCTGAACCTAAATGAGGTTGTTCGCGCACACCTTCATCAACACATTAATAAATTGCGGAGAAAATTCACGAAGTCACATGACGCTAAATACAACACAGTTACCTCAGTCTTGCTCTTTTAGTCCATTATTGCAATCTTAACAGTCAGAAAGCCACAGAGTTATCACAGAATCAAGAAAAGTACAGCATAATACAGGCCCTTCAGCCCACAATGTTGTGCCAATCTTTAAACCTCACCTAAGACTTTCTAACCCCTTCCTCCCACATATCCTTCTATTTTAAATTCCTCCATATGCTTATCTAACAATCTCTTGAATTTGACCAATGTACCTGTATCCACCACCGCCCCAGGCAGCGCATTCCATGCCCCAATCATCCTCTGGGTAAAAGACCTTCCTCTGATATCTCCCTAGAACTTCCCGCTCATTACTTTAAAGCCATGACCTCTTGTATTGAGCATTGGAGCCCTGGGAAAGAGGCGCTGGCTGTCTACTCTATCTATTCCTCTTAATATTTTGTATACCTCTATCATGTCTCCTCTCATCCTCCTTCTCTACAAAGAGTAAAGCCCTAGCTCCCTTAGTCTCTCCTCATAATGCATACTCTCTAAACCAGGCAGCATCCTGGCAAATCTTCTCTGCACCCTTTCCAGCACTTCCACATCCTTCCTATAATGAGGGCAGTTAGGGGGTGAGAACATGGACAAAAGAATGTGGGAGTCGTGAAATGCAGAGCAGGAAACAAGCTCAGGAGGTCAGACTGGGCCTGTCCTCCCAAAAGTAAAAAGCAACAAGCAGAGCCAATATCACACATGGATGACAGATATAGACCAATAAATCAAATTACCTGAAGTTGTAGAATTCACTATTATGTTGAGAGAGCTGCAAAATGCATTCAGCTTCATTGTAACATCTGATTTAAATTGGACTTGGGCATTTGAGTGCCTGTCTCTTCTAAGCCATAAAACCCCTTACTAATTTCAAAATACGGAAGCAATTCAAATGCAATATGCATTTGTAATAATAAAATGCATTTAGGAATATAGAAAAACAAAGTTTCTAACAAGACAAAAGAAGCGCAGTGATTTATATCCATAACGATTTTACACTGTCGTTGTTACAACAGCGGCGGGACAACTGTTGTGTTCTTTACACCGTTGTGATTTTTTGAATGTTAAAACACCTGCCACACCCCATGAATTTCAGCCAGAGTTGAACAAGTTACCGTACTGATAAATTACTTCAACAAACAACATTTGCTTTCCAGTTTTGTGAAAGGTCATCTACCTGAGGGGATCATTTTGTTTCCCCCACCTCCCCCCCAGCAGATGCTGCCCAACCTGTTGAGTATTTTCAGCATTTTCCCCCATTAGCCTGCAGATTTCCAGATGTTTGGGCTGAGATTCCAGTCCACAATTGACACCAATACCCTGACCAAGTGACAAGTCATCTCCAGCCGGTTTGAAAGGGAGCAGCGCTACCAGATCACGTGGTTCTGGGAGGGGGCAGCCCGCCCCAATGTTTTTGGGTTTAAGCCGGTTGATTGGAGGAATTTTAAAAAGGAGGCGATCTTTGTCTGGAGTACCATACTGGGAGCAGGGGAGAAGGAAAACCACAAGATGTAGGAGCAGAGTGAGGCCGTTCCGCCCATCGAGTTTTAAAAAAAAACTGCAAATGCTATAATCCTGAAGCAAAACCAGGAAACACTGAAAACTCTCCTCAATCTCAATCGTTCTTGTTTCTCCCTCCATAGACGCTGCCTGACCTGCTGAGTGTCTCCAGCCTTTTCTGGTTTTGTTTCGGGATTAGAACATTTGCAGTTTATTTTTAACTGGGAGAAGGAACTCATTTTTTGACCTACCAGTGCAGATCACTGGAGCGGAAAGGAAAGGGCGCCTGGGTTTGATTTATAGCCTCCAGGTATACCAGCTCCCTCCTTTCTGACTGGGGCACCTTGCGGCTCGCTGGGGGAAAAAACAACAACAAGCGGCCACCTGAGCTCAGGCAGTATCAGCGGGAGCTTTGTGCTGTCACCCACCGGCTGTGTGACGGTGCTCCCTGCCGCGGCAGCGGGTTCTCCTTCCTTCCGAGTCGGGGGAGAGCGATGAGGCGCCGACGGGATGCACAGTCCCCCATCTCCCTGCTGCGTTTCAGCTGCATCGCGTCCAGGAAACTGACCCTCGGGCTGTGCTGTTTCCAGCAGTTGGGGAAAGAACGGCTGCAAACCATGCTGAAGCAAGTGAAGCAGTGGAAGTCCATGTGCAAGGGGCTCGTACTGGGGACTCTGCTCACCACCTGCATGATCCTACTGTATTCTTTTGCGGCGCCGCCTCACCAGTTCAGCCTCCAGGAGTAAGTCTCTCTCTTCACGCTTTCCTGAACTTGCCTGTCCGGGTTTAGAGTGTTGCGATGTGTGCCTGCGGGAAAGTACAACATTTTCAGGCTAGCTGCCTTCCAAAACAACGGTGGCGGGTTGAACTGTACAGCGCACCGTGTGTTTATTCTGTGCGCTTCATCCCGACTTCCCAGCGTTTCGCATTGACCTTGAGGACCAAGCGGAGAGACCGACCTCTGCCGGCAGATAGTTTTAAGTTTTATTCGTTGCAAGAAATACAACTGAATGTGCAGGGGGCTGAAATTCGTCTGTTTCGTTCTGCGTTCACTTCCAGCTCTTTCTCTCCGCTAATTTGGTTTTAAAAAAATCAGATGTTTTCCTTTATTAAAAATTTTAGGCAGTTGCACCAACTTTCATTTTCTGTAATAATTTATAGCTAAGTTGGTCAGGACAATAAATCATACCGACGCTTTCAAAGCCACTTTATCGCTGTCTTTTTTTTACAGTTCCAGTTTTCTTTAACCCGAACTTCCCTGCTCGGCTTATTGACAAGTATTTCCTATCACGTTTATGCACAGAATTTTAAAAACCACGTTCTAAAACAAAGTGCACGGTTTCCGTCATATAAATTTACCACCAACACAAAGTTCAAGTTACGCTTTATTGTCATTCACCCATATGCTATAAAAACACATGGAGGAAGGAAATGTCGTTTCCCCCCAGACTCACACAACAGAGGACATACATAGAACAGAGGACATCCAGAAGTCGTGGTTCATGTTGGTACCAACGACAGAGGTAGGAAGAGGGGTGAGGTCCTGAAAAGTGAGTTTAGGGAGCTAGGCAGAAGGCTGAAGAACAGGACCTGGAGGGCAGCAATCTCGGGATTGCTGCCATTTCCATGTGATAGTGAAGGTAGGAACAGGAGGAGATGGCAGATGAATGTGTGGCCGAGGAGTTGGTGCAGGAGGGAGGGTTTCAGATTTTTTGATCATTGGGATCTCTTCTGGGGAAGGTGGGATCTGTACAGAGAGGACGGGTTACACCCGAACCTGAGGGGGGGTGCATTATCCTTGCAGCCAGGTTTGCTTGGGTGGTTCGGGAGGGTTTAAACTAGTTTGCGAGGGGGATAGGAACTGGAGAGGTAGGTCAAAGGAAGAAAGGAATGGGGAAAAGTCAGATCTAACAGGTAGAGAGGCTCTGAGGAAGGAGAAGCAAAGTACAGGCTATAAAAGTAGTAAGGTAGATAGGCTAAAGTGCATTTACTTAAATGCAAGAAGCATCAGGAATA
>JARFYF010000058.1:11194401-11210687 GCA_030265395.1 Rhina ancylostomus | reverse complement strand
TGTAAGATAACAGAAAAAGTAATTTTAGGAAAATGCATTAAGTTCACAATTATCATACGATTTAATTTCATATGCCACTTCTTGTTTTATTAAACTTTCTTTTTTTATTATTTAACTTGTATCATTTAAGTGGTGATTCAGGCAGCCCAGCTAAACTCCCATGGGGACTGCTATTTGAGGTCCAAACCAGCCCTGACAGTTTGATGAGCAGAGCTTGCCAGATGCTGTGATGTCAGCTCATGAATCTCATGTGAATGTACTTTCTTGTGGTTCTTGATGCTTGCGTAAGGGTTCACAATGCAGGGCACATCAGAGCATATTGGGACAATACAGCCCTTTAAAGGTGGCTGCTCCAGGTTCAAGGTTTACAGTGTGGCATCAGATTGGATTCTGCAGGGAGATGCCAGCAGCTCTGCGTGGAGCTGCCATTGTTTCTCTGTGGAAGTGCCATCTGGTTTGGGATTCTGTCCAAATGTGCCTTTAGGAGGAGTTTGTAAAGAAAAAGATTCCCTAAAACATATTTCAGTAAAATGCTTAGTTCAGAAATATGGGAAAATGTCTCACGGAAAAGAACTGTAGAGTTAGAAACTTTGCAGAAATGTTGCATGGGAACAGCAGAGGTCCATGGCCTCCTATTCCTGTGCTCCAGAATACCTGTATTACAGGATACATTGTGTGGCCAGCTCAAAGAGCAGGTTAAGGCCCTTTCTCTGAGAGCCCAGCCTGGTGTGAACATTCTCCATGCACTAGTGACACGTTTGTTAAATGGGCACACTGAATCAGCTGTCAATATTGTGAGCGAGAGAAAGAGAGAATGTCCTTAAATGCTAGTCATTTTTAGATAGGATGGACATGACATATGCAGGTTGAATTCTTTTTGTTTTAATTGAATCCAATTTCAGAAGCAACCCTGAACATCCATCACACGTTTAGCACATGGAGCATGGCATAAATTTCAGACCATTTATTTCCAGAATACAAGTCATAGAGCTGTACTGCACAGAAACGGGCCCTTCATTCCAATTCATTCATGCTGATTGTGATGCCTCTTTATGCTAATCCCTTTTGCCTGCAATAGGCCCATATCACTCCACTCTCCTATCCAAATACCTGTTCAAATATCTTTTAAACATTCTATCTGCCTGTACCACTTCCTCTGGTAGCTCATTTCATATGAAGGACAATCTCTGTGGAAAACCTTGCCCTTCTTGAAAAGTCACCACCCTCTTGAAAATCCCAGTGGATCAGTCATGTGCAGTGTATTACAAACATGTTACAAAAAGCTGTCAGTATCTTTATATAAAAGAAAATCTTTGATCCATTGTTTTAACATTGTTTCAAGTATAACCCAGAATGATTTCAGCTAGTCTATCTTTGTGAGTTTGTAGTATTCCTCTCACTTGTGCCCATAAAATCTCAATCCTGATTTGAATACAAAGCAAGATGTAGTTAAATATTTGCACTCCACAGTGACTCGATTTCCTGAAATTCCTTTTGTTTACTCTGAAGATTTTTTTCTTCATTGTTATAGCAGTAATTTCTAATCATTCCTTGCTAAATATCCACCATTCAGAATAATAAAGTACAATTTAACTTAGGGAATCATTTTGATGTTGCTGATTAGCAATTAAAAAAACAATTGAATGGGCATTAAACTAGCAACATAGACTTCAATTACTTAGGACTCAAGGCTCTGGGAGTTATGCAGACAACCAGAGAATGGGATCTGAGAGAGTGATATTACATTCATAGCAGATGGAGAAATTATGAATAGCTGCATTGAAAGCAGAATTTCTGAATACTACGGGATACATTGTTAAACAGCAGACAAATTATGAAAGAAATATTAAGTCCATCAAACTGTTCCTTTTATTCAGGTTAGATTAATTTGAAATAAAATTCAAGTTAAATACTGCTGATCTCAGATATCTAGTATGGTACTGATGTATTGCAGAGAATATAAAAAATTATTTGGAGACTGCAAGAGACTGGAATCTGGAGCAACACACGAGATGCTAGTGGAACTCAATAGGTCAGGCAGCATCTGTGGAGGAGAATGGACAGTCATTGTTTTGGGTCAAGTTCCTTCATATGGCTGCCTGGACCAGGTGAAGGGGTTTCGACTCAAAATGCCAGCTGTCCATTTCTCTCCACAGATGCTGACTGACCTGCTGAGTTCCTCCAGCTTGTGTGTTGCATAAAAAATTACTTATCTGATGAAAATGGGTTCACAAAGGGGCTGGAGTACAGGATTGTTGAGATTGTTCAGGACTTTGCTGGGGTGTCCTTTGGAATACTGTGTGTGGGTGTGGGTCCTGTAATCGTAGAAGGATAAACTGGACTTGTAAATTTACACAGTGCTGATTCCAAGATTGAAACATACAAACAAATTAGGAGCAGGAGTAGGCCACTGGTCTGCTTTGTTATTCAGGGAGATCATGGCCAATCTGAGTGGAACCACAACTCCACATTCCTGTCTACCTTGGTAACCTTTCATCCTCTTACTCATTGAAAATCTATCCACCTCTGCCTTTTCCACCCTCCGAGGAAGAGTTCCAAAGACTTGTAACCCTCTGAGTTTTTGGATGAGGGGGTTGTCCTATGAAGAACAATTGAACGAACTTGGCTTATACTCATTAGAATTCAAAAGAATGAGAGGTGACCTCATCAAGATTGCTGAGACTCTGAGGAATTGACAGGCTAGGTACTGAGGGGCTGTGTGGACTTGTACAGTACTGGCCATGATATTGAAGGGTAAATAGACTCAGAGGCCACAAAGCTGCCTTCAGACTCTTACATTCCACAGAGGAACTTGTGCAAATGGATGCAGCCTTCAAATTTCCTCCTGGCGACCTGACATCAAGCTACTGACCTGTAGTAGGGGACGGTAGAATCTTGGAACTCTTTCCCCAAATAATAATTGGTGACAGGCCAGTTTTCGATTTTAAACTGAGATTGATAGATTTTGTCAACCAGAAATATTGAGAGAGATGAGGAAAGTTGGGTGGAACAGGGATGAGGGACTAAACTGGCTTCTCCAGTTGTTAACCACATGTTTGTAAACCACCTATAGCATATTGGTGACAAATGCTTCACATGGAAGGATGAAAATAGATTTAAGACAGTTGATTAAATGCTTGGTCAAAAGATAGTCTTGAGGAAAATGGCATTGTAACATGGAGATGCAAAAATCTCTGCCCCCGGAGAGATGGACCACGTGGAGATGGCTCCCTGACAGGTCCGAGGATCACAAGGTATTGCTTCCGTGTTGCACTTGGCATGCGTCTTTTTCAAAGAACAAGGAGGTTTGGATGTTATTTATGTTTTAGAGAAATTTTATTTTAAATTTGTCTGGTAGTCTGGGTATGCACTATATCCACTTCCCAACTGCTTGGTAAATTTTCAATGAGATACCATGAATGATTATCAGGGAAATGGGAACACTGACAATGGTGGTGTGCTGCAAGCTGTGTGGTGAGGTCAGGTTGCCTTTTAGTTTTAACATTCAGTTTTGACTAAGTAGATGGATTTCACTGCTTTGATTATTTCTGACTGGGAATATCTAACACTGATGCTGTGTACAGCAAGTTATCTATTTAATTATGCATCTGAGTCAATGCTCCTAATTCTTCAATTTTCACTCCTTTTGTACTGACTTTGAACCTAGAGACAGATGAATGAAGCAATGTATTCATCCACTGTACCATCCATCTCCCTGTGCATTAGAGCATTGCCATCATGATAAAGTATTTAGTCCTTCACCAACACTGTCAAAAAATCAAATGGCTCTTCTTATTGCTGCTTGTGTACTAAACAGTGACCAAAAATATTTAATTACCTCTGAAGTGCTTTGAAATGTTGTATATAAATTCAAGTTCCTACCATGACAGAGAATATAAACTCTTAAGTATCCTTCTGTATTCTCAAGTGGGCAGCACAAAGTGCTGCTAGCACAAAGCTCTAGCCTCAGACTATCCCGACCTCTGCTGTCTGTTTGCATGTTCTCCCTGTGACCGCGTGGGTTTCCTCTGGGTGCTCCAGTTTCCTCCCACATCCTGAAGACGTGCAAGTTGGCAGGATAATTGGCCACTGTAAATTACCCGTGTAGGTGGGTGGCAGGAGAATTGGGAGGAATCGATAAGAATGAAAGAGAGAATGGGTGGTGGGGGAATAGGACTCAAGGAAAGCTCTGAGAGCCAGCATGGACTTGATGAAGCAAATGACAATTTTGCTTATTGTGAGAAATATGAAAATGCATGCTTGATGTTGATCACCCTGCCTCATTAGAGTCCTAGAGACATGCAGCACAGAAACAGGTCCTTGGCCCAACTCATCCATGCTGACCAAGATGTCCATCTGGGCTAGTTCTGGCCTGTATCCCTCTGAACCTTTCCTCTCCATGTACCTGTCCAACTAGCTTTTAAACATTGTAATTGTACCCACCTCAATGGCTTCCTATGACTTCCTCTTGCATTATCCCAAACCAAAACTGGAAGAATTCGGAGCAGGAGTAGACCACACTTGAGCCTTTCCTGCCATTCAGTAAATTGGTGCCTGATCTGCCACTGGCCTCAATTTCGTGCCCAGGCCATTTCCCATAAACTGTTGGCTTCATGATCAGTCCTCGGGCTACTGCTACTGATCTCTGCCACATCTCAGTTTACTGTTCACTGTCTAACCTCTATACTCAGAGAGGAGACTTCAATCTTTCCACAGCGCAGACATAGGGATCTGCCCACCGTGGAGGCTTTCATTGCTAGAACTCGAGCTGAATTACTCCTTACAGAGATCTCCTGGCAGGAATACTGGAAGGTTTTCCATGGGCCCATGTCTCAATACATGTCTCCTGCAGTCAGTGTTCTTCACTAGTCTGTCCAGGTCCTGTAACATCTCTCACACCACTCATCTCCCCAGGAGCACTCACCCTCACCGTCTACCTATCACTGCAGCATTCAGCGGTCGGGTGGCAACATTTCTCTGTAATTGGAGGGGTGTTGCTTGCATTGTGGTGTGTCCCTTTAAGAGCTGAATATTAGAAGTCATGCTTATAGGCAGTATCAAGAGCTTGCAACAGATCTATAGAATAAATTGCACCGAAATTGGCACAACACTGTGTTAAAGGAGAAACCCCAACAATGATCTTTGTGTACCTTGCAATTGAAGACCATGATCCATAGTGTCGGGTAACCCATGGCAAGACCCTTGTCCTGGACCGTGCAATTCCAGTGCAAAATAAACATATTTAACTCTTAATTATCTTCTGTAATGGCCTAACAAGCCATGGATATTATATGTCAACCGATCTTGTTAGTTATGCCCACATTCTTTGAATGAAGAAATTTTAAAATTCAATATAAGCTCTATTTAGAAAAGTGTCTAAGACAAGATGTTATTGTTCCACCTGTGGTTATAAAAGCATGGGTAAACTTTAACCGAACTTGGGCAAAAGCACCTCGAAGAATTAGGTTCACCTGTGGAAAGTGGGGAGGAATTAGCAGGTCCACTGATACCAATGAAACATTTTAAGAATGTCTGATGTATATGTGTCTGTTTAAACCACATTTCAAAAATCTGCCATGTTTAGATTGGTTTGCATGCCCCACTGAAGAGTAAATTGATATGGAATGTGAAACCAGCATTCCACCTGATCCTGACAACATCACAAAATCTAGTTTGGTATAAAAAATTCCCCCATAAAGCATGGAATAAGAAATGGTTATTTAAGAATTTCAGTTTCCATGATGCAGAATATTTCTGATATTCTGGAATATGATGGAACTGCAGTTGTTTGGAATTAAGGTGTTGGAAACTGGTAAATTTTAGCTGAATTTTCAAATTTAGCTAATAACTACTTGGATTTGAATATCCTTCCACTGCCTTTGGTCAGGATCTCAAGTTGTTAATTTCGATGATGCTGGAACACTGTGACTTTGGCAAACTTATTTTTATTCAATGAATTAAAGTGTGTGAGGGGGAAAAAAAGACTTCAGTTCTGTATATCAATGCTGTTTGGTAGTCTGAGCAGCAAATCATCATGTTCTTGTGACTGGGATAGTCTTGTGTTTCTGGATGCACCAGGAAGACTGTCTTGCACTAACCTATGATGCTGGAACATCAAACAACTCATTCCTCAGCCCTTCTTGATAGATACATCATAGTGTCTGGCACTGTCCTCAAAGGAGAGTGCAGCTGATGAATAGCACTCAAGGAAAGCTTTGCTCCATGATGGATCTTTTCTTTTAAACAAAACTTCTGTGCACTAAGTGCATCCTTCATTTTAAAAAGATACTTGGAACATAGGTGTTATTGTAATCCTGTACTCTTTCCTTTCCAAGAACTGTCTTAATAGCCTGCTCTTTAATCCTCAGTACTCTTCTATGTAATCAAATACTTAACACGTGGTACATAGCAACCATATGCATTAAAATGTCCATACACATCTGTGGAAGTGTGTTCAAGGATTTCTGCAGTTCTTCACAGTGAATGCTTGCCTAAATGTTACTTTAGCATAAGCACACTGACACTGAGATAATGTTTTCTTCAGCCTTGTGTAAAGAGTTTGGACAAAGAGCACACACAAAGAAATCCTTAAAATGTAATTGGAGGTTATATGCTTTTTATTCCTGCTTCTGTAGTTTCACAAGAAAAGTATAATTTAATCCAGATGGGATTGGTGTTAAATCTGATCAACTGACCCCAAATAACATTTTATCAGATTATGAACACTTGCTGAATTTGGCTGATGTTTAATTTATGATCATTTAATTCCTAAGTTCTTCAAGAATTATTGTGGAAAACAGCTCAGTTGAACTAAATTGTGAAAAAAATCAGCACAATTTATAATTAGTCAAATGTTAGATATGACTTTAACATGCAAGTTTGTAAGTAAGAATTGTATGATAGATATTAATAAATTTTTCTTTAACCTGTCCACCCAGATGTTTGTACACTATTCTTTTACATGTTCATGTTGCATTGGAGCCCAACTGTGGATTCTCTTGCATGTTCTTAACATGTTGGATCCACTTGGTAAAAGAAGCTTTACATGTTACTACAAGTTAATACAAATAGTGAATGATTGTATTTCTTGACACTAAAGCTCTTTCAGAAACAATAGCTCCAAATGGAGAGCTATTAAAGCAGCTTCTGAAAGAAGTAAACACTTGAACCATTAAAAAGTTTCAGTCAAATAAGTGGTGAGGAATTGATTGATAGGTTATCATTTAAAAATGTATTAATAAAGAGTCCCTTAGGGGGAGAAGATGGAATAGGCATGCAATTGGCAAGTAAATCTCCGTGCAAGTGTGACCTAATACATTTTTGTAAAAAAAATGTAGGGTGGTCACTCATTACCTCATGTAGATTCGTACCTTTCATGCAGAGAAGCTGTGGGTTTTGGGGAAAGAAATGCACAAAATCTCTAAAAGTAGAGGCGCAGGTTAATGAAGCGACTAAAAATGTCAACCAAGCATAATGAGTTACTTCTGGATGAATCAGAAACTGCAAACAAGTGTATCAAGTGGTGTCCAGATTGCATATAAGAGTGTTGTGTATATTTTTGGCTGCTACTGGGGGCACAGTGATAATGGAGAGTGTGTAGAAAATAATTATGAAGCTGGTACTAGAAACGTGAATTTCTGATTGCCAGGAACCAGGTGGTCTTTTATTTTTCCCCCCTGAGTGGTAATCAAAGGATACCTTAAAAATCAAGAGAAGTTTGGATCGCAGCTCAGTATTACAGTTCTTCCACCAGCTGCAGCCTTTAGATGCAAGTCGTATTGTGATCTCTGGCCCCCGTCCTGGGGGGTAGTACACACCCATGACATGGACTTGATTGGGCAGAACATGCCCGCTGAGTTTCTCCCCGTGCCTATCCCCTCACCCCCAATCCAAATTCTCTCTTTCTCTTCCAAGGCAGCCATTTCCTCCAACATTCTGTTGCTGCCCTGGGTGAGTACTTTCAACTCTACTGCCCTACTGAATGGTCAGCACATCAGTGACAGGGCAGTTGCTAGCTCTGTGGGGAACTCCTGACATGCTGACAGGAACTGTGCAGTGGTCCTGTGTGCAAACAAGTTTCTGTGTGTGGCTTTCACATTTTTTGCCCACTTTCACCAAGTTTGGTGGTGGATCTAGTTGGTTATTAGTGCACATCTACACAGCACATGTTTACAATGCCAAGACAGAGTGACTTCCACACAATTCTAAATGCCAACACAATATACCAATAATCAGTCAGGAGACCTGAGGTAATGCAGACAGTCCCTCCCTCACATCCTGCTATCCAGATCTATCTGTTACCGAATTTAACACATCCTATCTGCAATTAATTAAACAACTTGCTACAACATTTCTATATATCCTGATGAATGGCACTTCTTTTAAAGAACTCCGACCAGCATATAAAATACATCTCGTCAACAGTGGTGTGTGGATCATCTTCAAATATCTTCTAATTTAATGAAACTCAGCATTGCTTTGTGCAGGGATTCTCAATCCTGGTGTAGACCACTGTAGCCATCTTCTGCAAGGCACTTGTAGTGGGCGTGGAGGATCTCCTGGCCCCCTTCCCAGCCCCAGTGCACAGGACCTTCCTCCTGGGATCCAGACTTGAGATGTCCACTGAAGTGATTGTGCCCCCTCCCCTGCAGCCTCTGTGTCTTCCATGGCTGCCCCTTAACTGCAGTGTGGCTACTGTGTGGAGTGTCTCTCTGAAGGCTGATGCTCTTCCTCCAATGCTGAGCAGCAGAGGTGTGTGCAAACTAGTGGCCTTCTGTTGGAAATCATGCTAGTGTCGTTTATTGGTGTAAACCATACTAATACTGTTTTAAACAGAGTTTGGCCAATTTTGTGGGGGTTTTTTTACAGGCAATCTGATTGGATGTTAGTGCCAAACTGTCATGTTTTAGTTGTTTTAGTGCAGTGAAAATAGGAGGAATCAGGTGTCACAACATGGCTGAATGAATTTTATCTTCAGTTAATTAAATGACTTACTACAGCACCTCTGTATGATGAAAGAGTTCAGTTTTATGTTTAAACATCTGCTCTACCCTATCCCGTCATTTGCAACATCCTCGCAAGAAAAGTGGCTGTCTAATCACCCCTTCCCATCATTTGGTTCCCCCTCCCCCCGTTCAGTTCCCCACCTCCTCTTTCAGTAGATGGCTCCCTTCTCATTCACTGGAAGGCTACCAAGATTTTGCATCACTTCATCACACCCTACACCTTTACTGTCCCAGCCAATGGATATTGCTAGTCATTGTTGCTGCCCTGAACCTTTTGTAAATCCTGAATATAGACATTAGAGAGATTCAAATACTCTGAAGTGTTAACCAATCTTTTTAATTGTCCTTTAAATTTGTTCACTGTTTTTCACAGGCTGCCTTTAAAACCTGATATAGTCACTGAGCAAATACTGACTGTGATCAGTAACACTTGTGTATTTGTAGCTCATTATATATTGCTGGTCAAAGGCCTGCTTAATTTTTTAAAAATATTGTCAGCATGGTGGTGTAAAACCTGATTTATTGCTCATCCTCCTTTTCTCTGAGGGGGTTTAAGATTGAAGTCACCTGTCTTGAATGTTTAAATATAAAACTGTGAGATACAAGAGCAGGAGGCATAACAGTGCAACTAGTAAAGCCGCTGCCTCACAGCTCCAGCAGCCCAGGTTCAATCCCGACCTCTGGTGCTGTCTGTGTGGGGTTTGCACATTCTTCCTCTGGCTGTGGAGAGGGTTTCTGTCAGGGATTCATTGGGAGCAGTTGTCAGTCAGAAGTAGTCAAGGAAGGAATGTTAGTGCAGTGTGATCAGGTGTTGGCAGTGGGAGTTGTTTGGGTGGGATGCATTAGGTTGGATTAGCTTTGAGTGGATGATTGACTACAGTGCTGGAAGGATGGAGGGGTGAGTTGTGGTGTGGAGTGTTTGAGGAAGACCCTGGATCCTGCTCATGCAGATCCCCTTCAAGTTGCACATTAGCAGACTTCATGATGTTGTGAATGGATTTTTCTACAGGTTTGTCCCACGTACCATGCGTATGTGAATGAATATTATAGAGAACTATTGTACTTCTTTTGATATCAATGTACATAT
Organism: Rhina ancylostomus; assembly: GCA_030265395.1. Classification (NCBI taxonomy): domain Eukaryota; kingdom Metazoa; phylum Chordata; class Chondrichthyes; order Rhinopristiformes; family Rhinidae; genus Rhina; species Rhina ancylostomus. Next base: position 11,200,595 of record JARFYF010000058.1, on the reverse strand, counting down.
GCATCCAGTTGCCTTCATGAAGGGAAAAATGTGCATTTCGTGCAACTCGCTGTGTAAATTGCCAATTTTCCTTTGTTCTTCTTTAATTGAAATTCAACAGTATAGAGCACAGAACATTGCTGTGTGATCCATTTTCCGCCCAATTTTGTTTTAGTTGTGGCCATGAGAACCAATTTCATCAAAATATAGAAAGCAGTAAATGTCCTTGTGTTTTGACAGATTACAGCAAACAGGGTATTTGGGCAAAAAAAACCAGAAGTGCTGGAAATGGTCGAAAAGCCAGGAAGCATCGTTTGGAAAGAGAAACAGACAATTTTTCAGGTCAATGACCTTTCATCAGAGCTGTTATTAAGACAATCAAATTCGAGGGATGCCAACACTGGTTGTTCATGTTTGTGGATTTTATCATCTGACCTCCTGCCAGAAAGCAGCCAACGCCCTCTGTTGTTTACTCAAAAACGCCATCCTTGCAAAACACCACCTTCCGACATTAATTGGAGATGGAGGAGAATTTTGTTATTGGATTGGCTAATACCAATGTGTATCAAGCAGTCTTTTTTTCCTTGCCTCCAATATTTCTGTAACTAATAGGAGAAAAAATGTGCAATTTTATAATGCCCCTTTTTGTTTGGTCCTTCCTGGCCACTCACCGTAGTGTACAGGAGATGTTGGTAACCCAAGTCTATTGCATGCTTGCACCAAGCCTTGGCTCAAACCTCCGCACATTTAACAGCCATTTAAGTAAAGACAGATCTACAATACCACAGCCTGTTAAACTCATTGAAAACCAGCGGTGATGTTCAAATTTAAACACTAAATCATCACTTAGTTTCGCTCTGTTTACCTTCGTTATCTTGAAGGATCATGATTTTCAGATTTGATCCCATTCAAAGAGATTTTGGAGAAGTGTGATACACAAGTGTACTTTGTGATGTGTCATTTTAGCTATGTAAGATATGCGGTATGGTGAATCAGTAATGCTTTATGTGCGCAGTTTCTCATTTCCATGAAGGTGCTTTTATCCTTTTTCTTGCAGCTATTAATGCTTTATTAAAACAGCAAAAATAAGATATCTTTATTAGTCACATGTACATCGAAACACAGTGAAATGCATCCTTTTTTGCGTAGAATGTGCTGGGGGTAGCCCACAAGTGTCGCCACGTTTCTGGCGCCAACATAGCATGCCCACAACTTCCTAACCCGTACGTCTTTTGGAAAGTGGGAGGAAACCAGACCACCCAGAGGAAACCTACACAGACACGGGGAGGACATGCAAACTCCTTACAGATAGTGGCCGAAATTAAACCCGGGTGGCTGGCACTGTAAAGTGTTATGCTAACCACTATACTACCATGCATGCAATAAATTGCATGATTTGATTTTTGATTTCTTGTGTCTGTAATAGGATCTGGAAAATGTACCTGTCATCTATCTTGCAAAATTTATCCTCACGAAACATGATTCTGTTTGCTTGTGACTCTGCACCTTTATCTCTGTTTGTGTGTCCCGTTTTGCATCGTTTCTTGCCCCATCATTAGCGGGTTTCGTTGGCACACAGGAATGTGACATCTGTATTCAAGCAATTACTTGCAAAATCCTCCAGATTCATTGGATAGTCAAGTGAACAAATATGAGTGACTGCTCCCAGGCAAACATCTCTAGTACTAAGGCCCTACTGACAATCAATTGGCTATGTTGGGCAGGCCTTGTCATTCATATGCCTGACACTTGACTCTAAAACTATATTATTCTGAACTCTGTCAGAGGAAGGGATTATCAGGCAGACAGAGGAAACAATTCAATGATGTGCTCAAGGCCTCTTGAAGAACTGCAACCTCCCTACTGAATCCTGGGAACCTCTGGCCCATAGCCACTTAAAGGGCAGAAGGAGCATTCCGAATGGTATTAAGAACTTGGAATCCATGCACTGGGACCACGCGCAGGCCTTGTGTAAAGGGTGGAAGGACCACAGCACCTCAAACTGCCTACCAGGCACAACCTGCCCTTTCTGTGCAAGAGTCTGTGGTCTCTGCATTGGCTTCATGAGCCACCTCAGAACCCATAAAACCAGAGTGAAAGCAGGTCACCCTTGATCCTGAGGGACTGCCTCAAAAGATGAGAGCATTTTCCCATTGCAATCATTCAGTGGAGAGTTTGTGTGAGAAAGTTTGACTGTCTTATTTGCATCCTTTCCTTCCTTCCACATGTTTTTATGATGCTAATATTTAATCTTAAATGTTGTTTCCATGTCATTGTATTACAATCAGGCAGAGAACAAAAGATACAGAGGTCATCCATTTGCTATAAACCGAACAGATGATTGATCTGTTCCCAGGCCAGATGCTAAATTTATTTCCATTGCCACCTCTTCCAATTGCTTCTTCAGCATCCATCAGGAAGGACTCCTGAGCCCCTGGGGAAATGGGATCTCTCTCGTCCACATTAACTTTCCAGCCAAGACTTCCAGACTATAAATCAATTGATTACCATGGGTAGCCTTTTTTGTATCTTAGCAAATTTTTGAAAACACCCTCACCAGTCACAAAGCATCTTTGACTTAAATGGTTGCGGGCTGACTTTAAGAAGCACTAAGCATTCATGATGCTGATGTCTGCCTCCACCCATTCTGATATCTTGGAACTATCTAATCTGTGGAACTATTTTGCATAATTTGGATGGCTGTTTCTTTCCTTAAAGAATATCAGTTAAGTCTTGAATAAGTCTAGTTTACTATCAGGAGTCAAGTTTATTATCATATCCACAAGTGCATGTGTGCCCAGGTGCAATGAACAACTTACTTGCAGCAGCATCAGAGGCACATAGCATCAGAATGCTACTTATCTGTTGTTATGTGCCTGTACTGCTGCTTCAAGTAAATTTTTCATTGCACCCGTGATTACATATACTTGTGCATATTGACAATAAACTTTGACTTTGAATGTATTACTAGGTTTTGTCACACTTTTTGGTTCAGTTTTGGTGAATGGAATAAATTAAGCATTCACCCACTCCTTTTGGAGGGCCATACTCATAGAAATGGTTGGTCACACTGTTAAGGTACCATGGATTTAGATTAACAGTGGGTATGTAGAGTGGAGACGCAGGGCAATTTTATGCCCTTCATTTCCAAGTTATTGGATGGAGAATGGATTGAGGGCCAGAACATGCACTGAAGCTTCAATCAGCCTCCTCCTCTTCCAGTCATTGTGGTCTCAACATTCAATACAGTTGTTTCCAGAATTTCTGATTCCTGCCATTATTTATTAGCACCTTATTTAGATGCCACCTCCTTATTGTGAAGTTATTTGCATTACATTTATTCCAAAGGGTCTGCAGCACATTTACTTGAGATTTTCTCCATCGTTACAAATGATACTTTTATTCCTAGAGCTGACCAAATCTCTCTCTGTTGGTGGTTTTATTTCATTGGAATATTTTAAAAGTTAGTTTGATTTCAGCATTTTTCTGTAAATTCTGCAACTAATCTGATAAAAGTAGATCAGAGCAGGACAGGAATCCAGAAAATTGAATTATTTTCATTCTAAAAGTAAGTGGTTTTCTCAGTAAAGAAGCACTTAAACTAAAAAAAGACATGTTGACAAACTAGGTGATTAAAAATAATCCCGTGAAAAATGTTACACGATAGGAAGGAGCTTTAACAAATAAAAGTATACATTCTGTATGGGTCATTTGCAGTTTATTGCTTTGCAGTGTACAGGATAAGCCAGCATCACATCAGAGTCATTGAGCTCCTCCCAGGAGCTGAAGTGGTTGATTGACTTCATCTTATTTGTTGTTTCACACATCTTTCAGTCTCTTACACTTGGGGCTAAATCTTACAGAAAGCAGTTATTGTTGGAGTTTGACTTTGATTATTAAGGGTTTTTAAAAAATGTCACACTTGGGAGAGAGAGAGTAAATGATAAGAAGTTTTCCATCCTGAAAACCATGGATTGCAGAGAGGAGAGGAGGGATTTTAACCATACATTTGCTTCCATTCCACCTCTCCATAAGGCAAAAACTGGAAGAACATCATGGAATGGTTAAAACTTAAAGCTCATCAAGTCTGTACCAATTTAGGTAAAAGCAATCCAGGTAATCCTCCAGCCCCTCCCTCTCTCCCTCCTGGCCCTGCACATTCTGATATTTACCCAGCTCCCTTTTGAATACTATAATTAAATATTACCTCTACTCTTCCTGCTAGTACAGACCAGACCCGAACCTCTTGCTTTTCTCAAAACTCCTTTCACTTTTAGTTCTGTTGCCTCTGTTCTGAATCTCCTAATTCTAGACTTCTGTGCCACTGGAGTGATCTCTGAATTATACACTCTGTTCATACTACACATGATTTTAAATAGTTTTATCAGATCTCTTCTCTGCCCCCCTCTGTTCCAAGGAAAACAAACCCAAACTTTTCCAGTCGAAAGACATAACTCAGATTTGCCTGGAATCATGTTGATAAATCTTTTCTGCATCCGGTACGTTTTACCTCTTGGATTTCACTTTATAATCAGTTTGTGGATCAGGATTGTGTAACCCAGAAAGCTTGAGATTGAACTGAGTGTCCCAATACAAAACTGAATTAAAGGAGCAAAGCTAAAATGCTTGCCTCGTGATCGCTGGGAAAGCATTCTTTCTCCCACAGCCCCTCAGAGATGGACATTGGAGGGTTTGCCACCCCAGGTTTACTGGTCAGACTTTGCCGCTTGCGTTGTATGCAGCATGCCTCCTACAACTGTCTGCTGAACAAGCAGATAACTAAAAGTGATTCATTTCACATGAAATATCGGAGAGGTGTGATAAGGTGCTTGTATAAATGCAAATGTTACTATTTAATTCACTCCCTGCTGAACTTCCACATTATACCCAGTTTACATAAAAGAACCAATTTCATTGGAAGTGATTTTGTAATATAACCTGTTATCTTGCTGTGGAAATGGCACCATTTACACCATGGGGAAAATTTGGGAAGGAAGTTAATCTGCATCCTTCTAGATTTTACATGTGCACAGTGGGGTAGAAACTTATCCTTGATGAGGTGCTCTGTGTGCATGGTACAATGTAACAGAATTTTGGGAATGGAGCTGAAGTTACTATGTCACTCATTTATCACATGCAACTGAAAATTAATTTCCACCTTGGTGACTTCAAAGACTCAAGTACTCGTGCACAGTGTGCAGTGTGAAAGCTACGCAAGCCCTCCCCAGGCCAATCACATTTATAATGCAGTGGTGGTCAGTGGAGACAGCCTGAGAGATTTAGCCATCCTTGACAATGTCAGACCCAAGCTTTGTGTAATGATTAGTGAGTGCATTAGTGGGAACAACTCTCAAGAGGTGTTTGCACTCTGGTACTGTGCAATGGGAGGGTGATGTCATCTGGAAGGAGAGCTGAATGTATAAACTTTAAAACAGCGTGAGAAGTAAAAGAGTAAAACTACAGTTAAGCTTTTCATTGTCCCTGTGCATATATGTACTAGTGCAAATGACAATAAACTCGACCAACTTTGAAGAGTTCTTCCAACCTTTGTGTCTCTCTTGGGGCCTCATTATGAGCAATACTGTTGACAAAGTTCTGTTCCTGACTTGGCTTGCCTCTGCAGTGAATTGTAGGGCAAAAGAGAGAGTCAACCAGCGCCAACAGTTTAATAGTTGAGTTACTGAACCAGCATCTGGTTCTGGATCAAGTTTGAATCCCCTTGTTGCTGCTGAGGACTTTACATTCAATTAATTAAGTAAACCTGAATTAAAGCTAGTCTTAGTATCGGTAACCATGAAAACTTACCATATTGTTAGGAAAACTAATCTGGTTCACTAATATTGTTTAGAGAAGGAATTCTGTTGACCTTGCCTGATCTGGCCCCTCTGTGACTCCAGAGCTATCATTGCGGTGGATTCTTAACAACCTCCTCCATTAAGAAGTATTTACGGGTGGGCAATAAATGCAGATACTTTCAGCAATTGAACAAATAAAAGAAAATTTGACCTTTCCTTTCCAGCACTTGAGGCTGACTCTCCTCAAAGCACTGAGGGAATGCTGTGCTATGCTGTCATTTGATTAAGACATTAAACCATGGCCTCATCTGCTCTCAGATGGATGTAAAAGATCCCTTGAGGATCTGGAATTTGTCACTGGTGTCCCGGGCAATATCCATCCCTTACGTAATATAACACCTGCAAACATATGATCTGGTT
>JARFYF010000058.1:10860216-10888178 GCA_030265395.1 Rhina ancylostomus | reverse complement strand
GTGGTGAATCTGTGGAATTTGTTGCCACAGAGGGCTGTGGAAGCCAAGTCACTGGGTGTATTTAAGGCAGAGATTGATAGGTTCTTGATTGGTAAGGGGGGTTAAGGGTTACAGGGAGAAGGCAGGAGAGGGTGGGAAGGAGAGGTGAGAGCAGATGTCTGGGGAATGGAGTTGAAGCAGGTGGGGGCTCCATCGACTACAGCAGAGGGGAAGCCACATTCCCTGAAGAAGGAGGAGATTTCAGATGTCCTGGAACAGAAAACCTCATCTTGAGAATAGATACAGTGGAGACGAAATTGGAATTGGAAATGGAAGAAAAGGAATGAGTCCTTTCAGGGGACAAGGTGGGAGGAGATGTAGTCGAGGTAGCTGTGGGAGTCAATGGGATTATAGTAGATGTTGGTGGATAGTTTATCTCCTGAGATTGGAGACAGAGAGATCCAGAAAAGGCGATAAGATATAGGAGCAGAAATAGGCCACTTGGCCCTTTCCTCAGGCCATGCTGGTGTATTTGCATTCAATCTGGTCGCCCCATTATAGGAAGGATGTGGAGGCTTTGGAGAGGGTGCAGAAGAGATTTACCAAGATCAACACACACAAAATGCTGGAGGAAATCAGCAGGTCACGCAGCACCGATGGAGAGATATAAACAGTCAACATTTTGGGTCAAGACCCTTCATCAGAGGGGAATAATTGTTTACTTCCCTCCATAGGTGCTACCTGACCTGCTGAGTTCCTCCAGCATTTTGTGTGTTGCTCCAGATTCCAGCATCTGCAGAATCTCTTGTGTCTCAGGTTTACCAAGATGCTGCCTGGATTAGAGGGCAGGTGCTATAAGGAGAGGTTGGACAAACTTGGATTGTTTTCTCTGGAGTGGCGGAGTCTAGGGGGAGATCTGATAGAAGCTCATAAAATTATGAGAGGCATGGACAGAGTAGACAGCAGGTATATTTTTCCCAAGGTCAGAATGTCTAATACTAGAGGAAATGCATTTGAGGTGAGGGAAGAAAGTTCAAAGGACATGTGCGGGTCAAGTTTTTAACACAGAGAGTGGTGGATGCCTGGAATGAGCTGCCAGGGGTGGTGGTGGATGCAAATATGACTGAGGTGTTTATGAAGCTCTTCGATGGGCACGTGAGTGTGCAGAGAATGGAGAGATATGGTCCATGTGTTGGCGGAATAAATTAGTTTAGTTGGGCATTTAATTACCAGTTTAAGTAGTTCACGAAACACTGTGGGACAAAGGGCCTGTTCCTGTACTATTCTACTTTCTATGGCCTTAGCACCAATTTGCTCTCTCTCTCCGTGTCATTTTTTTGGTTTAAATGTTTGCCAATCTCATTCAATCACTCCACCCTCTCTGAGGTAATGAATTTCTGGGGAAAGCACCTTGAATCATCTTGAGGTCCTGAACTCATGTCAGAAAGAACAATAGCAGAAATAATGTGTCAGGAGAGGTCACCACAGAAAGCATCCCATCCGGACACATCACAGCTTGGTATGGTAACTGCTCTGCCCGACACCACACAAAACTGCAGAGAGTTGTGGACACAGCTCAGCACATTACAGAAACCAGCCTCCCCTGTCTACATTTCCCACTGCCTCAGAAAAGCAGCCAACCTAATCAAAAACCCCTCCCATCCCGGTCATTCTCTCTTCTCCCCCCTTCCATCAGGCGGAAGATACAAAAGCTTGAGAAAACGAACCACCAGGCTCAAGGGCAGCTTCTATCCCGCTGCTATTGAACTGACATCTTGTACGATCAAGATGAAATTTTGTTCTCTCAGTCTATCTTGTCATGACCCTTGCACATTATTGTCTGCCTGCACTGCACTTTCCCTGTAATTGTAACACTTTATTCTGTATACTGTTACTATTTTACCCTTATAATACCTCGATGGGATGAACTGTCTGGACAGCACGCAAACAAAAGCTTTACTCTGTATGTTGGTACATGTGGCAATAATAAATCAATTACCAACTACCAAAGATATTGCAGGAATTCAAGTCTTCTTTTATCCTTAATTTGCCCATTATGTATTTTTTGTGGGATCTTGCTGTGTGCAAACTGACAGGAGCATTCCCCTGTGTCACAGCAATAGATAGGTCTGTAAAGCACTCTTTCGCTTCCTGAGGTGAAAGGTTTTGTGCAAATTGAAACTCTTAAACCATCTCCAAAACAACTGAACAGTGTAAATGTCCATGTCTGCACTCAGTATGCTTTGCCAGTGGTTTGACCTCATGAAATCTTTGCTGATTAAGACTGGTATAAAAACAAAGCATTGCTGACGATCTAGTGTGGCCTGATTTTTATGATTGCCTGCTGTTGCTGCATCGGCAAACCAAAAGCCTTAAAATAGATTAAATGAGGTGATCTCACAAAATTTTTATCTTCAAAGAAAGAGATTTCAGTAGCAGCTGTGCATGGCTCTATCGTCTGTCGAGGGCATTTAAGGCACCTACTTAACTAGGAAGAATTTGTCCTATCTGAAAGGAGCACTGTAGTATAGTGGTTAAGTTACTAGACTTGAATCCAGAAGCTTGGTGACGCATCCAAATCCCACCATTGTGGCTGGGGAGTTTAAATTTAATTAAATAAATCTGGAGCTTAAAAAAGCTTTACAGAGAACATTCTATAGATGCAAGAGTGCTGTAGAAGCATATTTGGTTCTGTAACATCCTTCAGGGAAGAAAACCATTGCCTAATCTAGGACTGTGTCCAACTCCCCAGATACACCAAGCATAGATCTTAATAAATGGAGAGAAATTGGGGATGCACACTAAATAGAGCTTGGCCAACAAGGTCTACAGCACAAGATTAAATAAAACGTGGGCATTAGGGGCTGGAATAGTTTTTATCATAGAGTTGTTAAGCAGGGAAACAGGCCTCTCGGTCTAAGCCATCCATGCCGACCAAGTTGCCTACTTGAGCTTGTCCATCTTCCCCACGTTTGATGCATATCCCTCTAAACCTTTCCTATCCATGTATTGGTATTGGTATTGGTTTATTATTGTCACTTGTACTGAGGTACAGTGAAAAACTTGTCTTGCATACAGTTCGAGCAGATCAATTCATTACACAGTGCATTGAGGCAGTACGGGGTAAAAACAATAACACAATACAGAATAAAGTGTCACAGCTACAGGGAAGTACAATGCAGGTAGACAGTAAGGTGCAAGGTCATAATAAGGCATATTGTGAGGTCAAGAGTCCATCTCATTGTACAAAGGAACCATTCAATAGTCTTATCACCATGGGATAAAAGCTGTCCTTGAGCCTGGTGGTACGTGCCCACAGGCTCCTGTATCTTCTGCCTGATGGGAGAGGAGAGAAGAGAGAATGACCCATTTGGGTGGGATCTTTGATTATGCCGGCTGCTTCACCAAGAGGTGTAGAGTCCATGGAGGGGAGGCTGGTTTCCATGATGTGCTGCACTGTGTCCACAACTCCCTGCAGTCTCTTACAGTCCTGGGCACAGAGTTGTACCTGTCTAAACGTGTTTTAAATGTTGTAATTGTACCCGCCTCTACCACTTTCTCCGGCAGCTTGTTCATATACCCACCACCTTCTGTGTGGAAAGGATGTCCCTCAGATCCCTTTAAAATCTATCTCCTCTCCTATGCCCTCTGGTTTTAGACTTCCCTACCCTTAGAATAAAGACTGACCATTCACCCTACCTATGCCCCTCATGATTTTATGCACCTCTGTAAGGTCATCCCACAGTCTCCTACACTCCTGGGAAAATAGTCCCAGCCTGTCCAGTCTCTCCTTATAATTCAACCCCTCCAGTCCCAGCAACATCCTCACAAATCTTCTCTGCACCCTTTCCAGTTTAATGACATCCTTCCTTGACCCAGGCAACCGGAACTGCACGCAATATTCCAGCAAACTGGAAAAAAAGTGGGTTGAAGGATTTATGTTCAATTTGGAGCCACTTTCTGTCATAAATCCACTGCTGGCATTGAACAGAAATGCAGCAAAAATAAAACTCTGAATAATGGAATACTTTATCCATGGAATTAAAAGCTGCTCTTCCAAATATGCTTACTAGTGTTTGCCTTTCTCGTCAGATTATATCAGAACACGTCCTACTGTAGAAAGGACACTGAATAATCTCTCACTCCCCAAATATATTTTTACTGTTGTCTTCCATCAAAAAATGAACCTTGCTAAATAAAATCTATTTTTATCCTCTGGTTTGAGGAGTTATTCAGCTGTGCAAATTCGAAACTCAGAATTCAGGACACAGAATAAAACAAATCAGATTTTATTATTCAATAAATAACATGCTCACCCTTCGTAGACAATAGTCTGTCCAGTCCTGGTTCCTGCATCTCATATCTTCTGGCTGAAGATTATTAAGGCAAGAATGTAGGACAAACAGGTTGTCTGGCTGTTTTAGAGAGGACCTGTAGTCTTGTGCAGCACAGTGGCATAGCTAGGAGAGCTGCTGCCTCACCCTGAAGTAATCCAGGTTCAATCCTGCGCTGTCTGTATGGAGTTTGTGTGTTCTCCCTGTAGCCATGTGGGTCTTCTCTGGGTGCTCTGGTTTCCTCCCACATCCCAAGGTAATTGTCCTCTGTAAACTGTCCCCAGTGTGAAGGTAAGTGATATACGAACTGGAAGGAACTGGTGTGAAATGTGGGGAGAATAAAATGGGATTAGTGTAGCGTTAGAGGAAAGGGGTGCTTGATGGTAGGTGTAGACTCAGTGACCTGGAGATCCTGTTTGGTCGCCCTGCAATAGGAGAGATGTTACTAAGCTGGAAAGAGTGCAAAAAAAGATTTACAAGGATGTTGCCAGGACTTGAAGGACTGAGTTATAGGGAGAGGTTGAACTTTATTCCCTGGAACCTAGGAGATTGAGAGGTAATCTTATAGAGGTGTATAAAATCATGAGGGGCATAGATAGGATGAATGTGCTCAGTCTTTTTCCCAGAGTTGGGGAATCAAGAACTAGAGGGCACAGATTTAAGGTGAGAGGGGAAAGAAGATTTCATTGTAACTTGAGGAGCAACTTTTTTACTGAAAGAGTGGTATGTATGTTGAATGAGCTGCCAGAGGAAGTGGCTGAGGCAGGTACAATAACAACTTTTAACAGGCAGTGAGACAGGTACACAGATTGGAAAGGTTTAGAAGGTTATGGGTCAAACACAGGCAAGTGGAACTAGTTTGGATAGGGCATCGCGGGTCAACATGGACCAGTTGGGCCGAAGGGCCTGTTTCCATGTTGTGTGACTCTTCTTAATCTCCCTGAGCTTCCAGGCACCTGTCTATTCTTGGTCCCCTTCACTCCACTGATGAACACTCAATGTAAGCTCGAGGAGCAACGCCTCAGCTTTCAACCAGGCACATCACAGTCTTATAATCAAACTGGATTCAGCCCGCTGCCTAGATTTGCAGCAGTGGTTGGCAGGGCGTCTTGAATCTGAAAGGAAAATTGGCTGTCCTGCATTACATCAACTTTTCAGTAAAGCCAACGGAGGCCAAGGGCCAGGGCCAAGAATACCCATGACAACCACAACTCCTTCAAAGGATCAACCGGTGACCTCATCACCCAGATGATCTAATGACCTGGAAGCTCAGTGGAAAACAAGGTAAGGATTCAACTCTCCCAGAGACCAGCTTGAACCTGGACAGAACTGCAAAGAACTCTTCTGAACGAGTGTTACCAGTAGAATAAGTTTTGAGACTCTTTGAATCACCATTTAATTTGTAACTTGGTTCATTATTCCCAAATGCACCGAGATACAGTGAAAAACTTTCTTTTGCATGCCATACAGACAGATCAGTGCATACATGAGTACATTGAGGTAGTACGAGGGAAAAGCAATGACAGAACACAGAATATAGTGTTACAGTTACAGAAAAAGTGCAGTGCAGGCAGACAATAAGGTGCAAGGTTCATGACATGGTAAACTGAGAGCTTAAAGGTTCATATTTATTGTATGAGAGATCCATTCAAGAGTCTTATAACAGTGGGGTAGAAGCTGTCCTTGAGCCTGGTAGTACAATTTCTGCCCCAAACACTCTCAGGTTTCACTCTTCTTTGAAGACATGCGTGTAATCCTCAGATTAAGTTGATACTGTGAAGGGCAATGGATTATGAGGCTGAAGTTCAACTGACATAGTGGAATGGTATACACTTGCTCAGTGACATTGAAGGATGAATCATGAATATAAGCACTTAGCTTTTTGTGGATTTTTTTTAATGGTCCCGAGTACTAGATTGAGAATTTAATATTCAGCTTTTGTGAACACCTCCACTTGGAAGTTGACCTCCAAACCACACCCTGTCCCAATATTTAGCTGCTTTCTCACATTTTCTGGGTCAAGATCCTGGAACTTAACAGCATACCCACACCTCAAGGACTGCAGTGCTTCAAGAAGGCAGCTCACCACCACCTTCTCAAGGGCAACTGGGGATCGCAATTAAATGCTGGCTCAGCCTGCAAAGCCCACATCCCTTGAATGCATAAAAGACATCAACTGACAGGACATGTTTTCGTTTTCATCTTTCACTCACTGACTATCACTTCACGCAGTGCCCAGAGTTCCAGGGAGCACTGAATCTGCCCCGTACATGGGATCGACTGTTGGACAGTAGGAACCCTGCTAAGAACAAGTTCCACCCACAACCTGCCCCTTATTTTTAGAGCACCAGGTTGGCAAACCTACTTCCCATTCATGGACTCAACACCTGTGCTTCTCTGGCCCAGATACAGATGACCAAATAAGTCAATCTCCTGCACCAGGGAGATGCTGGCAAAGTGTCTGGGGCTTCAAGCAGTGTACTGCTGAGGACCCGACCCTGGAAAGGCATCCAATGCCAGGAGGAATCAGAATCAGATTTATTATCACTGATATATGACATGTTGTTTTATAGCAGCAGTACAGTCCAAACACATAAAGATCTATAAATTAAATTACAAAAATAAATAAATAGTGCAATAAAAAAAGGAATAATGAGATAGAGTTCATGGGTTCATGGACTGTTCAGGAATCTGATGGCAGAGGGGTAGAAGCTTTTCCTGAATCGTTGAGTGTGGGTCTTCAGGCTCCTGTACCTCCTCTCCGATGGGAGTAACGAGAAGAGGGCACGTCCCAGATGGTGAGGGTCCTTAGCGAGATTCAGCTGTGGAGAGGGGTGGGACTTCACTTCTAATCGAAGCAGGCAGATTTTATATACATTGGTTTTTAAATTTCTGACAATTAGAGATAGTTTAAAAACTATTGAAATTTTACAAAGTAGCTGAAAGAATAAAATTATAAGATAAGATGAAATTAATCACAAATATAGTAAATCTGTAAATGTTTTGAAGCAAACTGAAGCAAGTGAAAATGAGTATCCGTTTTTCTTTTTAAAGTCCAGGCTGGGAAGCAACGAATGGGGCCGCAATCCTACAGTGGTCAGGCTAGGGTAGTATTGGGAAGGGGGTTGGTCAACCTAATTCTGGGGAATCCCAGCAAGACTTGGCTCCACCGTTGGACCCAACAAGTGACAGAGTGGAGTGACAGATGGTCTGACATCTGTCACTCAGCATGCCCAGGGCTTACACCATAAGGACTGGTTGTATTTGCCATGGCTGTATGTCAGGGGTCTTCTGGTCCAAGGCTATTCTCATTTCCGCCTTCTCCAGGCCAGTGTTTTATTTCTTTTCTTGTATCTGCATTTCTCTATTTGCCTCACACCATTGCTCCTGTCACTCAATCACTTCTACATCCCACCTGGTAAAAGGTTTCCATTTTGTTCATTCCTCCTCACTTCCTCCCTCTCAATTCTCCATCATCTGTACTTGCTTTAGCATGCTTTATCTAAAGCTTTGGAACACAAAACATAACGGCGCAGCACAGGCCCTTCGGCCCACAATATGCCAACATTTTATCCTGCTCTAATATCTATCTAACCCTTCCCTCCCAGATAGCCCTCCATTTCTCTATCCTGAGCGATGTTTAAGGGGCACTTAGATGGGCACATGATGGAAGGATATAGACCAGGTGCAGGCAGATGGGATTAGTTTGGAATGGTGTCATAGTCAGCACAGACATTGTGGGCCGAAAGACCTGTTCATGTGCTGTACTGTTCTATGTTCTATGTACACAAGGCCGGAGTTAGCCTTGGATAATTAAAGTGATGCCTCACCAAGCTTTGGCATCACATAAGTAAACAAAGTTAAATCAAGGAAATATGGTTAAAAGCTAAAATCAAAGGCATTGTCTGTGAGTGTACAAAGCATTTGAAGTAAACCAGATGAACTGCTGACACAAATGGTGTCAAATTGCTTTAACCTAAAAGCTACTGTAGCAAATCAGTTGCATGGTGACCAAAGTTGGAAATTAAATGTTCCTGCACACTTGACATTTGAAAAGGCCAGCTGAAGTGGAAGAGGGAGGGTCTGGGGTGGGTGTACTAATAGTAAAGGTTGCCCTAATGGGAGTAGTGGGGAATGAACTAGATTCAGAAGAACAGGAAGCAGAATGAATTTGGGTGGCGACCAAGGGTTTGTTTATGCCTGCATTTATTGGCTCCTTTCAAACCCTGTCAGTAATGCATTGTGACTGGGGCCTGTAAAGGGGTTCCCATCTTGCCTTGTAATTGGGCATCTGTGAACCAGTGGAAGTTAAAGGGTTGTGAAGGAAGAAAGCAAAGGTGAGAAAGTGAATGTGTTAACCAGAAGGAAGCAAATTCTACTTGAAACATAGTGCACCTCAAGTGTGTCAAATCATCAGAAAAAACACATCGTAAGAGAGCCAATAAAGCTGACCCACCAATATTCACCAGACACCTTGGGCTGCAAATTTGCAATGTAGTAGTGGCTGTGCTTTGTAATCCCTTTCTGAAAGTTAGTTCCTTTTACTTCAGTGATTTACAAAGTTGGTCAGCTGGAAATTCAGAAAGCAACACATTTCTCCTGCCATGCTGGGCAATTTACTTTCTAGTCCGGTATGGCTCCACTCAAAGGTGGGCACATTTATCCTCCGCAATTTTACTGGCGAACTGTACCTTACTGTATTGGCACAGTGGTACTACAGATAGTGCAGTTGTCTCCAGGTTTGATTCTGACCTCTGTTGCTGACTATGTGGAGTTCATACATTCTCCTGTAACTACAGTTTCCTGCCATATCACAATGACATGCTGGTTGGTAGGTTAATTGTCCACTGTAAATTGCCCCTAATGTATAGATGGGCAGTGGGAAATTCAGGGAGGTGTTAGTGAGCTTGACTGAGAGGGAAATACAGAGGAATGGGACTGATGAGATTGCTCTGAGAGCCGGCATAGGCTCAAGAGGCCAAATGGCCTCCTCTATGTCACAAGGAAATATGTATGTACTCTGTGATTTTCTAATTTGAATAAAAAATGAGGTGAATACCTGAAATCTACCCATTTCACCACTCCTGCCGTAGTTTATTTAGAACTGAGATTTAAATTGATGCTTTTGAGCATTTAAACTTTGTGACTTTAATGTGGAACCCACAACTCATCAGTGTCAAAATTTCTCCTTGTAATGTAGCTGATGGGAATTGCTGTCTATGGAAGGTGCTGACTTTACAGTTGTACAATGTTGTGGCTTTACATAGAACACAGAACATTTCGGAAGTCTAAATGACACCCATCTTATGAAGAATCAAACTCATTCAGTTAATTGACTTCCCTATATTAATACTGTTCTGTGTCAATTTTTAGAAAATAATATTCCATAATAATAAGACTCAGATACCATGGAGCATTATAAATATCAGAATAGGAGGCAAGAGTGGGCTATGTAGCCCCTCAAGCCTGGTCCCACATTAGGATCATGGCCAAGAGGGTCTTTAGCCTCATCCCCACTTCCTTGCCCAACCCCCACAACCCTCAATTCCCTTGTGGTATAAAAATCTGTCCATCACCTCCCTGACTTTCCCACCACCCATCCACACATTAGGGGCAATTTACAGTAGACAAGTAAATATACTTAGGATATTTAGGATAGTCACTCAGGATTCCAATGGTTTACAACCTCTGAGGAAATAAATTCCTCCTCACTTCAGTCTTGAGTCGCTAACCACTTATCCTGATACTCTTAAGGAATAGGAGTTAGCCATACAAACTGACAAGCTTGCCCCACTATTCAGTATGGTCATAGTCTGTCAACTCCACTTTCTTTCATGCTCCCTGCAACCCTTGATATTCTATAGTCCAAAAATCTTTCCATCTCATCATTGGGTTCAATTGCCCTATTTCTAAATTCTCCCACAAGAGATCTGCTCTGCTAGATCTCATAGTCAGATATAGTTCATGAAGATCACCTCTGATTCTTCTAAACTGGAAAGAATTGGCCTATTCTAGTCAAACTCTCCTTACAAAACAATCCCCAATCTCAAGGATCAATCCAACAAACCTTTGATGTACTGCCACCATGGCAAATATGTCCTTCCTTAGATCAAGAGCAAAACTGCATGAAGTACTCTGTTTGTGATGTCCCAACACCCTGCACAGTTGTGGCAAGAGTTCCTTACTCCTATACTCCATTCCCCTTGCAGTTAAGGCCAAAATTCCATTTGCCTTCTTAATTGCATGCTGTACCTACATGCTAACTGCGATTTTCATGTTCAAGGACACCGAGATCTCTCTTGCACTACATAACAAACATTCTAATTTTCTATTTTTCATAACAAAGTGAACAACTCACATTTCCTCCCCTTAGCTTCCATCTCCCATCTTTTTGCCACTCATTTAAAATGTCTATATTCCTTTGCAGGTCTTTGTGTCCTCCTCCCGCCTTCCTGTGCCACATATCTTCGCAGCTCAGCAAACTTGGACACATAGCATTCCATCACGTTATCTGTCATTATAAAAGACTATAAGTAGCTGAGGTCTCAACACTGATCCAGCAGGGACTCCACAAGCTTGGCCAAAATGTCCTGTTTATTCCAAGAAAACCAATCCTTCATCCTTCCTATAAATGACCTTCAAACCCATGAGCCCTTATCTTGTGCAGTAATCTTAGAAAGCTCTTTACTGAATGCCTTTGGAAATCCAAATATACTGCATCTACTAACTCCCGCTATCTGTCCTGCTGGTTATAACCTCAAGAACTGTAGAAAAAATATGCTAAGCCACAATTTTCCTTTCATGAAACCAGGTTGACACTGCCTTGTGTGTTTCTAAGTGCTCTGATATCACCTCCTTGGTAATGGATGCCATTGTTTTCTTGCTTTCTCTCTCCTTTTCTTGAGTAGCTGGAACCTTCCCAACTCTGGGAATTTTGGAAGCTCACATCCAATGCATTCACTGTAAAGTCATTGAGTTGTACAGCACAGAAAAAGTCCCTTCTTCCCACCATATCCATGCTGACCATCAACTACCTACCTACACTAAGCTCACTTGCAGCACTTGACTGGGTGCAGGTAAATGGGACTAGCAGAATAACGTTTCAGCACAGACTAGAAGGGCCAAATGGCCTGTTTTTCTGTGCTGTAGTGTTCTGTGGTTCTGTGTAGCCTTTATGTCTTGGCAGTTCAAGTGCTTGTCCAGATTCTTGCTAAAGGTTGGCTCTGCCTCCCCACTCTCTCAGGCAGAGCATTTCAAATTCTAACCACCCTCTGGCTGAAAGGATTCTTCTTCACATCCTCTGTAAACCACCCACGTCTTAATTTAAACCTCTGCCCTTTGGCCTTAGATATCTGTGCTATGAGGAAAATTTTCCTACTATCTACCCTATCTATGCCCCTTTGTATACCTCAGTCAGGACCCCCAGAGCTTCCTCCACTTCGGGGAAACAAACTCTCTGTATCTATCCCTCAGGAATCTAGTGATTTGAGCTAAACCAATTTGCAATAACTAACTGAATAATCAAATATAATTCAACTGAAATTTAATTGAATGGACTTTCTCTGTCAAAATAACTATAGATAGATGTAAGGTGATATATTCTGTCAACCTATTGTGTTTGATTTGTAGAGGATTATCCTACAGCACCAGCCGTGGAGAAAACTGAAGATGATTCTACCTCATTGGTCCATGTATCCAAAATGTTTGTGATGGAATCTGCTGGTACCAAGACATCAGCCACATTCTCCTGTTCAGAAGCTACTAATGGCAGGTCAGAGAATGGCATCGAGACCTCGCTGGTGCACACCGCAGAGATCATTAGAAGTGAAGGCACCAACAGTGTCAGCTCAGTCCCTGAGAGTGAGAAAGAGGGGGAGAAAATGAAACAGCATCTGTACTGCGCAGCTTGCAAAGTGACTGTGAACTCCGTATCACAACTCGAGGCACACAACAATGGTGAGTGGCCCCACTGCTTGACACCTGTGAAGCCATTTTGGAAGAAATGTAAGTGGCCATTGCTAACCAGAGGGAAAAGGAAGGAATTTTATTCAGGTGCATGTTACGTAGCAACACATAGGAATTATAGGATGAAAACGAATCTTTCAGTCCCCTGGTAAAGCCAATTGGCTTTGCTTCTGTCCTCCTTCACTGCACCAGCACCTTATATTCCTCCCCTCTACCTTAATCTACCTTAAAGGCACCAAGTTGCTTTAATCCAAATTTCAGTCCTCTAACTTGCTCTGTCACAATAAATTTTCCTTTAAGAAGGCTACAGGTCAGTGGTAGAGGTTGGTCCACTCTCATCAGCCTCCACCTGAAAGCATGCTCAAGGACAGTTTCTATCCTGCTGTTATAAGACTATTGGATGGACCTCTTGTACAACAGGATGGGCTCTTGCCCTCACAGTCTACCTTGTCATGGTCTTGCACCTTATTGTCTGCCTGCACTGCACTTTCTCTGTAACTGTAACACTTTATTCTGCATTCCGTTATTGCTTTTCCCTTGTACAGCCTCGATGTACTGATGTGGTGAAATGATCTGTATGGATAGCATGCAAAATGTACCTCGGTACATGTGACAATAATAAACGAATTACCAAATGCCATTGTTGGGTTGACACCAGTGGTTCTTAGCTGGTTGAGTAGTTGGGCAGTGCATGACCCTAGAGTGCTCCATCTCAAAGGAGTGAGATAACTCTCACATCCCCTGTTCTCCACTGAAGCACATCATACGGCTGACAGTCACATAACCTATCACACCCATGAGAAAAATAGTTAAACCCAGGCTATTTGCTATTTCGCTCTTGAGATTATCAGGAAGTCCTAAAATACGGTGGGGAACTTGAATATAAAGTAATTATATAAAGCAGCACATTCAAACTAAGTAAATTGATAATCTGTTATTTAATTAATGATGTTGATTAAGGAATATATTTTGACCAGAGCATCAGGGATAACTTCCTGCCTCTCTGATGGCTTGAAATAGTACCTTTTACATCCACCTGGCAGGCAGATATGTTCTGGTTTTAAGATCCCATCTGAAAGAGGATAGTTCCAGCAAGCCAGGACTCCTTCAGTGGAGAGTCAGCCGAGATTTTTGATCTCAGCAATAGTGAGATACAGAGCAACACTTTGGTTTGCTGGATTGGATGGTGGATTGAATATTTTAATATAAATTCAGTCCCACAAAACAAATAATTTCTCAGAAGAAGGAAGGCCAGAAATTACTTCTGTTAATAGCCCTGTACACATACTTAACAGATTCATTGTTGCTTCTGTGACCACCATTATAACAGAGGCATAAATTATGCAGATTAACACCCACATTAAAGTAGTGTGTAGAGGAAAGTGATTCAAATCATTTGTCCATTATATTTTGATACAGTACTTTCTTGCCTGCCTAATCTGGAAAAAAAACGTAATGAGCTAGTTTTTATATAGCAGCTTTCATATAGCAGCTTTCAGAATGTTAAAGTGCCCCAATGTGCATTACAGCTGATGGTTTACTGTTGCAATGTAGACTAACATAGGAGCCAGTTTGCTCCCATTTCTGCAACATCTACCCTGTAAAAAATAAAACTGATTAACTTTGGAGCTACCATAAGAAGCGGGGATAGAAGTAGGCAATTTAGCTCCCTGAGCCCATTTCATCATCCAACAAGATCATGACTGATCCAACATTCAACATCCACTTTCCTGCCCTTTCCCCATGACCCCTGATTTCTTTCCTGATTAGAAAGCTAGCTATCTTTGACTTAAACATACCCAGAGAGTCTGCTCCCACACCTCTCTGAGACAAGGAATTCCAAGGACTCACAATCCTTTGAGGTAAGAAATTGTTCCTCATCTCAGCCTTAAGTGGGCACCCCTCACCCCCCTCCTTATTCAGAACTATTCCCTCTGGTTTTGGGTTCTCCCACAACAGAAGACTTCCTCTCAGTATTTACCCATTCTAAACCCCCTTAGAATTTTAAATGTTTTGATAAGATCAACACTTGTTCTTCTAAAACTCCAATGACCAGAGTCCCAACTGTTTAACCTTTCATCAAAGGACAAACATTCCAAACCCAGGATCTGCCTTCCTAATCTTCTCTGAACTCCCTTCAGTTAAATTATCTTTCCTAAAATAGGGGGATCAAAATTACTCATGGTACTCAAGATGTGGTCCCACTAGTGCCTTGTTCAGCTGCAGAAGGAGTTTTTAAAAAACTTTATTTATACAGCACAGTAACAGACCCTTCTGGCCCCATGAGCCTGTGCCACCCAATTACACTCTTGTTAACCTACTAACCCGTACATCTTTGGAATGTGGGAGGAAACCGGAGCACCCGGAGGAAAACCATATAGTGACGGGGAGAACGTACAAACTCCTTACAGACAGCGACGGGAATTGAACCCCAGTCACTGGCTCTGTAATAGTGTTACACTAACCGCTACATTACCATTCTCTGCTTGTATACTCCAAACCCCTTAAAAATAGGGCCAATATTCCATTCTCCTTTCCTATTACCTGCTCTGCTTGTGTGCTAGCTTTCTGTGTTTTATGCACAAGGATGCCCAAATCCCTTCATGCCGCAGCTTTTTTTCCCTGTATAAGTAAAACGGTTTTACTTTGTACTTCCTTCCAAAGTGAACAATTGTATATTTCCCCATATTGTACTCCATTTGCCAACATTTTGCCCACTCACTTAACCAATTGCTACCTTTTTGTAAACTGTATCTTCCTCACAACTTGTCCCGTTTTGTGTTGTCTGCAAAGTTGGCTACTGTACATTCACTTCCTCCAAGTCATTCATAAGCTGTGAACAGTTGTGATCCCAGCACTGCTCCCTGTGATCTTCAGCCTGTGAGCTCCCACCACTCACAGGTTGCCAACCTGAAAATGACCCTTTTGTCCCTACTTGCTGCTTCCTATCTGTTAACCAGCCCT
Source organism: Rhina ancylostomus (assembly GCA_030265395.1). Taxonomy (NCBI): domain Eukaryota; kingdom Metazoa; phylum Chordata; class Chondrichthyes; order Rhinopristiformes; family Rhinidae; genus Rhina; species Rhina ancylostomus. The sequence continues at coordinate 10,872,936 of JARFYF010000058.1, read as the reverse complement.
CTCTCCATGACAGTTTGTAACCTTCAATACCATGGTCGTGTAATTTACCCTTTTGTGAAGTGCCGTGTCAAACACCTTCTGGAATTCCAAATACAATACATCTACTAGTTCCCCTCTATCAATTCTGGTGAAAAGTTCCTTAAAAAACTCTAAGAAATTTGTTCATACACAAAGGCACTGGAGGAACTCTGCAGGTCAGGCAGCATCTATGGAGGGAAATGGGAAATGGACCCCAGATGAAGGGTCTCAACCCAAAACGTCAACTGTCCATTTCCCACCATAGATGCTGCCTGGCCCACTGAGTTCCTCCAGTGCCTTTGTACTGCTCCAGGTTTCCAGCATCTGCAGTCTCTTGTGTCTCTAATATATTCGATAGATCGTCTCCCCTTCATGAAGTTATCCTGACCCTGCTTGATTAGATGATGATATTCCACCCGCCTTTGCATTCATTGATATATCGATAGGCAATCGGCTTACGATTTTACCAACCTAACTGTAGCGCAGAACATTGGCTGAAAACCTGTCCATGCATCTACCTGAGGATTCCACTCCAGTTAGAGCAGTCAATCAAGAGAGATCTCTCCGGCTCCTCATTCCTCCCTCCCCAATCACGTTCCACTGAGGAAATTCCCCACACTCCTTTTATGTGAAACCTCCACCCTCTAACTCAGTAACAAGGGGATTTTAACAGCTGTTAAAATGTTTAGAAGCAGAATGTCTCTTAGTAGAGGTCCCATCAGCAGAGAGTATCAATGGATTCCAGTGTATTCTGTAGGAAATCTCATTTCTAATTTTGAATAATCTAAAGTTATAAATACAAAAATGTTATAGTCCTACAGCAGTTATACAGTGGCCTGATTAAACCTCTTCTGGAATATTGGGTACCAATCTTGTCTCCCTATCTAATGTAGGAAAAAATAGAACAGAGGGAGTGCAACAGAGGTACATCAGAATGAATCCTAGGATGGAGAGATTGCCCTCTGACGACAGATGAACCAGCGTTGGCCTTTGCTGTCAAAGCATGATAGGTGATCTCATTGAAATATAGAAAGTTTTCACGGAACTTGACAGGGTGGATTCAGGGATTATACTTCCTCTGTCTAGGAAGTCCAGAGCCCATGTCTTACAGTCCCAGAAAAGGGGGAGAGGATAAGTCATTCAGGACAGAGATGAGAAGAAACTTCCTTATTCAGAGAATGCTGAATTGGTATTGGTATTGTTTTATTATTGTCACTTGTACCAAGGTACAGTGAAAACCTTGTCTTGCATACCAATCATACATGTCAATTCATTACACAGTGCAGTTACATTGAGTTAGTACGGAGTGCATTGAGGTAGTACAGGGTAAAAATAATAACAGTACAGAGTAAAGTGTCACAGCTACAGAGAAAGTGCAATAAGGTGCAAGGTCACAACAAGGTAGATCATGAAGTCATAGTCCATCTCACTGTATAAGGGAACCATTCAATAGTCTTATCACAGTGGGGTAGAAGCTTAAATCTGGTGGTACATGCCCTCAGGCTCCTGTATCTTCTATCTGATGGAAGAGGAGAATATTTATTGTATTCCACCCTTTTATACTTATAGCATTTCTAACAAGTTTCCCCATAATTTAGACTGAAAAGATACACAGCCTTCGGAGTTCTTACATGCTAAAATAGAACTGTGTGAATAACCCACTATCATTAGTATTCTCAATGCTTTTCTATGCATAATATGCAATACGTCATGCATGGAAGCATCGGTCTTCAACATTATTGGAGTGCAGACACTGTATGGAAGCCACTTATGTGAACTGCTGCTTCAAACAGTGAGGCCACTTTGGGGCAGCTTTGCCCTCAGGTGGGTGATGAGGTGGGTTCCAGGGGCAATATTCCCTTTTTATTGCCTGCCTTCCCCCTAACCCCCAACCTACAAACTAAGAACCCTTGTCAACTAGAAAATATTGGTGTCAGGCATGATGATTTCAATGATTACTTCACCTGTGGACTCCCTGACAGAAGATAACGTAGGACAGTCCTTTGAGGTCATAGAACCATAGAGTTATACAGCACAGAAACATGCCTTTTGGCCCAAGTCATTCATGCTGACCAAGGTGCCTTCCTGAGTTAGTTTAATTTGCCTGCATTTTTCCCATATCCCTCTCAACCTTTCCTGTCCATGAATGTCAAGATATCTTTTAAATATTGTAACTGTACCCACCTCTACCACTTCCTCTGGCAGCTCATTCCATATACTCACCATCCTCTGTGCAAAAAATTTGCCCCTCAAGTCCACTTTAAATTTTTCCCTTTCACCGTACCCAATGTTCTCTAGTTTTAGATTCCCTACCCTGGGTAAAAGTCTGTTATTGTCCAACTTATATATGTCCCTCATGATTTTATAAACTTCTATTAGGTCACTCCTCAGCCTCCTTCGCTCCAGAGAAAACAGTCTCAGCCTATCCAGTCTCTCCTTATAACTTAAACCCTCCAGTCCCAACAACATCCTTTTGATTTTTTCTTCACATTCTCTAGTTTAATCACAGTCTTCCTATAATATGGTGATCTGAACTGTGCACAGTATTCCAGGAGTGGTCTCACCAACATCTTGTACAGCTGCGACAATAAGTCCCAACTCTTATACTCAATGTCCTAACCAATGAAGGCAGGCATGCTGTTCACCTTCTTCACCAGCATTGCCATTTTTAGGGAACTATATACTTATACCTCCATGCCCCTCTGTTCTACAACACTCCTGCCCTGTCATTCACTGTGCATTTCCTGCCCTGGTTTAACTTCCCAAAATACATCACTTCACCCATGTCTGGGTTAAATGCCATCTGCCATTCCTTTACCCACTTTTCCAGTTAATCTGGATCCCATTGTAACTTATACAACCTTCTTCACTGTTCACTGCACCACCAGTTTTGGTGACATCCACAAACATACTAATCATGCCACTGACATTTTCATCCAAATAACTGATATAGGTGATAAACAAAAGGGGACCCAGCACTGATCCCTGTGGCACACCACTGGTCATAGGCATCCAATCTGAAAAACAACCCTCCACTATCACCCTCTGTCTCCTTCCACGAAACCAATTTTGTGTCCAATTGTCTAGCTCACCCTGGGTCCCATGTGAACTTACCTTCTGGACCAGTCTACCATGAGGGACCTTGTCAAAAGCATTGCTAAAGTCCATGTAGACAATGTCCATTGCCCTACCCTTATTAATCCTCTTGGCCAGCTCTTTAAAAGAGCTCAAATTCTTGATTTCTCATGCCCAAAGCCATGCTGACTATCCCTAATCAGTCCTTGACTTTCCTAGTGCAGATAGATCCTGTGACTCAGATTCCACTCCATTATCTTTCCTACCACTGATGTTAGGCTCACAGCACTGTTGTTCCTGGGCTTTACCTTGCAGCTCTTCTTAAATAATGGTAAAACATTAGCCAGCCTCCAGTCTTCTCGTATCTCACCCATGGCTAAGGAAGAGACAAGAATCTCTGCCAGGACCCCAGCAATTTCTTCTCTTTCTTCTCATAACATCCTAGGATATACTTGGTCAGGCCTCTGGGATTTATCCACCTTTACGTGCCTCAAGATCACCGATACCTCCTCTTTCATAATATCAAAATGTTTCAGGCCATCGTTGTTCTCTTCCCTGAAGTCCCTGGTTTCCATGACCTTCTACATTGTATGTGGAGGTCTGAATCAAATCTTCATTGCCCAGAAAGCTTCATCCTATGCTCAAAGCCAGCAGCATTTCAGAAGCCTGTAGTTGAGCTGCAATATCAAAACAGCAACATCAGTTGTATTTTGCATGCCCAGGGGTTTTGTACCCAAACAGGTCAGAGACACAGAGGACCATGATATAATTTACCGGTGCACATGAGCACAGAGGTGCCAACTGGCAATCAATTTTTGTCTACAAAACTACAGTGTAGTGCATAAAGACATGCTGTATGCAACAGATTACTAATCTTTCATTTTACAGGTTTTTCTTTATATTTTTATTCCTTCACACACTAAACAGTATCTTAGAGCAGCCTTTTCAAAGCCTCAGTAATGTGGTGCCTAGAATGTGCACACTATTCTAATTAAGGTCTCATTAATTCTTTGTATAGGCTCAAACCTCTTAGCTTTCATGTTCTGTATTGAGAGGCAAAAAGTAGAATTGCATTGCCTATTGGCTTTACGGCCTTATTAACTTGAAATTCAGTTTATGAAGCCACTAAAGGAAACATCGACCTGTTTGCAGAACTCTATTTGCAGAACACTCTCAGGTAAGTACAAAAAACTGGCACACATATTGTTGGCTGTTCCCATGACATCAACAATGATCTGGCAGTGTTGGCCCCTATCATGTTGTCTTTCCAGCTGAGAAATGAAGTGCATTAGCAATGTCGATCTTAAACTGGAACAATAGCAATCAGCAAAAGTAGCTTCACATAGGCAGCGGTGGACAATCGCTCATTAGGGCAAAAAAATGGATATCAAGGAAACAACCCCAACCAAATAACTCCATGTTATTTGGAACTCTCAGTCAACAAATACACTTAAATTATTAGTTATGAAACAAAATGCTCTGGAAAGTTGTGTAGCTCAGGCTGGCCATCAACAATAAACGTCATAAGATACAGTATATGATCTTCACAGGTAGGCAGAAGTGGCATCAGCAGAGCTGTTTCATGTTTCAACAATGCAATGTTTTGCTTAAGGAATGAAGCAATGATGCTGTGGCTTGCATTGATTAACTATTTCATTTTCTCTCGATGAGATGTGAACTATAAATAACTATGTACTTTTCATCTCCTCTATAATTTCTACTTGCATTGCTGATCTACAAAACAAGCAGAAAAGCAGGCCATGGTCAACAGAGTTCAAGAATTAGGCAATAGTGATCACCATATTGCTTTCCTTGTTTTCTTTAGTTTTTGTTATAATTGTGTTCTTAATTTTAGTATAATTTATGTATTTTTGTGAATGATGTGTATCTGATGCTATGTGCCTGTGATGCTGCTACAATTAAGCTTTTCGTTGCACCAGTGCATACATGTACTTGTGCTTATGACAACAAACTCGACTCTGACTTTGTTCGTCAGCCCCTAGTAAATGCTTAATGTCTTATTGAGATTAACCTCTGTGGCTCATTCCTTCCTATCACAATAGAATCAAATGGAAGTTGCCTTCCATTCAAATTAATAACAGAATGTTTATTTATTTATTTTTATGATCTAGGCAGCTCTGACAAGACCAGCTTTTATTGACCATCTCTAATTGCTCTTGGAAACTCAGATGGATCTGCTATTTTCCAGCTGAATATGGTTGCAAACACTTCATTCTTTTCTTTAGCACTCAGATGCTTGTCCCTGCTATTGTTGGGGATGGAGATGTTCCTGGAGCTTTTTTCTTCCCTTAGTTGTTTGATTGCTGACCACCATTGATAACTAGATGTGGAGGGAGAGCAGAGTTTCAATCTCATCCTTTCTGTTTATGATCGCTTAGCTCTCTCTTTTGCATGAAGATGCAAGAGACTGCAGATGCTGGAATCCAGAGCAATAAACAATCTGCTAGAGGACCTCAGGTGTGTCAAGCACATCTGAGGGGGGCAGAGAAATTGTCAACATCTTGAGACAAAATCAGGGTATTGAATCCCAAAACATCAACAATTCCTCCCCCCCCCAACCCACAGGTACTGCTTGACCCACTGAGTTTCTCCTGCAGGTTGCTTGTTGCTGTCATTTGCATATTGCTTTTGCCATTTAGCATGTAAGTGATTCTGTTGTAGCCTCACTAGGTGGGCACATCAATTGTGTTGCTCCTATACACCTTTCTGTACTGCCCAGTAAGCTGGGGTTGATTTACTAGCTTGATTGTAATGGCAAAATGAAGAAAATGCAGAGCTATGAGGTTGCTGTTTGTGTTATGCACATTTCTGCTGCTGCCGCTGGCCCACAGTGCACCACGCCACCAGATCTGCTCAAAGACTATTCCATTTAGCATGTTCCTTCAACATACTGGAGGATGTCTTTGGTGTGAAGATGAGACATTGTCTCCACAAGGACTATGCAGTGGTTACTTCTACCAATGATGTCATCGAGGACATCTACCATGGGTGTACAGGTGAGGCTGAGTTCAGGTAAGTCTATCCCTTGTGTTTCTTCACTCACTACCTGCTGCAGACCTGACAGCTTTGTCCCCCAGGACTTAGCCAGCTCAACCCATGGCGGTGCTGCCAAGCTACTCATGGTATTGAACACTGAAGTCTCCTATCCCAAGAACATTCTATGCCCTTCCCTATATCACCACTTTGCAGATTTAACATGAGCTCACAAGGATAAATTCTCACTCCAAAAAATCTAACAACAAATCTAACAGTGGGTACACCCACTGCATCTGTGCTATCTCTTATCTCAACTATTGGAGGATCAAATGATGGGCAAGTTTGTACAGTGGATTGAAAGCACTACTAAATTAAAATAAGTAACCTCACAATTGATTAAATACTGAGCCAATGCACTAAAGCTAACATTGAATCCCTGGGATAAAATAGAGTAAAACATAGTGCATTATGATGTCCATAACAGTAAAACCTTTATAAAAGAAGAAAAACTATAAAGCCCATTGTTCACAAAGGTATCAATAATTCAAATTCTACCTGGCTGTAAGATCCACTGAATCCAGTCTCAAAGGAGGCAATTAAAGATAGGTTTTACTTTGTGAACTGTAGGTCTCACTAAAGCAATATTTCTCAAAATGATAATTACGAATCACTAACTTCCAAGTTGTAGGAGTGTTGCAAAGAAAGGCGATATCTACTGCTGCACATCTATTTCTCTAAATACAGGCTGCATGGAGAAGCCACGAAAAGACAAATAAGTGAAATCCCTACTCCAGCACGTCTCCTCCTCTAAAATCAATAAAGACATTGGAAAAAGCACTGAATGGATTTTTTTGAAAATAGTATACAGGTAAAACACTTGGTATTTCAGAAGAGAAGGAAAAAGCTATTCTCAATTTCTCTATTACACAAACTGGACACACAATTCTCACTAATGACAGATTTTTAAATTATTCCATTCATTGGGTTATCAGTGTCACTGACAGTACCCTTACTTTTTGGCCTTCCTCAGTTGAAGAAATGAGAAAGTGGTTGTGAGCCATGTTCTTCAACCACTGGTAGAGGTTCTCCCACAGTACTGTTGGGTAAATTTCCAGGATTTTGACCTAGTTACATTGAAAGGACAGTTATGTGTTTCCAAGTCAGGATAGTGTGTTACTTGCAATGGAACCTGCAGATGGTGATGTTCCCATAAACCTGCTGCCCTTGTTCTTTTTGACAATGGAGGCCGCAAGATTGGGAAGTGCTGTCAGATCACCTAGGAAAGTAAATACAATGCATTTTGCATGTAGTATGTAAGCCCAAAAATTGATCATGCCCAAACTGGAGAGAACTGTATGTGTATCAGTCACTGCATACACCTGAAGAATGGTAGTGGTATGACCTTGTGAAATATATCCCCTTTCTTCAGTTGATTAGTGAGCTCTATGCACGAGTTGTTGACCCAAAGGAAGCTTATCAATCCGAAGAACATTAAAAGCATAAGAAAAGTTCAGTAAGGAATGTCCAGCAGCTCCCCCTAGCTATAATGTAGAGCCAGCCATCCTACACCTCTTGGCTCTCTAATGAGGTTAACAGCAAGAATCCAAAACCTTACTATTCCTCTGGTTTGCATTCTGTTTTAAAGTTATTAGGCCGATTGTGAAGCACTTGAAAATTATGAGTTTCTCAGCACAATCCAGTTTTGCAAAGACGGTCTCAAACAGGCATTGGACTTTTTTTGCATATTTAAAATATTGATTGCCTGTTTTGGGAAATAAAAATAAAGAAAACGCAATGCTGGAAATATGAAATAAAACAGAAAATACTGGAAGCACTCAGCAGGTCAGGTAGCATCTATGGAAAGAAAAACAGTTAACATTCTAGGTACAGGATCCTTCGTCAGAACTGGAAAGGGAGAAAAACAAGTTAGTTTTCAGTGGCAGAGAAGGTGGGAGATGGGTAGAACAAAGGGAATACCTGATGAGTTAAATTAAATTAAATGGAATTCCACATGAATTTTATCAAATACAATTTATCATTAAACCACACAAGGAGGTACTATGGCAGATAACCAAAAGATAGGCCAAAAATATAACTGTGTCTGACAGGAGGAAAGTGAGGTAGAAAGGTAGAAGGGGGTTGGGAAGAGAATTCTGAGGGATTAGGGCCTTTGCAGCAGAAAGCATAGATGACAATGACAGAGGAATTTCATGTTTATTGATTATTCAACAATTGTTTCTAATAATTAAATTTCTAATCATTATCCTGAAATTCAATTGGATCATAACATGCTGCCAGCTGCTATCTGACCATTGTTCACTGCTGACCTTCATGTTAAGTGGACTTACCTTTTAGAAATTCATCAGTGCTAATTTAGACTATATGGTGAAGCTTTGTGAAGTGACATGGCTTTGCATAATATAATGCAGTCGTATAGATGGCTGGAATAAGCCTTGTCCATAAATCAACTTCACTTTTCTCATCCAGATACATTATTCCCCTAGGTTTAGCTCACTATCAAATCTGTTCAGGACTTTGAAAGCTGTTAAATGTTCCTTTAATAGATTTTGAACATTTGAGAGTCATTGAGTGTAATATAGTATGGAAACAGGCCCTTCAGCCCTACTCCTCCATGTTGGCCATGGTGCCCTCCAAAGCTGTCCCATTTGCCCACATTTGGCCCATATTGCTCTAAACCCTTCCTATCCATGTACTTATCCAAATGTCTTTTAGATGTTGTTGTTGTTGTTGTACCTGCCTCAACCTCTTTCTCTGGAAGCTCATTCCATATATGCACCACCCTCTATGTGAAGTTACCTCTCAGGACCCTTTTAAATCTTTCACCTCTCACCTTAAACCTATGTCCTCTAGTTTTTAGTTCCCCTTCCCTGGGTAAAAGACTGTGTTCATTCACCCATCATGATTTTATACACCTCTATAAGACCACCTCCCAGTCTCCAACACTCAAGGAATAAAGTTCTAGCCTGCCCAACCTCTCCTTGTAACTCAGTCCCTCAAGTCCTTGCAACATCCTCGTAAAACTTCTTTGTGCTCTGATCTGCCCTCAAGCCCCAGATTGGAAGCAGAGTTAGGGCGTGCAGGAGGGGTCAAAGTGCAGTGCAGGGACACAGCGGGTGGGGCTGCTGCCTCACCATTCCAGCGACCCAGGTTCTGCCGAAGGAGCACCTCGCAGAGCGTGTTGTCCACACTGGCCTGGGCTTGATGATCAGCAATCTGAATTCTGTTTCCCCCTCCACAGAAGCTGCCTGACCTCCCGACAATCTCAAGCATTTCCTGTTTTTGTTTCATTTTTCTTTCAGGAGGGAATTAGATGGAACAGGAGCAGGAGTCGTTTGTAGTGAATGAAAATCAAAACTACAGACAGAACATAGAACAGAGGACATTACAGCACAGGAACAGGCCCTTCGGCCCACAGTGTTGTGCTGAACTAACTAAACAAGTAACTAAACAAGATGAGACAAAAAATATCTTTATTCGTCACATGTACATTGAAACACACAGTGAAGTGCTTCTTTTTGCGTAGAGTGTTCTGGGGGCAGCCTACAAGTGTCTCCACGCTTCCGGCACCAGCATACACGCCCACAACTTCCTAACCCGTATGTCTTTGGAATGTGGGAGGAAACCGGAGCACCCGGAGGAAACCCTAATTAACTAATCCCTTCCGCCTACACAATGTCCATTCCCTGCACATTCATGAGCCTATCTACGAGCCTCCCAAATGCCTGCATTGTATCTGCCTCCACCACCATCCCTGGCAGCGCGTCCCAGTGCACTCTACCACTCTCTGTGTAAAAGATGCTGGAGATCTGAAATAAATATGGGAAATTCTGGAAACACTCGGCAGGTGAGGCAGCATCTGTGGGGAGGGATGTCTCAGGTTAAATTTCTGCTTCTCTCTCCACAGATACTGCCTGACCTGCTGGGTGTTTTACTTCAGGGAAGTTTGTAAGGCGGGAGGAGAGGACGGAGAGAGCGGGACTGATGGGTTGCTCTCGGGGCTGGGCAGGACGGGATGGGCCAAAGTCCCTCCCGTTGTGTCTTGCCATGAGAATTTTTTCACTTACTACAATCGAGAATTCTATCGGGCCCATTGAGGGGGGGATTCCCACGCGGTCACTGGGAGAACGTACAAACTCCACACAGACAGGTCCAGAGGTCAGGATCGAACCCGGGTCTCTGGCGCTGTGAGGTAGCAGCACTACCCGCTGCACCACCGTGTCACTCGTTCTACAGTAACAGCCCTCTGGGGTCCGGCCCGGGTGTGGGATGACCACATGACCCAAGTGGCTCCCACCTCAGCACAGCCCTCAGCTCCGGTTCAAGGGTTCAGGTCTCCCCACCCTGACTTCCCCCCATCTGCTGCCTTTAACTGGCACCGCCCTCCTCCACAGGAACATCATTGTGAGTCCAACATCAGGGTCCAACAGCCAAGGCTGACGTCATGGTGTCAAGCGGCATGGGGTGGGAATCCGTCCCGCCCCTCCCACCACTGTTCCCTCCCCGTGAAGCCAACACAAGTTGCTTGTGCACAGATGGGCTGGGGTGGGGGGTGGTCTCCATATTGTTGGGGGACGGAGGGTGGGAGGAGGGCCTCTCGACTGGGAGGGCCGCCACCAGGAGAATAGCCCCTTGAGTTCGGCTCAGAGCGAGGGGTTCAATTACAGGGTAATGAAGGGACATTAATCATTCAATTACACCCCTGTCAGGCACAACAAAGGCCAGAACTCCCGCACGGGTTGGCTGGGAAGGAGGCTGTGGTGCAGAGGGCCAGCGCCAATGAGCAGGGGACAAAGTCAATGAATGAACCATATGGCCAGCAATTCAGGAGAGAGAGGGGCCTGAATGTAAACCTGTCACCTTCTACACTGCATTAGAAAGGATCTGCCCCCAACCCCCACCCCCCTCTCCCAGGAACTAACCCACCTCTCACTGTGGACCTGCCACACTTGATTGATTGGAGTTTGATTGGCCCGGCTTTCTTAAAGGCACACTGTCGGCAGGAGGTGAGGGCCTGTAGTCTGTCACTCAGGGAGGCCGGTCACGTGACTCGCTAGCTGCCCCCACCCACCCCACTCAGACCCTCACCCGCTCGGCGCCGAGCCTTCAGCTGTTTGAGGGCACTCCCCGGCAGTACACGGGAGGCTGCTCAATCCGGCCATTCCCTCAGCCAGTGGCAGCCTCAGCACCAGGGTGCGCAGAGCTCGGTCAAAGAGACGGGTCTCAGAGTGCTGTAGGGGTGGGGGTCCCGCACCTCCCCGAGTGGCAGCAGCCACCCAGCCTCGGGCCTGAGAGGTGCTAGGTTCAAGCCTCATCCCAGGGGCTCGAGGGATGGAGCTGCAGGATGGAGGGGGTGCCGTGGCGTCGGTAGGGCTGATGCTGGGATGAGATGCCGATCTGAGGAAGGCACCTCCTTCACCACTCCATGCAGCAGGTAGTGCTGCTGCCTGCCAGCCCCACTGATCCGGGTTCAATCCCGACCTTGGGCGCTGTCTGTGTGCAGTTTGCACGCTCTCCCTGTGACCGCGTGGGATCCCCCCCCCACCCCGTGCCCCGGTTTCCTCCCACAACCCAGGGACGTGCTGGGAGATTGATGCAGATTAATGGCAAAAGGATCAAAGGAGAGTCGATGGGACTGGGAGGGAGGATAGGTGTGCAGGGAAATACGGAGGGGGGAATGGGACGGATGGAATTGCTCCCCTCGGAGCTGGCATAGACCTGATGGGCTGAGGGGCCTCCTTCTGTGCCAGAGGTGCCCCAGCCAACACAACACAGCACATCCCACTGGGGCCTTGCTGCGTGTTAGTCAGTTGTGTGCGTTCCCTACGCTGCAGTGGTGCCTGAACTTTAACCAGAGGTGCCGGTGGAGGGAACGTGGTAAGTGCTCCAGAAAGCTGAGACATTTCTCTCTCACTTCCACTACGAGGAGGAGAGGCATCTGACTTACCTGGAATGGGCGGGGTGTGCAATGAGGAAAGGTTGGAGTGGACAGCCTCAAACCCACTGGAGATTAGAAGGGTGAAAATATCAGATCCGGAGTGACCTTGACAGGTGAACATTGGGGAAGCAGCTTCCCCCCAGTGGGAGAATCTGGAAACTAGGGGCCACTGTTTAAATATACGGGGTTACCTACAGAGGACAGAGATGAGGCAAAATATTTTCTCTCAGAGGGTGGTGAGGCTTCGGAATTCCCTTCCTCAAAGGGCGGAGAGAGCAGAGGCTTGGAGTAATCCTAAAGTGGAGGGAGACAGGCCCTCGATAAGTCTGTGAGGTGACTGGGGTGGGAGGAAGGCAGGGGGGGGTGGTAGATCAGGATGAAAGGGCCAAGTGACCTTCCTCAGCTGTTGTGTGTTAGACCACGATTAAGGCCTAGGAGCAGAATGAGGCCATTCGGCCCATCAAGTCTGATTTATTTTCTCAACCCCATTCTCCTGCCTTCCTCCTGTAACCTTGCCAATCAAGAGCCCACCAATCTCTGCCTTAGATACACCCAGTGACTTGGCCTCCGCAGCCCTCCGTGGCAACGAATCCCACAGATTCACCGCCCTCTGGCTGACGAAATTCCTCCTCATCTCAGTTCTAAAGGGACGGCCCTCTATTCCGAGGCTGTCC
>JARFYF010000058.1:10838995-10854085 GCA_030265395.1 Rhina ancylostomus | reverse complement strand
ACAGACTGCAGTGCTGGCGGTGAGTACTAGAGTCTGACCTTGATTATTGACATCTCTGAAGGGCAGAAATGACTGTCGAGTTTATTGCCCTCTGAACTGCTGCTTCCACAGAAGCTCCAATATAACCTTAGCCCATTCTCCAAGTTAAATGGTCTTCCCCAGAAACTGAGTGCTGTCACCAGATTCATCAGCCCCAGTCAGTGGAAGCTTGCAATGTCACAACATTGCAGGCAAAAATTATTATGACACTTTTGCACTATTATTCAATCAAATTGCTTGTTTGACAGGTAAGGACTTAAGTAGAACCCTTTCCCTTTCCCCTACAGAACAACAAACACCCAGTTAAACTAACCTTTCACTAACTCCATTTTACTCTTGGCATATTCCCATCAACTGTCCCCAGATTCCACCAGGGGAAATTGATGTCACTGAAGATGTTAATACACTAACCTTGTGGAGAAATTTACAGTGGCCAATTATCCTACCTATGTTTAGAACTATTTCCCAGTGAAGTCCCCTGTGAAAGGGGCCAAATACAGAAAGTTCCATTTAGACTGCACCATGTAGATATCTCTGAGGGAAGGTTAACAGGCTCTCATTGCAACAATCTCTCTCGGTTCCTCCGCCACCATCACTTGGTGGAATATTAAACACAGACTTTATAAACCAAAACAATTGAAACAAAACTTTCATTTATTAAATTCCAAATTTCTGAGAAGGGAAACGCAAGTGAAATAAAACAACACATAAATGTGGAACGTTCACAAAGTGCCAGTTACCTGATTCATAATGTAGGTTTGGCAGAAATTCTGAGAGAGTCCTTTCAGTGGAACCTCCAGTTTACCAGCTTCATCGACTTGTTCCCAAGTGATCTCCACGTCGATGGGACTGTTACTATCTCACAATCGGGCACCAACAGAAGAACCGCCACACAAGTTTATGTCTCAGACGAGAAAATGCGTTTGATGTTGGGATTTGCTGATAACCTTAATAAAGTTGCACTTCAAAGCTACAATAGAAGCCTGCTTGATGCAGAACAAATATGGCAAGCAGTCAAGAGAGATGCTAAAAAGATCTGAATACAAAGTATGATTTAAATAAATAAATAATGTGCCTGATCTGAGAATGCCTTATAAAAATAAATACTTCAAATACTGAAATCCCATAGGTTAAAGAATATGTTATCCTTCACCGGTGCCCAGATATTTTTAACTCAAGGATTGTTTTATAAAGAATCAGTGGGACACCCTTCAACCCCGTTACACTGCTGTACTTTACAGTAAGATCATATTTGATCATTTGTCTTATCCACTTCTCTCTCCTTTTTCTTAAAGAGTACAAAAATGTTGTTACTGACATGTGAAATGCCATAACCAAGATTAATTAATTAATAAACAATCATTTATGAAAGATTTTATAAAGAAAGAGCTAAAGTAATAAAACAGAAAACGCTAGAAATACTCTGCATCTGCAGGTCAGGCAGCATCCAAAGAGCAAGAAACAGAATTAACATTCCAGTTCAATGACCTTTTATTTTCTGTACAGAGCTAATGAAAGGTCATTGACCGGAAATGGTTTCCCTCTCCACAGATGATGAGTATTTCCAGCATCTTCTGATTTATTTCAGATGTCCTGCATCTGCAGAATTTTGCTTTTGGATAAGAGGTAATAGATTTCAAGCTGAGAATCATAAGCGGTGAATTATGATCCAGAGTGGTTGGAATATTATAATCATTTTTATGTTATTTTCTCTTTCTTCAGACAAAAATGGCTTTTCAGAAGCATCTCACAAAGCCAATAGCGACCGGGTTCTTACCAAATCCTCTAACAGCAGCCGCTGTCTGTGCTATGCCAAATCTCACTCTTCGACCGACCACACTCTTCCAGACTCCATTTCTTGGACCAGCCTTCTTCAGAGCCACTCCAGGCCCTCTGAGGGCAACACATACACCTTTTCTTTTTGCACCGTATTGACTTCAGGGTTCAAAACATTACAGACATTTTGGAAAATAAAAGGGAACTATGCAGTCATAAATGTGAACATTATAAGTTATGCATGGCAGAAATCTGCCTCTTGCTTTAACATCTAGAATCAGCAGTTTTATACTGCAAATATATTTAGATGAACATCATATTAAGAAAATATGGTTTCAGTAACAAAGACTATTACAGAGCTGATGTAGATGTGTGTAGAGTTCTGGTAGAACCATGGGTTACCAGTCTTTTTTGCACAATATTTTTGTGAGTTCTTTAAAATGTCAGTCATTAGCAAAGGTATTCTGTGCAAGGGCGTTTTTTTTATAGGAAAAGGAACAAAAATCTGAAAAAAGAAACTCTCTGAAACCAAAATGGTTGATGAAAAATCAGCAGCACCAGACTTGCTGCGGTCCAAGGAAAGAAGTATGAATTCATAGCACAAGCATGGCCCCAGTTCAATAACCCTAGTTTGGGTCAGAAACATTGAGGATATGAAATGTCAACCCCACTGCAGCTAACAGTACTTTCTTGATAGAGATTTCAAGGGGCAACTTGATGGCAATACCAAGAAGTCCAGTATTATAGCTGACTTTTTCTCTACTGGACCTTCATCCATCAGTTATCATCATCCATCATCCTGGGAGCTCCAGAAATATCAAGGCCATTTGTAAAGGCTGGAAGTGGAAGGCATGGAATATTATCTGAAATATTTCAGGGGATTAATGTATTATTGGAAAAATGAGCACACTGTCCATGTGTACTGAATCTGTGATGCCTGCCCTCATAGAATTAACAAGAAAATAATGGTGAAAGGTGACATCAAATATGTTCCAAACAGTTAGATTACTAGATTACCGCTGTTTTTAATAAATTCTATTTAAAAGATCCTAATAATATTCCAAGCGAATTCTTTACTTAAAACATTTGATATATGTTTTGTGTTATTCATGTCTTTTAGGTTTTTGAAAATTTCAGAGTTTATGTTTTAATGTTAAATATTTTTAAAATTTTGCCTCATAGAGGTACATTATATAGGTAGAATGGTGGTAAGTTAAGCTAATATCCAGTTGCATGGATCCAGGGAAATTAGTCTGAATCCCATTGTGAGACTGACTATAATTGCTAGTCTCACCAGTGGTGTCCATATCCCATGACTGAACAAAAATAGTACCTGAATGCCTGCTTATCTGAAAGGGACACACACATTTAAATAGCAGAACTCTTTAGATAATGATTTATGTTTGATGTGCAGTAATCAATGTGTAGACACATCAAAACTGAATCTGAATCAGATCACAGGTTATTTTTTTGTGGATACCTTTTTAACTCAAATATTAAGGTTTGGAAGTTAGTCCAAATATTCCAAGTCAGTGGAGAGGATATCAAGGATATAATATGTACATTCTGACAAAAGAACATTTTAATTGCACAATAAAGAAACAGAAAATGTTGGAGTCACTTGCCAGGTCAGGCAACATCTGTGAGGAGAGGAACAGAGTTAGTGTTTCAATGATCCTTCATCTGACAAGCGTGTTTTAAGTTGCAGAGAGGGAGAGGGGTGGAGTGACAGAGGGAATGTCTGGTAGAGTGGAGACCAAGGTTGTCCAGGTGACATAAACGTCATTGGTTCGGACAAAGAGAGGTGAGGAATGCATCTCAACCACTCTGTTTTATTTCAGACTTCCAGCAACTGCTACGTTCTGCATCTCACAGTTCCAGCAATGTTTTCTCCCTCACATTTATCTCCTCTGTTTACACTTCTCCAGACTGACAAGTATTCATCACCCTCTCTCAGACAGCACCAACAGCACTTTGTGTCTCTTGGTTCTCTTGGTCTCTACTCTATCACTGACACTCCCCGTGCCCTGTCCTGATGCAGGGTCTCGACCCGAGACATGGACAGTTCCTCTCCCCCCACAGATGCTACTCAACCCACTTGTGTTCCTCCAGTGGATCATCTGTGGCTACAAACGTTCCCTTTGTTCTCTCTACCCCTCCCTTTCTCTGCCACTTAAAACCCATTGGTCTTTCTTACTTTCCCATTTCTGAAAGGACATTGACCTGAAACGTTAACTATCTTTCTGTCCCTACAGGTGCTGCCTGACCTGCTGAGTACCTCCTGCATTTTCCATTCTCATTTCAGGTTTCCAGCATCTGCAGCTTTTTTTTTTGCTTCCTATTTTATTAGTGCAGTTTGGTCTTCCAGCTGTTACCAGCTTGATGACTTTTAAGAGTTTCTACTTGCCTGCCTCTCTGTGAGGAGGAGAGTTGACTTGCTGGGAACAGCTGTCATATTGTCTGCCTAGCCATATGAAAACATCACAAGAGTGCACAGGTCTCTGACATTCTCAAGAAAGTTATATACCAATTGGCTCCCCAGTTTTGCATGGTTGAAGGCAGAAATTAGGTGAGAATGTAATTTCTAAATACTTCATTAGCACACAGCTTCTAATGTTTTGTCATTTACTGGCTGAGATTTTGACCTTTGAAGGATTTTGTTTTGGCAAAATAATTTTTCTATGTGATCTTCACTGTGCTATTTAGTAAGGGACATCTTCCAGTCTCTGTATAAATATACTACAGGAAATGAACCGATTATTAGTTTCATGTAGAAAGTAATTGGATTCATAACATTCTTCAATTTAATGTTGCTCTTGTATGAAACTTACAAAAAGAACTGAATGTCTTAAATATGGACATAGTCCTGCCCCTTCAGTTTTTACATTTTTTTCTTCAATTGTGTTTACGAAAGTGCCCTCCCACGACCACAGATTTACCCGCAACCTCCTCGATGTGAAATTGAAATAAACACTGTGAATATCATCCTTGTGATCCCAGACTTCCCACTGTGAATATCATTTTACTGCTCTCCAACTTCAACACGTGAGGCCAAGTTATTGTGTCTGAATGTTGTTAACTGTGTGGAGTCATGTGACCACATACCTCCGTTTGGTCTGAGAACAAATCTCATATTGTTTTCAATGGGCCATCACTTATCTAATGCTTGAAGATAGAGTAACTGTTGAAAGGTATTTTGGTAATAGCTATTTTTCTGTCAATGCTGGGTACGACCAATCCATCAATACACTACAAAGGGCCTCATGGCACAGATGAGTGAACACTTGGATGAAACTGTAATATTTCAAGTTTAATAAATCAAATGCTGGTCTTCCAAAAAAGTCAACTTTATTTTTATCTGCAAATTATAATTGCACTGAAAATTGTATTTTTCTTTAACAAAGCTGAACCTCAAAGTTTGGACTGTTAACTCTCCCCATGGAGAATTAAGGGTTCAAAATTTCCTTGGGAAATGGGGCAAGTGCTTAAGCCATAGATGTTGCAGGAAGGGATTAGCAAGGATGGAAAGTGGGGCAGTGTGCAGCTGTATCTGGTTTCCTCCCACAGAGTCCTCAGTGGGACTTCCCACTTTATTCCTTTACAGGATCTGGCATCACTGGCAAAGCCAGCATTTATTGCACATCCATCATTGCCCTTGGAAAGGTGGTGGGGCACCTTCTCGACTTGCTGAAGTCCTGATGATGGCATACCTGGAGTGCTGCTGGTTTGAGGATTCCAGAATTAAGACCCAACAGGGGTGGAGGATGGTGATATATTTCCAAATCAGGATGAAGTGTGACCAAGAGTGGAACTTGTAGATGGGGGTGTTCCCTTGTGCCTACTGCCCTTGTGCCACTAGGTGGTAGAGGCTGCATGCTTGGAGCAGCCTTGGAGAGTAACTGCAGTACATTTTGTAGATGGTTCACACTGCAGGCACAATGTCGTGGCAGCAGAGGGAGCGAATGTTTGTGGTGATGGATGGGGTGCTGATCAAGCGGACTGCCTTGTCCTGAATTGTGATAATCTCCTGCAGTCTTGGAACTACATGAGTGCAGAAGAAAGCGAAATGGCATTTCTGGGGTGATATATTCTGGATGTTCTCTCTGAGCGTGATTTCAAGACAAACTGGTTGAGTAGAACCCTGGTCAGTGGAAGGCATCTGACTCAGGTAGGTTCTCAAATCCTCTCCTTTGGGCCACCCACCCAGTCCCCAGTACCCTTCGACTGACTGTCATTTCTTCCCCTAGTTTGTGACCCTTGCCTGTTCCTGTCTTCCAGCCCCCATCAATAGACCCCTGAGTATTATCACCACTCGAACTCCAGTGTCTCCGCCTGCCCCCCAAATACTCATCCCAGCTTCCAACTATCAATCTCAGTTTGGACTTTTGATCGCATCCCCCTAACTACTCACTATCCTGACCACCAGTCATACCTTCCCAAATACCATCATCACTGCATAGCTACCAATCTTATCCACACACTACTAATCCTTCTCCTCGACACCCGCACTCCTGAACTCACCCACAACAACAATCATTTCACCTCCCCACCATTGCTGATCCTGCCATCCACCAATGTCCAGACACATTGGTCATCCCTGGACACCCCATAAATAGAACATAAGAAATAGAAGCAGGAGTAGGCCATTCAGCCCATTGTCCCTGCTCTGTCTTTCAATAAGATCATGGCTGATCTTTTAGCCCAGTGCCAGGGGAGTCCACAGCCAAAAGGAACACCAGCTCCACATAGGCCTGGTTGAGCCCCTAAAGAATTTCATAGATTTCAAAGAGATGCCATCTCATCTTTATGAACTGAAGAGAGGACCGACTTAGTTTGCTCAATCTCTTCACGTACAGCAGACGGATCAGCCCAGGAATCAATCTGATGACTGCACTCCCTCTATCACTAGTATATCTTTCCATAACTAAGGAGACCAGACCTGTATAAAACATTCCAGGTGTGATCTCACTAAGGCTCCATATAATTGGAGCAAGGTGTCTCTACTCTTCGACTCAAATCCTCTTGCAATAAATGCCAGCATATATTTTGCCTTCCTAACTACATACTAAACCTGCACATTAACTTTTAGCATTTCAAATACAAGGACAAGCAGGTCCCTCTGAACACCAACACATTTCAATCTCACCTATAAAGTAATAGTCTTTCTATATTTTTCACCAAAGCGAATGGCCTTGTATTTTTCCACATTACATTCCACTTGCCACGTCCTTGCCCATTTACACAGCCTGCCTATATCCCCCTTGAAGCCTCTCTGCATCCTGTTCACAGCCCACATTGCTGCCTACCACTGTACAATCAGAAAACGTGGATGAATGGTATAATCCCTTCATCCAAATCATTGGTACAGATTGTGAACATGGAGCCTCAGAACCAGGACTTGTTGCACCAATCAACCTGAAAATGGCCCACTTATTCCGACTCTCGGTTTTCTGTCTGTTAACCAGTCCTCAATCCAAGTGAGTGTATTTCCCCAATACCCATGCTTTAATTTTGTTTAATAATCTCTGATGTGGTATCTTACCAAAGACCTTCTGAAGGTGCAGATACACCATATCCACAGGATCACCTTTATCCATTCTGCTCGTTAAAATCTCCAAAGATTCCAGTGGATTCTTGAAACATTATTTCCCTTTCACAAATCCATGCTGACTCTCCCCAGTCCTATTATTATTCTCGAAGCGCCCTGTTACCTCTTCCTTAATATTCAGTTCAAGCATTTTCCCTGGTGCAGGGCTAACTGTCCTGTGGTCCTCTCTCCCTCCTTCCTTAGATTGTCCAGTCACATTTTCTACTTTCCAATTTATGGAAACCATTCTAGAAGTTATAAAAGTTTGAAACCAATGCATCTTTAGCCACCTCCTCCAAAACCCTAGGAGGCTAGTCATCCAATCCTAAAGCTTTACTGTCTTTTAGACTCATTCACTTTGCCAGTACATTTTTCTTGCTAATACTCATTTCTGCATCTTCTTCCATGAGAACAGACTCAAATCATGTGTTCAATTTCTCTACCATTTCCTTACACCCCAATACACCTTCTCCTGATTCAATCCATAAGGGAGCCACAGTAATGTTCACTAATCTTTTTCTTTTTACCTACCTATAGAAGCTCTAACAGTCTGTTTCTCTCTCCTGCCAGCCTCTTGTCAATTCTAATCCCTCTTTCCCCATCAGTGCCTTCATATTCCTTTGCCCAGTTATGAAATTTTTCCGGTCCTATGGCCTACTGTTCTTTTTTTTGGCAATGTTATAAGCTTTTTCTACTGATTTAATACCATCTTCAAATTGCTTTGATGGCCAATCTCTGACCTTGACCCTCCCCTCCAACCCCGGATCTTTTCCCTGTGACGCCCAGGTTTACCCGTTTTCCTGAAAATGGCCCACATTCCTACTCTCGGTTTTCTCTCTGTTAACCAATCCTCAATCCTCAATCCAAGTGAGTCTGTTGCCCCAGTACCCATGCTTTAATTTTGTTTAATCTCTCATGTGGTATTTTATCAAAGACCTTCAGAAGGTGCAGATACACCATATCCACAGGTGCGCCTTTGTCCATTCTGCTCATTGAAATCTCCAAGTATTCCAATAGATTTGTCAAACATGATTTCCCCATCATAAATCCATGCCCACCTGGCCCATCAACTACCCCTGTCTCACACCCCCAACCCCCCACCACCACCACCACTCCTAGACATAGACCTGAACCGCCTGGACTGTGCAGAGGGAAATGCATAACAATGGTTCACTAATACCAGAAGCCTTGAATCCATTACACCACACTATAATTCCTCACCAGTATTTTAATTTAACACAACTTAATACCAGAAAACCATACAGCAAATGGGGCCTGTGGGAAGACTGTATCTGTTAACAATGTAATACCTCACCCCATTCTATACCAACCCCTCCCACAAACCTGCTGCCTCAGTTTGTTTGCCTTTAGCCAACTTAATGTTAGAGAACAGAGTTTGGGCAAAACAGCAGTGGAGCTAGGAGAGCTCCAGTGACCCAGGTTCGATCCTGACCTCCGGTGCTGCCTGTGTAGAGTTTGTACATTCTCCCTGTGACTGTATGAATTCCACATCTCAAAGACATGCGGGTCGGTAGGGTAAATGGTCACTGTATATTGTTCCCAGTGTGCAGGTAAGTGGCAGAATCTGCAGGGAGTTAATGGGAATGTGGGAAGAATAAAATGTGAAGTGTAAATGGATGTTTGACCGGTGCCATGGACAGACTGAGAGGCCTGTTTCTGTACTGTATGTACTATATACCATGTACCATGTACAGTGTACCATGTACCATGTGCTATGAAGAATGCAGTATAAACTCCAGTAAAAACAATAGCAGGGTGGAAACTAAGCACTTCCCACAATGTTCTATTTCTAAAAGGCAATTGACGCAGGTAGCTAACCCAAAAATGAACTGAATTTGGCTGCAGCTAAGGCTGCCTAAACAACTAAGGCTGCAGTTGTTATTTATAAACTAGCTAGGAAGGCTTGTGGGGGAGAAATTAATGGAAGGACGTTCTGATATTGGAGGGAGGTGTAACAGGAGGCCTGTGAGGACCTTTAGCTGGTTGGATTGTTTCTGAACAGGTGGATTCCAATTGCCATTTGATGCAGAAGGGCCCATTTCAGCCCATCAAGGTCTATGATGCTCACAAAGAAATCCTGTCCCCCCACTAATTTTCCCTGTAACCTATTCTCCCCTTAGGTTCCACCACTCACCCACATAAGGGGCAATTTACAGTGACCGATTACCCACATGTCTTTGGGATGTGGGAGGAAATCAGAGCACTAAGGGAAAACTCACACGGTCACAGGGAGAACATGCCAACTCCACACAGACAGCACCAGAGGTCAGGATCGAACCCATGTTGCTCAAGCTGTGAGACAGCAGCTCTACTAGCTGCACCTCTGTACCACCTAAATTTGAGCTAGAGAACAGTGTTCTGGGAAACTCCAGTAATTACAACCGCAGGGTTGAATCAATGCATTTCCCACAATCTTCCATCCTTAAAAGGGTTAGAAATTCACACTGCACAGCAGCCTAAATAAGAAGCATTACTGCAGCCAACCAGTGTACATCACTGAGTTTCATTACAGTTCGTGGAATGAAATATCAGGCAGTAAGTATAATGGGCTGCCATTCCGATACCTGTTCAGCAGCATTGGCTAAAATAAATTCTGACTGAGATTTGAGAAAGAAATGAGATTTTGAGATGCAGGAGTCAGTTGTAGGTTCCGTGAGAGTTTGGGGAACATTTGAAAACCACATCAGTGATTTGCAACAGAAGATCACACACAACAGTCAACATTCTGTAAAATTCATCTTCCATTGCATATGCAAAACGGGCAAAGTTGGAGCAAGATGAACCTTGGAACACCACCGCCGGCAGGTTCCTCTCCCAGTTGCGCGCCCTCCTGACTTGGAGCTACATCGCTAATCCTTTCATCGCGGCGGTGTTTAAACCCAGGAATTCCAATCCAGTGCTCCTTTGGGAGAATTTTCATCTGAAAATCTGTGACAACTCAAGAAGGTAGATCCCCATCATCTTCTCAAGGGCAATTAGGGAAGGGCAATAACTGCCGGCCTCACTAATGACACCTTTGCACCAAAAAAGAAATTTTAAAAACTTAGACATGTTAACTCTGCTTTTGAAACTTAATTCCATTGAAGACAATGCAACTGAATTTCAGGGGTAGAGTTCATGTTGCATGTGTGACTACTTTGTGAATTTGGCACATAAAACAGGAGGTGAATTCCAACCACAATTTCTACTTCACCTTGAAACCTTACATTACAATTTCTTGATTCCCATATCTTTCTGACTGCATTATTTCACATGACCTCAATAAACTCTACACCAGTTTTCCCTTTCTCTGTCAAGACATTCTAAACATCTGCCATGCTCCCAGGCCAGTTTTTTTAGGTCTTAGCAAAGCATAGCATGCACTCTTTTATGGCTACATTCCAGATAAGTTGGTCCCTCAGTGTGCAATAATCGTAAGAGAGTCATTATCTAAATGTAATCATTCCGTCGTTTAGCTTCAAGTTCAAGCTGTTTGCAACCTCTGTGAAGATTGCACTGTTGGCAAAGTTCTTCAGGCTTTTATCATTAGGGTCATATTACAAAATGGATTCTTTATTTACAAAATGGAAATTTAAGTGGTAGTATTCCCACCAAAATAAAATCATTAATTTTAATTTCTCTTATCAGAGACAAAGAATAGTGAAAATGATGGTGTCAAAACACAGAAACCCATCTTGAGACACACAAAGACTACCAATGCTTGAATCAGGAGCAACATACAAAATGCTGGAAGAACTCAGCAGGTCAGGCAGCATCTATGGAGGGAAATGGACAGTCGACATTCTGGGTTGAGACCCTTCATTAAGTCCAGCCAAAGGGTCTCAACCCGAAACATCGACTGTCCATTTCGCTCCATAGATGCTGCCTGACCCACTGAGTTCCTCCAGCATTTTGTTTGTTTATACTGAAACCCAGCTCTCTGTCCGCTTTGGTCCATTAAAGTTCAGTGGCTGCAAAGTAAAACAGCCCTGGAACTTGCCATTTCTGAGTAATTTTGAAACAGGAGAGCTGTGTGTCTAAATCTAACCCAGCATAGCATTTACTGGCAACAAACAGCTTAGCCCAGGAGTTTCTCAAAGGATCACTTCAGCTCTTTTTAAATGGATTGTGATCAAGGAAAGTACTTCCTTGTATGCACCAGGCATAAATTAGAGTGGGCCTCCCTGAACTCCTATCTTATGCATGTTCACATAGCCAACACTGGGAGAAAGGTCACTTGCTCACCATCTTGGCTGGGTCTTTGATTGCCACAGGGACCAAAAACTTGGAGAAAAACTGTCCAGGTCTTCTCGCTGAATATCATTTGCCAAGCTTCCTTTCCTGGAGTATAGAACAGCACAATGCAGATCATGGAAATTTTATGATATCACACGTTAACTGAACCACGTTATTTATAAAACAAAAGACAGTTTTCAGTCTCTGTTATTGTTAGAGATTATTTTAAGCATTGGATGTAAAGATGATAATGCGTGTGTGGTATCTGCCAAAGCCACCATTCATTCATTCATGGGACATGGGTGTGTCTTTACCAAGGTCAGCAACTATTATCCATTCCTAATTGTCCCTGAATTGCTGGCCCACTGCAGAGGGGAATTAAAAGTCAACCAGTTTTTTTGTGGGTTTGGAGTCACATACAGGCTGGACTGGTAAAATTTACAGAATACGTTCCCTGAAGGACATGGAGGAAACAGATGGATTTTACTGACAATTTAATAATTTTGTGGTCATCATTACTGATATTAGCATTGCATTCCAGGTCCATTTTGTCACTTGAATTCAAATTTTCAGATCGTTAGCCGGACCTCAGGGTGGTAATCCTGTGGTTTAACCATTATGTTCCCATCTCTTTAGGACTGGGACAGGAGAGGACATCCAACCAAACAGACCTGTTCTATCATTCAATTAGATCAGTATCTTGACTGTATTGACCTCCCTTGATTAAATAGTATTAAATGTGTCACAAAAACAGATGGGCTCTGACATTGTAATAGACATGTCCTTCTAGCTAATCTCCACGCTTGGGAGAAAGACAGTGTGCTGATGGGAAAGCTGTGGCAGTGACTGTCAGGTTGTGGCACTCACAGATCTCAGCTGGAACAGCTGGAGGTGAGTCAATGATATGAACAGAGACTTTAGATTTTAAGTTCTGTTGTGGATGGTAGGCGCTGATTGTAGTTCTACATTATATTATTCAACTGACAGACAGTGGGGATGAACTTTGCATTACTGGCGATCACCAATCACACACAAGAAGACATGCCACCAACATCAACCAGCGTTGGGATCTATTGATTTCAATGGTTGCTCTTCATCATTAGATCACTCCACCATTGGTGACAGTGGTTTCATCTTGCTGGATCTATAAGCATTGGATTTCCCTCACCAAATATCTTCCCCCATCCCCAACATCCCCCCCCACTACCGGCCAGCCAGCACCAAAATACCTAAGCCCATACTTGGTGCCCAGAGTCTAATAGATGAATCTGAATGCTGCTCAAGCTTTAGAGTAGTTTGGCTCTCCTAAGGATGGTTTTGTTGGATATCATACGTGCATGGCCTGTGAATGAAGGGTTCATGAAACAATATTCCTGTTAAATAGTCAATACATTTTTTCAATTGAGATTATCACAGAAATGGATAGAAATAAACAAACAGCTCTGGCTACAATTACACTCAAACAAGGGCATATTTTTGTAGCATGCATCACCTAACTTCATGCATTACCATGTGCAGAGTAAAGTAAATCACATTCTTGTCTCATAAATGCTGACAGATATCTGCAACACCAAATAATTCCTCTAAACTGAGGCTTCATTTCCTGTGGTCCAACCATCTGGTATCAGGTCATTTCTTCACATAGATAGCATGGCAACCATTGACCACCCTGCAAAGGAGTGCAAAAATGGTCGGTATAAAATGAAAATATTCTTGGAAAGGAAAGTGGATGGAACAGGAATCATTACTAAACTTTCACACAAACATCAACAATTAACCTGCAGGACTCGATATCAGATTCTCCCAATTAGATAACTCTTTCTCTCTGTTTATGAGAACTGGCCATTTTTGACTGCCATTATTTTGGCTCAGTTTTTTTTTATCCTAGATGCATGTCCCATAGCCTTACCATCAGTGACACATTACACAGACAAAGAAGCTTAGACTGATCTTAATCACCCCTTAACAGCAGCATTAGGACATCCGGTCTCACTCTATCAGAGGTATTCCCTTTGTTTCACCTATTCCCTCCCTCACCTTCTCTGCTACCTAAACTAACTCATTTCTCTCTTTCCCAGTTCTGTCGAAGGGTCTCAGACATGAAACGTTAACTGTTTCTGTTCCCATGGGTCCCCTCTGATCTGCTGATTATTTCCACAATCTTCCATTTTTATATCAACAATTAGTTTCCTGTTTAGTTAATATCTGTGGAGCTTGAAGTGTCACAGGATCAGCTGCACTGAACAGATGTTACAATGGAGTGAAGTGTTTTTCAGCGTTTCAATGCAGCTTCAAGTCTGCCATGCCTTTCCAGCTTGGGTCACCAGCTTTCAGACTGAGGACTGCCAAGGACATCAGATACCTGCCTGCTCATCGGCAGATTTCTCCACTTGTTGTCTCTCTGCATTGATGACATTGTTTGCCCTTGGGCGGTTGGCACTGTCCTTCGGAAATTAGGGCAGCAGTTCCTTGCAGTGTATTAATATTTGCAGTGAATCTTCCACACAGAAGCTATGCAGAGAACATACTCAAATACAATGCAGCATGTTTTATCAAGGCTTGTCATGATCAGTTATATTTCCAATGTAAAAGATAAAAGGACTGAAGAACTTCCAGTCATACACTTGTTAAACTTTTATTGATTTAAGTGTAGAAGCCCTTGATTATGTACTTTTTAAGACAGCCCTCATGTCACCTCATCACAGTTGCTTGACTTTCTTTATTGCCCTCTCTTAAAGCCTCAGTTATGATGTGGTGAACCATAAACTTATAAAACAAATGTACAATATTGATACAGATGTTCCTCCATTTAGGAATTACAAAATTTTGCTGTAAGGCCATTGACTCTGTTGGCTACATGTCTTCGATTTTATCAATCTATTTTTCACTCTAACCAACAGCAGCCTACTCTCTCCAAATACACGTACATTATACCAAAATATTCATAATCCATTTCATCCAGCCCTTTCGATTTACAAAATGTTGTGCAGCAAAATATTTCTTAGCAATATATCCCTTTTGTAAATGAAGGAATGGGTGCAAAGGTCTCACACTTAATCTGGCAGTCGTGGGATGGATCAACAACTCTGATTGGATGGATAGATCAACAATCTGTGGGTGCAAAATAACAATTAGGTGACCACTTTGTTGAGCACTTTCGCTCCTTCTGCCACTAAAGCAAGGACCTCCCGGTGGCCAGCCACTTCAATTCCATATCTCACTCCCATACTGACATGTCTATCCACAGCCTCCTCTACTGCCACACTGAGGCCAGACGCAGGTTGGAGGAACGACACCTCGTATTCCACCTTGGTAGTCTCCAACCTGACAGCCTCAACATCGATTTCCTTAACTTCCGGTAACCCCTTTCTCTTCTCGGAAATTAGGGCAGCAGTTCCTTGCAGTGTATTAATATTTGCAGTGAATCTTCCACACAGAAGCTATGCAGAGAA
>JARFYF010000058.1:10808347-10820516 GCA_030265395.1 Rhina ancylostomus | reverse complement strand
TCAAGGTTGCCATGCAGGTCAATGGGGGGGGGGGGTGGAAGGTTAAGAAGGCATGTGAGTGTTGGCCTTTATTAGTTGGGGTATTGAGTTCAAGAGCTATGAAGTGATGTTGCAGTGCTATAGAACTCTGGTCAGACTACACTTGGAGTATTGCATTCAGTTCTGGTTGCCTCCTTATAGAAAGGATGTGGAAGCTTTAGAGAGGGTGCAGAGGAGCTTTACCAGGATGTCGCTTGATTGGAGAGCATGTCTTATGAGGATAGGTTGTGTGAGCTAGGGCTTCTCTTTGGAGAGAAGGAGGATGAGGTGACTTGATAGAGGTGTACAAGAGGTATTGATTGAATGGACAGTCAATCTTTTTTCCCCAGGGTGACAATCCCTAACACAAGGGGGCATAATTTTAAGGTGATTGGAGGAAGGTACAAGGGGGATGTCAGTAAGCTTTTTACAGCGGTGGGTGTGTGGAACACTGCCGGCAGAGGTTGTGGGGCAGATACACAAGGACATTTAAGAGACTCATAGCCACATGAATGATAGGAAAATAGGGGGCTTTGTGGGAGAGAAGGGTTAGATATATCTTAGAGCAGGATAAAATGTCAGCACAGCATTGTGGGCCAAAGGGCTTGTATTGTGCTGTAGTGTTCTATGTAAAACTTTCTAATCATCTAGAGTATTTGAATCAATTGCTATTTTGCTTAATGTAGAACTGGTTTATCAGTGAAACCACTAAATTCACATCCTGCTAATGCATGCTTTCAAAAGTGATTTTGTTTACTGGGGTGGGATTTTTTTGCTTTTTGAAGCAAATCAAAGGCCTACATATGGAGGTCATAAATACCTTCAGATGGAGAAGGTATTTTGTTATCTCAAGCATGGATGATGATTTCAGAAGAGGCTGAATAAAATGATTCAAAACTGGCTGCAATGTGTTCTGATAGTTATGTGAGCTTGTGAACTGTCATGCAGCAATCTAGAGATGGGGATTACTTTTATGCTGAAGTGGTTGTCCATTGTTTCAGTATTACTGCCTGATCAAACTAATTAGATCATGAATGTTTGGCAAGGCCCCATATGCATTTGAATTGTTAATACAACTGATTCATAGCTGAACAATAACCATGTTTCAAGTGCAAATAGTTTAATTAAAAGCTATAAGACTTGATTTGAAGGAATGCAAATATTTGCACGAGTAAGGCATGACAACTTGGTTGATAGGGATGAGTTGGGCCAAAGGGCTGGTTTCAGAGCTGTCTACCTCTAGGATGCTATTCCAATTGCTATTGGAACCATTTTAATGTTTATTGCTTAAATTCACCTTTGGTAGGCTGCAGGTGTTGGTGTTAAGATACCAAAGGATGGTTCTTAGAAATTATCCTCATTCTTTGGGTTCATCTTGAGAGGCATGATTTTGGAAAGAACTACAGATTTTGGACTTGCCTGTTTAGGAACAATTGAGTTTTGCATATGTTTTCACGATCTGCACTCATCCAGGTAAGTGGAGAGTATTCAATCACACTCCTGATCTGTGCCTTGTAGGTGGTGAAAAGGCCTTGATGTCAGAAGGTGAGTCTTTCACTGCAGGATACCTGGCCTCCAACCTGCTCTTGTTCCCTGTTTTAATCCTGATGTTTGATTGATTAATATAAATGTCAGAACAGTTGCACATCCTGAACTGATGTGTTCAAGCTCAATGCACCTGTAATTCCCAATCACACTGTTTGGCCATAAATGGAAATCTATTGTTCAAGGTCTTACTGCTTTCTTGTCAGCATCTTGACTTCCTCCCTTTCCAGACCAGCACAAGTTACTAGATTGGTCTCGTGTTGGACTGATTCTAACTTGCTCTTTTGCACTGGCTTTCTAACTTGTGGTATTACTGGTAATACTGAGCATAGATACTACATTCTCTGCAGTGACACACAGTTGCCTTGTAACAGCAGTGGGAAGGAAATTGGGCCTGAGAGCTCAGAATGAGCAATCAGCTGGATAAAAGTAGGAAATGGCAGAATGAGCCAGGGGAGTATTACATATTGATTTTCTAACATAACAATGAAACCACAATTTAAAATCTGGCAGAAATCTATGTTGAACATCATAACACTCTGGGGCCCTGGAGAAATATTATGATATAACACTCCTGGCAGGAAGCTCTTTGAATAGAAAGGGCAGCAATCCATCATACTTGATTAATTTCCCAATGTGCATTACCACTGCAGTAAGTTTTGCACTGGCAAGACTAAATTAGAAATCTCACCTTGGCAGGAGAACTCTGGAACCCAATCTACTGTTAGCATTTTTTCCCTTGAGCTTAGGACCTACTACAGCAGTTGCCCTGGAAATGTGCAGAGGCTACAGGTAATATACCAACAACTCCCACTACTTCGTAAGTTGATGCACTGCTTTCATATGCTGCTGATATCAGAGTCCACAATGGCCTGTTCCTCTTAGATATTCCTGTTAATCCCAGTTGCTGTTGAGTGAAATTTTCAGATTGGGAAATGGTAGGTTTACATTTAAGGTTATATTAAGGTTGAGGCATAAGAGAATCGGTATGAAACAATGGCATTTTTTCTCTGAAATGTCAGGACCATGCACTTTTGTCCATGATTGTGATAAGTATCTTTGACACAGTAGCATAATGGTTAGTGTAATGCTATTACAGCACCAGTGACCTGGGTTCAATTCCCTCTGTTGCCTGTAAGGAGTTTGTACATTCTCCCCATGTCTGCGTGGGTTTCCTCTGGGTGCTCCTGTTTCCTCCCACATTCCAAAGATGTACAGGTTAGGACGTTGTGGGTATGCTACATTGTTGCCAGAAGCATGGTGACACTTGCAGGCTGCCCCATTACATTCTCAGTAATGCAAAAGGATGTATTTCACTGTTTCAATGTACCTGTGACTAATAAATATCTTAGTTGTGACTGAATCCACCAGGTCTTGTGCAATACTTCTAATAGCAGCCACCTCCTTTGTTTAAAAAAAATAGCAGAAATAGAAATCAGCTCCTCACATGTGCTTTGCCATTCAATGGAATTGTGGCTAATTTTTTTAAAAACCCACAGCACTTTCCTGTATCAACCCCCCAAAATCCACTATTTTCTCAATATCCAAAAACTTACTGGTCTGTCTTGCTTATATTTATCAACTGACCCTCCAGTCCTCCTAGACAGAAAAATCCAAAGACTGACAACCTTCTGGCTGAAGAAATCTCATTCCTCTGTCCTGAATGATCAAATCACTTATTTTGTGACTGGTTTTAGACATTCCAGCCAGAGGAAACATCCTTGCATCTTGCCTTTTAGGCCCAATATGAATTTTGAATTTCAGTGAGATTACCTTTCATTTGTCTAAGCTTTAGAGCAGAGGTGAAAGTAAACTGGTGCAGGTTAGTTAGTGTACTGGTAGTGCAATTGATAGAGGTTAAATTGGCAATGTTAACTTTACAGCCACATTAGAAAATTTACTTTCACCCTTGTTCTAGAGCTTAAAGGCCCACTCTGCTTGATCCTTCCTCATAGGGCAATCCCCAATCCCAGGAACCTTTGTCATAAATCCTTCCTTAGGTAGGGAGACCAGACCTGCACAGAGTTTTCCAGGTGCAATCTTACCACAGTCCTATAATTTGCAGTCACTTATCTTTAAGCTCTCAGCTTGCTATGTGTCTTTCTAATGGCTTGCTGTACATGCATGAACTCAACACCAATACTTTGTGTCCATTTAAAAGATACTGCTTTTCTGTTTTTCTAATCAAATGTTTCCACATTGCACTGCACCCATGTGATTTCACACTTGGTCTGTCTCTATCCCTCAGAAGTCACTCCACACTAGCACCCAGCCTCATCATTAGTAAACTTTGTTTTTGTTATTCTTGGTTCATTCATCCAGATTGTTGATACAGATTGTGAAACAGTTGGGGCCCCAGCACTGATCCCTACAGTGCCCTGGTAGTTATATCCTTCCCGAATAAGAAATAACTTATTTATTCTTACTCAGTTTCCTGTTTGTTACCAATGGGTCATGTTGCTTGTAGCCATTTGAGACATTGCACTACATTTAGTGCTGCTTCAGCTGGTCAATCTCCAGCAAATGGCTTAAGAATCAAAAAATGGCATTGGATAAGCATGTTGTTTCGAACAAATGTGGGGAAAAATCAAAGTTCTGTGCCTTCTACCTTCTGACCCCAGCATGAGCACCATCTCCTAAACATGATAGCAGATGGCTGAAGCTGGTGTTATTTTATGAATGCAGCAATGGCATGATGTGGACTCAATTGTTTATAAGGAGGCAGTCTCTGATAGATGTTAAGTGCCCCAAAAAGTCAAGGGGCATCAAGATTACAAAAAACTTGTTCATTATCAGCTGCAGGTGAAGGAGTGAGTGGTTAAGATGAAAAGCATTAAAGAAAGCCAAGGATAAATTTCAGTCTCTAAGGAATAACTTGTGATTCATTCAAGTCTGGGTCTGGTAAACAATTTCACAATGCAAAGGAGTGAAGAGGTTTGTGTACAGCAGCTTAGATGAGCAAAAATGTTCACATCCTAGTGAGAGAAACCAATGTTCTCTTCAGTTTACAACTACAATCAGCTATTATTTGGGTTTAAAAGTACTTATGAAGCCATACCATGTGTTTCTCAGGATAATAAGGCAAGATTTCTCCTGCATAAACCCATGCTGATTATC
This sequence comes from Rhina ancylostomus, assembly GCA_030265395.1. Taxonomy (NCBI): domain Eukaryota; kingdom Metazoa; phylum Chordata; class Chondrichthyes; order Rhinopristiformes; family Rhinidae; genus Rhina; species Rhina ancylostomus. The sequence goes on along the minus strand of JARFYF010000058.1, from coordinate 10,815,836 downwards.
CCTGATCAACCCCTGCATTTCCAAGTGCACAAATCCTATCCTTAAGGATTTTCTACAATTATTTCACTGACAATAAGGCTCACTGGCCTGCAGTTACTTGGCTTATCCCTGCTGCCCTCCTCAAAGGAACAATAACCTTCCTCCAGTCTTCTGGCACATCACCTGTGGCTAACTATGATGTAAAAATCTTTGTCAGGGCCCCAGCTATCTCCTCCTTACTTCCCACAGCAACCTGGGATAGATCTCATCCAGCCCTGTGGAAACATCCCTTGAGCATCCTATAACATCTAATAGCTCAATACTGAGCTGCTCCAGATTATCCATGAACCACTCACTGAAGGCACAATCTTGTATGCCTTTCTCCTTGGTGAATACAAATGAGAAGATTGCCTGAGTTCAGCTTCATTCCATATACACTACCTAAATTTTAGTTTTTAGCATTCAAGAATTAACTTGTTTCTTTTTCAATAAGATTTCTTGATGTTTTAAGAATAGCTGGCTGTCCTGCAGCAGACATTAAACACTGGAGGTTGATGAATTAAAAGATGAAATGCTTCAAGTACAAAACATTCAGTAGATGAAAATGGGGTGTGATGTTGACTAAACTATAGTTCCTAGGATCTTTGTTTGAAAGAAGATCTGGTTTTCCTGGCCCACCCACAGTTCCTGCAAGTAACAAAGACAAAACTGCAGATGTTGGAAATCTGAAGCAAAAGAAAATGCAGGAAATGCTCTTAAGTCGGGCAGCATCTGTGGAAAGAGAAGAGGTTATGTTTCAGATCACAGACCTAAGTATTTCCAGCATATTTTGTTTTTATCCCAAGTATCAATTAACTGAAGAAGCCAAAACTATCATGCTAGTTGTACAGATTCATGTTTGATTCTTTCTTACAGAATATGATACTTCATAACTTAATACATGCACTGCATTTCAAAACTAATCAATTTTAAAATTTTGCTTTAAGGCTCAATAGATTTATTACAAGAAGAAAAATCTTAACAACATAAATAAGTAAGCTCTTCATGGATATACACTTTGCAGGAATGAAATAAAATATTGCACTTCAATGGAATCTCTACATTTGTTATCAAGTGTCAATTGAGCCACTCCCTTTTTTCCGACTGAGGGGAAAGGTGGACTTGCTCTGAGGCTGTGTCATTTTGCTGGCCAGATGGACAAAAGGCTCGATCAGAGTCTTGCGCTCTGCCACAGACACCTCCCAGAGTTTAACCTTCTCCATTTTTGCCCACTGCTGAACAGCATCGTGATCCACACGTCGCCCTTCCTGAAGGTCACACTTGTTCCCCAGAATTACAATGGTCACCTGCAGGAAGAACCAGAAAGGCAGAGTTTTCAAAACATCTCTATATAAAGATTTTGTTTTTTAAAAAGAGGGTAAACCACTTAAGGTTTAAAAAAACAAAACAAGCTCCAATGCAGTTGTTGCCCCAGCTCACAAATGCACTGCCCAATGTTGAACTGAAACAGGACAGTCATGTTCTAACACTGATCTGTACCAAGTTATCCAACCTCTAAAATTAATGGTATCACCATTAGTTAAGATGCCAGCAGGCAGCTTGTTCTTGCAATAGTCAGGATAACTTTTCTCAGGAAGAAAGAAAAGTGGGAGGGAGAAAGCAAGTTTTGACTGGTCTTGCAACCTAATGTGTTAAAATGCAGAGAAGTTTGTCAAGATTCTTGCCCTTGATCATTATCCACCAATCTCCCTCTGCAAATGTGCTTGTAGATATTGAGTAAGAACAGGTTTACCCTTCCATTTCCCAGTTAAGTTTTTCTTACTCAGTACTGCAGGGAAATTGGGCATTAGAAGCTCTAACTGTTAATAAAAAGTCTTAGGATTTTAGAAGCTATAGAGCGGAGATACCTTGCTTCAATTATAGAGAACCCTGGTGAGACCATGTCTTGAATATTCAGTATCCCAGAGCATTTGAAGCAAGTTGCTAGTGGTATTAGATATTTATATCTAGAAACTTAAACCATATTCACCCTGGTCTAGATATTTCTTTCCTTTTAACAATAAGGACTTTTAATGTGTGACTTGCTCAAGGATTGTCAATGGTCTAGATGGTGTACAATACAGATTGTGCAAGTGTGGTTCCATCCAACATTTATTATTCTTGCAACAAGCCAGGATATGGAATGGCTATTCTTCCAATATTAAAGGGTCCCTGATACTGGCAAAAGTAGTATTCCTTGCCATTGTAAACTAAAATGTCATCAGTTCAGCATTTTTAATAATTAAAGCTTTCAGACAATATAAAGGATTACCTGAAAACAGTACACAAGCAAAAGTAAATTGTTAGTTTGGCACAAAGAACATTGAAATATTTTGATGCCTGAACCACTAGACAGTTTATTCCAGTACCTCTTTCTTATCTCGGGATCTGTCGATTTCCTTTTTGAGAGCTTCAACACGTTTGAAGGATTCCCGACTATCTATGCTGTACACCAGCACAAACCCATCAGCAAAGGAATAGTAGTGCTTGGGAAGTTCGGTACCTTCTCTCAGCCCTTTGGTGTCATAAAAGCGAACCTGTTCCCGGACGCCACGGTCCGTCTCTATGGAACCAACATAAATATCTTCCAGGGTTTCATTTGTCTCAGAACCTTTTTTTTTGGGGGGGGGGGGAAGAGAGAGGAGGGGGAGGAAATAAAATTTTGTTGAATGCCTTGACAACATTAGAGCAAACCAAAATAATTGGTAATTGCCCTACAAAGTAAACCTGGTGACCATACTTCTGTTGTACATAATTTATGTAACCATCCTCCATTCTCTGCATTTCCTAGAGAAATTATGCTGCTTTTACTGGAGAAGTTGCTGTTGTTTCTGCTGCATCTGCTCTTCAGAAAGGCTGGGTAAACTGATTTTATATGCTATAAATTACATGGTCTGCTCTAAATCACGTTACTGGCCCTGCTTCATTAGCTGATGGATTATAAATACTCTGACAATTCTTAGGAAATTGACACAGTAAAATGTACAGAACCTGTTTCCTCTGGTTGGAAAAGCTGACTGGAGTGTAGGAGACTGAGGGGTGACCTTTAAAAGGTTTACAATATCATGAAGGGCAGAGATCAGGTAGATAGTCAAGACATTCTCCCCAAAGTAGGGGAGCCTAAAACTAGAGGGCATGGATTTCAGGTGAGACGAGAAACTTAAAGGAGATCTGAGGGCAAAGTTTTAACATACAGGGTGGTAGTTATATGGAATGAGCTGCAAAAAGAAATGGTAGAGGCTGATTAAAAAAAAATAACATTTGAAAAGGCATTTATGTAAATTGGCATCACGTCAGCACAGACCAAGTCAGCCGAAGGACCCATTTCTGTGTTGTACAGATCTATGATGATGAAATTCTAGAACAAAGGGTTTCAGGAGGGGTTGCAAATATTTACAACTAAGCTAATGAAAAATTCTTCCACTCAATAGTGAACCTTTTCAATTCTCTACCCCAGAATACCATGCTCTGTCACTGAAAATTTAAGACTGGAATTAATATTTTGGACATTGAAATCAGGGGATCTGGTGTAGGATGGGAAAGAACACCAAGCCAGATGCTCAGACACAACCTTGTTGAATAACTGTGCAAGCCCAAGGGGCCCTCTGGTCAATTTCCACTCCTTTTTAACATGTATAATGCATCAGATTAATAAAACCAATGTTATTAATGCAGGTTCTGAAAATGCATGCCAGATGTTAGTATATATTCTACAAACAACTTTTAACATCGTGCCTTAAGAGATCCCAAAGTAATTTTCAGCCAAAATGTAGTCACAATTGTAATGCAAGGTAATTGGAGCAGAGTAAGGTCTCATAAACAGTAATTAAGTTAAAAAAAAACTAATCTGTTGGCTGAGATACTTGGATAAACTCCATACTTTCCCCACATTTATGTGGCACTGTACTGAAATAGTGGCCTTTGATTTTGGATTTTGTCTTTTGATGTGAAATATCAATTAGGAATGAAGAAATCTATAAAAGCTTGAGATGCACAGATCAATGTGTACAACGAAAAAGGAAAGAACTTATAACTATGACAAGAACCTTCTTCAGAACTCAGTTCCTAATGTAGGAATTCCCAGTGTTTTATGGTTCACCTTGTTCAGTATTTTTTAATTTCAATTTCAATTTCAATTTCAGGATATGAACATCACTGACAGGGCTGGCATACATTGTCCACAGACAACTGCTTTTTGATTGAAACTAAAATCAGAAAATGCTGGAAACACTCAGCAAGTCAGATAGTGCTGCTATTTAGAATTAATGTTTCAGGTCAAAGGCCCTTCATCAGATAAAAGGTCATCAACCGAACATTAATTTTGTTTCTCTCTCTTCAAGTGCTGCCTGGCCTACTGATTTTGTTTCAGATTTGTGGCATCTGTAGTTTTTTAGCTTCTCAATTACTGCTACTTGATCTGAGTAGCATGCTGGATCAGAGGGCAGCAAGGACTGAACAACATAACCAAATGCCCCATTGAGGCAATGATCAGACACATCTTATTAAGTAACAGAGCTCTTAAGCATGCTCAATGGTCATTTCCCAATCTTATTTCTCATGTGTCATGCATCAAGTTAATAAAAATAAGTTATTACTGTATTTGTAATATGGTGCCTTAGAATATCCAAATGTTATTCCTGAAGGAATTCAGTAAACACTCTTTAAAAACGCATGATATAACACAGTTCCCCATTCCTGAAGCAAAAAACCAAACTGGTGGAGAAACTCAGTGGGTCAGGAAGCATCTGTAGAGGGAAATGGACAGTTGATATTTCAGGTAGAGAGCCTTCATCTGGTCTGTCCACTTCCCTCCACAGATGCTGTCTGACCTACTGAGTGGGTCCACCAGTTTGGTTTCGGCTCCAGATGCAAGCATCTGCAGACCCCAATTCCTGAAGTATGGTATACCCAACCCCTCCCCTCCACCAACACCCTGCCACTAGTCCCCTGCCCTGGCTATCACCCACACCCACCTCCCATCTTCCACCACTTGCCTCAAGTCAATAACCACAGCTCATTTAAAACCTCTCCTATTCATGTCCTAGCTGAAAGTGTAAAGATGTAAATGAAGCTGATTTTTCTGAGCATCTTTTGCCTTTACACTTACCAACAGCATGGTTTCCATACAGAAGCTGTTCCAAAATGGCAGTTTTTCCAACAGATGCCAACCCACACACCACCACTTTACAACTCTTCCCCATGTCACTCTTCTGGAACTGCCAACAGTGGCACAGATATGTTGACACTAAAGAGACAAGAGAAACTGGAAATAGTTCAGCCCAGAAAATCAATGCACAGAAATAAATTAAGGACATTCACAGTTTCCCCTCTTGCAAGCAGCATACCATCAACACTGCTGTTTAAGTAACAGCAAATTCTTGATAACATTATGACCTAGAAAGCATTGCCTTGAAAGGAAGGTGTATGTTCAATAGCAATATTGAAAAGACGATTGCATAAATCCTTCAAAAAGAAAATTATTTAGTAATGTACAGAGAACAAGACATAAGGATAGTGGGTGATAATTTCAAAGACCTGACAAAAGCACAATGGGCTGAATGGCTTCCTTCTGTGTGGGTATTTCCAAATAACTATGAAATGTGGAAAGCAAACCACAAATGTTGAAAGTATCCAGTTAATGGAGACATGCATAAACTGGCAAAATGCAACTGGGTATTTTAAACTACTTTTCAGAGTCCCAGATCTCTTGATTCAGCATAACCACAGGTGAATATCTGAATCCTGTCATCAGATGGTAGGATTTACAACAGAGCGTGGTCTGGATCTCATGTTACCTAGAGACTAGAAGAATTTGGCCTCCCAGCAATTTAACAGAAAGACCTGAACTTTTTGTGGCAGGTATTGGGGAATTGAGTAGGTAAAAACAACAGACCAAAGACTACCTATTAGATAAGTAGAGTGACATGGGTGGGGTGGGAGGAATGGTGATGGGGAATCACCAGTATTGTTTGTCTGCCTGAATGGAAAGGCCAGTCCCCTCCATAATCAAGGTGCCATATTTTAAAAATAAACTGGAGTGAACTCTATACACGTAGATCCTCTCCAGCAATCATGGTTCTAAACATGATTACATTTTTATTATCTTTTATCCAATTTGTCATGAAATGATTTATTTTTTATTTCAGCTTTCTATTTTTAAAACTATTTTTCTCTCCTAACCCTCATCTTGCTCAGCTTGTCTTGTTCTCTCTGGGCCAAATCTTCCTCCTCTGAACAACGCTGGGCCAAAACAGAGGTTTGCTCAGCTTCCCATGTCAAAAGACACATTTCAAATCATAATCTTGCCTCAATACTTGGATATTGAGCCAGGGCTGAGAAAATGAATGAATTGAAAATAGGAACTGAGTGGAATGGACAAGTTTTACAAAAATACAGAACAGGAAACAATGAACAATGTGTGGCAATATGCACAGAGCATCTGTTAACCAAAGTGAATGTCAGACTATAAAAAGTACAAAGACTGAAAAGAGAACTAAAGGTTCTCAGCCACCCAGAAGAGAAAAATTACAAAAAACACAGGACAGCATTGAAAGAAAGTCACATGAAGACAAATAATATTTTGTTCAAGATCACAAGGAGCACACTAAAATAAATGCACAAATTGGCCCACTTCAGTGAGGATAATTGGTTAAGATTTCCTGTATCAGAACGAGTCTGGCAAATATGGCTATCAATAGGATTTGCAAATCCATTTACAATATTTACTCTTTCAAAATGCAATTACATGCAATGCAACCCATCTGTCTCTTTTAGTTGATAATCTGACCCAAGGAACAGTAGTCAGACTGAGGTTCTGAAAGGCCAGCACAGTACAGCCATGCTTCCCTTGTTTTCAAGAAGGGTGATTTTCTTTGACATTTTCTTCGTACCAAGACAAAATGTTCCACGATAAGTGAACTTTAACAGAATAGTTGTACACAGGTGCATTAACGGCATAATATATTCATCCTGCATTAAAGTGGTGTGATCATGTTTGGGAGACAGTTTGAAAGAGTGTAAATACCTGGCCAAAGATGCTCCAAAGATCGCATCCGGAAGTTTGAAATTACCACAGGAAAGACTGCAGTGTTAAATGCAGTCACCTACGACATGGTGATGTAAATCCGACACTTCGACTGAATGAACTATTGGACGGTTCCCTTATATGACGAGACAGACTCTTGACCTCTCAAACTACCTTCTTATTGTCTCCCTGCACTTCCTCTGTAGCTGTGACACTTTACTCCGTATTCTGTTATTGTTTTTTTATCCTGTACCACCTCAGTGATCTGTATAATGAACTGATCTGTACGGACGGTATGCAAAACAAGATTTTCCACTGTACCTCATCATAAACCAATACTTCATAAAACAACTTTTCAAATTCAAGCTGCACCCTGCTCTGTTTGCAAACCTGATGAATTGAGATGAAGGCCATTTTACCAGAGCAACAGCAGACCCGTACATGGTA
>JARFYF010000058.1:10766501-10779995 GCA_030265395.1 Rhina ancylostomus | reverse complement strand
TAAATATCCCTAATGTATCTGCCCCCACAACCTCTGTCAGCAGTGCGTTCCACACACCCACCACTCTCTGTGTAAAAAAAAGCTTACCTCTGGCATCCCCCTTGTATCTTCCTCCAATCACCTTAAAATTATACCCCCTCATGTTAGCCATTGTCATCCTGGGAAAAAGATTCTGACTGTCCACTCAAATAGAACATAGAACAATGTTCTTCCTTTTTCTTTTTTTCACCCTGGGAGTGGGGGCATGCCCAGCCGGAACTGATGGGCATGTCTTCCTGCTCTGCATTTTGCAACTCTTACATCCTTCCGTCTACCTTCTTGCTGTCTAACTGCCCCCATTCACTCAATTACAGGTAACCTTTTCACCACTTATTCCATCAGTCATTCCAGCTTTACAGGCAGATCAGCTTCTCAGAATTACATTTATTTGCAGATCTTCTACATAACATTTATGCTACACTGTGGATGCTCTGCTTACTAGTTTCCCACAGATCAGTTAATTCCCAATTACATGGTGCAAAACAAAAACACAGCCAAGAGATTTATAACTATCTTCCCCTTGTAACCATACTATGGGGAAAGGAAAGGCTGAAATGTGATTGAATGGACATCCTAGGGACTGTAAAGGTGTTTGATGAGGTAGCTATAAAGATAATGGTCTTGACATCGCATTCAGAAGTGAAATGATGGTGCTTGCCCTGATCTTAAGAAAACTGCACACAAAGATCTATTGATTTTCTCATTTTTGAGAAAATGAGTTTCTCATTTTCTAACATTAGTAATGCTCAAGATTAAGTTTGAGAATATTAGCAACATCGATGTCATCGAGCTAATTGAGCAGTGAGTTAAACTGATGGATTCTCTCAAAAAGCAAACTAGGAAGGAAAAAGCACAGCTTTTAGTTAATACTTTGAGCAATCAACAAAGGATAAAGTAAGGAATGCATGAAATAGAAGCTGAAATATCATGTGGAAGAGAATCAAGGGAATTACAATGCAGACAAACTTAGTTTTTTTAACAACAGGAAATTTGCAAATGAGTAACTATGGTTTGTTTAGTACAGGACATCTTTAACATTTACTCACACTTCGTGCAACAGAGCATAATCTTTTCAATTGCCAGAATAGTTAATAAAAACCAAAATTACTCATCACATTATTTTACCTACTCAGAATTCTGCCATCAAATGTAAAATCTAGGCCACCTGGAGATGCTCAAAACTACATCACAAGTGTCATTAATCTAAGGATAGGTTTTATAGACATCCTTATGTTGATTTTGTCCGAGTCAGAAAATACACAAAAATCGCTCTATGGTAACTATACCTCCACAGTATTGTAATAAAAGGTATCAAAAACACAAGACTATTAAGAAAGCATAATTATTAAAATTGGAGACAGGGAGGAAACTAGTTCTGCCCCTCATAGGAATGAACATATTGTACAGTGGACTTCTGAATTTAATAATATTATATGAGGTCATTTGTATGTATGGGTGTCTGGAAGCTGAGCATTTGTAACTTGGGATGGCCTATATGGAAGAACATTTTGCTCCTGCTGTGCCTGGCTTTGAGATATTAAATAGGAGTTTAGATAATTATTAAGGGGACAAGTGAGCAGAGTTTTACTATTGCTTTGGAAGAAGTGGATGGGAAAACAGTGTTGTATAAACCCCGTTGGACATCATAACCCACTTACTGTTCTGTGAATACATGTTTTAACATGATCTGAAAGTGGAGATGCTGGATGCAATCAGCCTCTGGTTTATCTAAATGTAACCAAGGCTTTAGTTCTGCAAATTTTCAAAACCAGTTGGAGTTTTCTGCATTATTTTTGGGCTGCAGTGCTATTGGATTATCACTCATTTTGTTAAAAGAAACTTTAGTTCCACTTGCTGGTATCCAGTTAAATGCAGAATTGATAACAAATGATGTCTGTGGCCTTTACTTGCCAAAAGTTGATCATACAAATTAAAAATCATCCACTGCTGATTGTAACAGGCAACTTTTGTAATGGACAGTATGACAGATGGTGAAAAAAGCATCCATTGTGATTGCTTTTTTTAAAGAAACAATTAGAAATTTGTCACTGTAAGCAGTGTTATTATGACACGTTCACTGTATCAGTCATATCCACCGTAATTGAAGAATGTGGTTCAAAAATCACTGGTGATTTTCATGAAAATATCCACATGAAATTAGAAACTGGAAACTTGATGTTTGCATTTTACTGTTTATTGCTACCCAGTGAGTGGATGACTTTACTCATGGAAAGGAAGGACAGAGCTGAATTGCCTTCAGAATACATTAGTAATGCTGTAGGCACACTCTGGAGATTTGTGGTTTCTGGAATTCCTGAAGGTATCTCATGCCAGAAGTGTGTTGGTGTGACCATGCCAGAGTTGGGATGGCTAAGTAAGAAGCACATGGCATATCCAGTGAATTGTATATTGGAGATTTGGGTCTTTTATTAATATACCTTTTTACAGTCACATGTACTTATCATGACTCTTCAAGATTTTAGATGGAATGAAAGTTGCATAATATCTCTTACAACCTTGGGATATTTCTCAGGGAAAAAAAATACTTCGAAAGTTTCAACACTTGTAATATAGGTAAACGCACTTTGCTTTTAACAAGATCCCACAGCCAGCAATACAGTAAATGAGAAGATAATTTGACTTGGTGTTGATTGAAAGGTAAGTCAGGACATCAGAGAAGCTCCTTTGCTCTTTGAAAAGTACCATTGGATCTTTTACATGCTTGCTCGGTGTGGTGTTGAAATGTCAGCCTAGATTAGTCTGGGATTTGAACTTGCATCTTTCTGACCACTGAGCCAAATCAGACATTCCACTCATTCTCAACCTATTCGTGTAGAGTTCTTTGGACCAACTGCATGAACATTCAGTTGTAGTTAATAGAAATTGGCAGTCATTTTGAGAGAATGCAGTAGCGGTGGTATTTAGGTAGTACTGAAGCACTCTAGAGTAGGAAATTTAATCACAACCACTTTAACTTGTGTATTTTAAAGAAATTTCCCAAAGCACTCCACAGTGATATTAGAAATGGAAACAGATGAGGTTAATAACTGCAAGTACTTACAAGAGACATAATGGAAATGTTGCAACAAAGGCTTCTATTCACAGAGTTCTGGGCAATACTGCCTTTGGTTAGGGTCCAGCAGATCCATTGGAGAACAGTTCTTGATTCCGGGTGTATCAAGTGTCTTCTTGTCATAGTACAACTTTGTGCCATGACTGAACACACCAGTACATTGAATGGCTTGCTGCCTTGTGGCAGCACAATTGTGAATCACTTGTGCCAAAGAAATCTTTGAAATATCCATGCTGCAGATAAATCCTGGGAGATTAACATCTTTATTTCAGTGCGTCAGTAGTTAATAGTATGCTCATGAAGTAAAATGTCTTTTAATTTGCATTCAACAAAGGTAGAATACATTCTGGGTTTTTGCTGTTGACATATGAGAGAAGTTACCTGTTTCCTTCTACTAAATACTCCTTTTAATGAGGGCAAAGTTCTCCCAAGAAGTGGTATTTTAATTTGTAAAACAATGAAATAAAAAATACAGCTGCTGAAGAATTCGATGGAAAGTCATTACATTAATTTGCCACTGAGTTAAAATCAAGTGTGACAGTAAAAGCTACCCACACTGATCAAAACCAATCTGCCTTAGGCATTGCCTCTGGATTTAAGTGGTTAAATCCTTAACCAGCATAAGTTATTTCTTTGAATGTATTCTATTTACATCATTTTTAAAGCCACGTACAGTTTTGGAAAACAAATTGACTTGCAGGTCAATTGTTTGCAGTGTTTACTCTTAAAAGCTGTGACTAAAATAGGGCCAGTGTTGTGTGTTTTTTCAGCTTTCAGTCATATTAAGAATATAGGGCTACTAGAACGAGTAATTTTTATGAGGAGCGTTTCATTTGGCTGATAGTTTTATCACCTACCAATCCATTTGGGCATCTGGAATTGCAGGAATAACTTCTAATGTTACCGTTTCTACGTATAGCTTGAGCTGTTTGGTATTTCATCTACGTCAAGGACGTACATGTACTGTGGTATTTGTTTGAATTACTTCACCCAGACATCTTGCTTTCCTTGCAAGCTAATAACTAAGGCACCTTTCGAAAGTCTTTTTGTGAATTTCTCTTTGCAATTTATGGTGTGCTTCATAATTATTTCATTAACGTGCCCCTCTGTAAAACATCTTAATTATCACTATGTTCAAATTCTTTCCAATTACTTTCCACTTGACAGAATTCGCGGGAAATGTGAATCACATTCTAAAACAGATATATAACAGTTCATGAGCTTTCCTAGTGGTGTCACCTGAAACATAAATCTATCTTTTGTTTTCAGTTCTGATGTATTCAGCACGTACTAGCACATTCCCAGCAATTTTTGTTTCAATTCTAACTTTTAACTTACATTTTCCTTTCCTTCTCAACTCTGTTCCTTGAGTATCAGACAATTCCATCGTGATTCTTTTGGAAATGGTTGCAGATTGCCTGAGCGTTCAATGACTGAAATCTCATGTACATCGTGGGATTTAAGTCTCGTGCCCTCAAAGCAATGTGGGTGGAATCATTTTTTTTATATCATTGAGAAGTGTGTAATCCTTGAGAACACCACACTTGCCCTGACTCTCTCTCTCTGCAAAGTGGAAAGAAGAACTTGGGTCTTAATCATGGAATCTCTATTCTGCAATTTGTAAAATGTTACTAATGGTTCCTAGCACCAGTGTGTAAATATCTAGAAGCATCAACTTTGTGGATACAGTGGCTTCCATTGCTACAGATGATTCAGCCCTCTGGCCCTAATCTGTTCACTCCTTTGTCATTGGGTTTTTTTTTAACTGCTCCTGGATGTGAGGTCCACAGGCCAGGCTGCATTTGTTGTCCGTCTCTGGTCACACTGAGAAAACGTTGGTTGGTCAGGTGTTCTTTGTTTCATAGCAACCAAGTGTGGGAACTTTAGAGGATGTAAAAGTCAACCATATTGTAAAAGAGCAAATTTAGGACTGACTGGTTCCTTCTCAAATACCGTTCATGAACCAGATTGAAGTTAGTTGTATAATTCAAACGTGCATATATGCCATTGGAATTTTTCATATGTTAAAGTACTGCATTTTATTTTGCTAAGTAACTCAAACCTCAAGCATGTTTAAAATTCTTTAGACTGATTGAAAGGCAACTGTGGAATGGATTACATTTGAGGGGAAGAATTGAGATCATGCATTTAGTGTATAAAATTTAAAGCTGTCTTTTAATTTTGCAGAGAGGCTGAATTATTTAAAGAACAAGGAAATGCATTTTATGCGAAGAAGGACTACAACGAAGCATACAATTATTACACAAAAGCAATAGGTAAGGATATGATTTAAGCCATTATTTTATGTCATTGCTGTCGATTCATGAGGAACTTGCAGACTTTAAATGGATGCAGCAGTTCTGTTTTAAATGCTGGTGTTCAGTTGAACCGATTTACTGCCATTGTTCTTTTGCAAAATGAAAGTGGAATTATTAGACTCTTTGGGGAATAAATAAAAATGTAATCAACTGATGCAACTAAAAGGACATCTCTTTGCTTTTGTAAATGATCTCTCTATTCATGTTTCATTTTGATTGTTTTGGGTTCTTTTTGGTGACTGCTGTGTAGAACTTTCCCAATTTGTAATAATCTGATTGAACAGAAGCTGATGTGGGAAAACACACACTGCAGAAATTACGGGAGTGGAATATTAGGAGATTGTCATAGTCTCAGAACAGGTATGACATTATTTAATGCTAAAACTGGCTACTGAATAAGACCTAAAAAAAAATCTAAAAATTATCACAATTTGCAAATAGTGGCTATGTTTATTTGTTAGGTGGATCCTGACTCTACAAAAGTTTAATTAATCTTAATTAAGCTTAATTGGCAAGAAAGGTGTTACACTGCATTTGAGGAAGAATATGCCAGAGGAGTTTGTTAAACCCAGGCAAATTGAAACAGGTTACCTTAATACTTTTAATATTGTAAAACAAATTTAACAACTACAAGGCTACAAATATCTCAGATGGACCACTCATTTCATCATTACGCATGGAAAAAAACATGCATGAAAGTTAGAAGAAGGTAGGATCAGATTTGACTCTGGTGGCACCCTTGGTTAAGTGGCCTATATTCATTATCAAGAATGCACCCATGAAGAATGGCCATTGATGCGAGGTAACAGAGAGTTGCTGGCACCTGCTAGTTAAAATTCAGGAAGAAAAACAAATTGAAAGAAAGAAATATGAGAAAAATTATCTTTTAAATGTTTTTAAAATCCTGGAGGCTTGTTAAATCCATTTTTACATTAATGTTATAGTTCAGGTAGGATTGAACTGCATAGGATATTGATGTGACATTTGACTTCTGGTTAATTTTACAAACTTAATGTTTTAATGGCTATTTTTTAAATAATAGTTTGTGAAAAGTTGGGTTATTTGTTGGTCCCTTTTACTATACCACAAAGTGATCAGCATCATACTTTACCAGCAGCTGCCTCTTACCTACCCATCCTCCAGTATGGGAAACCCACTTGCTTATATGAACAGTAACTCAAGGGTGTCAGGCAAACATATAAACTAAGAGCTGTTTGTTTAATACGTAATTAGCAGTGGTATGCCATTGTGTAGGCCAACAGTAGCTTCTGTAGAGCAAGAGTTTTGCTTTATGTAATCGAGAAAAATGCCTGACATTTCCACGAAGTGGTGAAAATTAATTCTGACTACACTATTGCAATTAGTAGATGGTCCTTGTAAATCAAGGTGGATAAGGTTTGAAGATTGCTGTCAGCTTTTTAACTCATAACTGGAAATGGGAATTGCAAGCAAGATAATCATTAATTACCCATCCTTAGTTGCATTCAAACAGTGGATTGCAGGGTTATTTCAGAGGGTAGTTCATATTTCTATGCGTTTGGCCAGAATCCACAAGGCAATTCTCTGAATAACATTAGTAAACTGTTTTTTTTTGCATCAATCTATTAGTTTTATTGTCATTATTACTGATACTAGCTCTTTCCTGCAGAACTTGTTTAACAGAATTTAGAGCTGTACTTCCCCCCTCCCAAAATGCATAGTGAGATTTGAACTTGTTTCTCTTGATCAACAACGTGGTCTCATTGAGGCCAAGTTTCCCACCTTCCAAAATTTATATGAAATGGGTTAAAATTAATGTTGATCATCATACAAAGCATTGATTTTGGAATTCCTTCTACCTGTCTGATAACTTCTTTTAAGCCTTCTTTTGTTTTCCCAGATATCTGCCCTAAAAATGCCAGTTACTATGGCAACCGAGCAGCTACTCTTATGATGATGGGTAAACTCCGGGAGGCCCTTGAAGATGCACAGCAGGCTGTGAGACTGGATGACACTTTTGTGAAGGTATGTCATGGATGATCAGTCTGAAATGTAGTAATGGGTGACAGTGAAACCCCTGTTTTTTTTTCCCCCAAATAACATAAAACATTTCCCTCAAATTCATCAGCATTACATGTAATGTTTCACAAGGCAAATAGAGGAATCTGTTGTCTTTAAATCTTCTTGGTGCTTGACAACCCATAAATATGTGTGAATGTATTTGCATTCGCTCAAATCGGATCATTGTTTTATTTTTGGAATGTATTGCGACAGTTCCTTAATATGTGATGTTTCTTTTAAAGATATTGGCGGTTACATCTTTAAATTTTTTATAAGTAGTAAGCAGTTGCATCTTTGTAGACATTGGTTTTCATAAATTTACATATATTTGTTTCGGACAGTGAATTAGTTAAGACATTTTCTGGAAACTAGCAATGCTGTTACTATGCTTGTTAATTATAACTCTGCTAAAAAGCTTGAGAAAATGACAATTCTCATTATCTTATCCACCTCGTCGTGTAAATATTACAGATTTGGCAACGAGGCCAGTACTAATGGAAGTGGTTCCAAGGAACAGATATTGAGGAACATAATTTATCACTTCACTCTTCCCACTTCTTCGACCACAGATCCCAGTGCCAAACCCTAGCTTAGTATATTCAACAAGCAAAATTCCTAAGGTTAATGTTCAAGTTACAATAACAAAATTCTATGTTATTGGACTATCAGTCAGAGTTATGGACTGTTGTTCCAAAGCCTGGAGTTCAAATCCCATGAGGGTAGCTAGGGAATTTAAAATTGTGTAATTAAATATGTAATTTAAAAAAAACTAGCTTCAATAATAGTAACCATGAAAACAACAAGATTGTCTCAAAAACCTTGTCTGATTCACTAACGTCCTGCAGGAAGGGAAATCTGCTATCGTTACCCCTTGCTTTTCTGTGACACCAGGCCCTGCAATGAGTTGATGGCCCAGGACAGTTGGGGATGTACAATAAATGCTGCCATTGCCAAAGACATTTTCTTCATTCTGTGAATATATTTTAAAAAATAGCCTGAAATGTGCGTGGTTCCAAACACAAGAAAAAAATGAATAATTAGACAACATGCACTAATGATTAGACCTTACTGAAGTTCTATTGGTAACCCCAGTTTATTCTAAAATGATGTTGCTTCATTTCTTCTCAGCTTATGTCATTACCTCTCCATGAGTTTCTGATGTACACAAACTAATCTATTTGTACCTTTAGGTTTGGAATTTCATTACTAGTTGAAGTGAAGAGGAGGTTGGAGACCTTTCAAAAAAAGACTTTATCCTGTGTTGACAATTCTTCTTGTTACAGATTTTTCAAACACATCTAAATAGTACAGTTATGTTTTAATTTTAGGGTCACCTGCGAGAGGGGAAATGTCATCTTTCCTTAGGGAATGCCATGGCCGCTGGCCGGTGTTTTCAAAAAGTTCTGGAACTAGAAAGTGACAACACTCAGGCACTGAATGAGGTAAGGAGCATATCTGTTGTAAATACTTCCAACACTTAACTTGCCAAACAATCTTCACTCAACCATACAAGATTCTAATGTTGGTTTAGATTGGCCTACATCTGAGCACCATTATATTCTTGCTGTTTTTTCTTAGATCACTGCTTACATATACTAAAAGCTCTTGTTACTTTGATATTAATGGAATCTTAATTTCATGTAACTACTCTTAATTGACCATATTTCTTAGATGGGAAGAGAAGCAAGCTAACCCTTAGTTAAGCTGTTGCAAGATGAGATCCTGGTGTAAGTGGCTTGGTAAAGAGCATGATTCTAGGTGCACACTTAGAGAGTCAAGAAGCAACCTTTATACAAAGTGAAACAAAAATATATGCTTACCCCTGGATGTCATCAGCATATATACGGAACCAAATGCTGTGCTTTCATGGAATTAGAACCTATGCTTCCATTTAATGTAACAAAAAAGCAATAACATGGAGATTTTTTAGGGCAAGGATTGGAAGAAGAGAATGAAGACTGAGTCACAGGTCACCATGTGATAATGGTAGGAGAAAACATTTGTCTCAATCCATAAATAAAGCATATTGTGAAAGTGTGTTGAGGAGACTTTCAAGGAAGATAGAAGGATGAATCGTGTTAACAACTGCAGCCTGCTGCCAGTAAACTTATAGGTTTTCTGCAAAATCTTGATTCAAGTTCAAATGGTTCTGTACCAATAAAAGGCAGCAGCAAATTCTTTTCACAGGTGAAATCAGTGGAAAAGAGAGAATGATGCTGAAACTGAAGCAGAAGCCAACTACATTGCATCAAAAGGAAAGGGACCAATGTAGTTTAAGCAAGTTTTTAATTTTTGCAGATGAAGTAAATTTGAAGAGGGTTGATTGTTTTGAAGGGATATGAGGATATAGATATAACAAAAAGGGATCTAGAGGAATCTGGCAGTCAAGATCTAGAAGGAGATGAAAGAGGTGGTAATGGACTTCATTGAAAGAGAAATATATTTAAACATACTTTAAGCATTGACAAGAATAACAAATTCTTTTCACAAGTGAAATCAGTTGAAGAGAGAATGGTGCTGTGTTGCAATGATTTCTGTTTCTTCTGTGCAGCACTTCTCTCGTGTGCCCACACATGTTTTGGTCTATCTTTTATACACACACACAATATTTGTGCATCATTATCTGGTGACACACAGGGTTTTGCTGCCTAATGTTGTATGCTAGAAATGTTGTATGCTAGAGCTAACCTACTCCAAACATAGGTTTAATGTTGAGCTTTATTTGAGAAATTTGACATTACACTGGATCTTCAGCTAAGCTGTCCTGTACTTTCTCTAGCTGAAGAGTGCTGAAGCAGTATTGGAGTTTGAAAGAATAGCTGAAATTGACTTTGAGAAAGGAGATTTCAGAAAGGTAATCCTTCATTCCTTCATAAATATGTTATTAGAAATGAATTAAACATTAATTTGTAACAATTTGGGACTTAAAATATTTTCTGTGTTACAATATCTAAGCATCAAGCAAGTGAAGAGATAATTTGGAGAATCTGAAAATGTATGAAGATACAAAGAAATCTAGCATGCCTTTTGTTGATGGCTTTGCAAGTTGATATAAGAAAATTTCCATTCAACCATTGCTACTCTTGGTTTCCAATTGTCTAACCTCCTCTTAAATACTTTCTTCCCCATACTCTGCCAAAGAAAAATGCAAGCTTCCTATAGCTAGTTAGTTTATCCTACCATAAAACTGCACTCAACCTTTATTTAGTCAGAAGTCTGTTCTTGGTCATATGTGCCAAATGCCCAATATAGCAGCATCAGCACATTGTACAAAATTTGGCCAACAGTATCACTGGAATCAAATTTCTGAACCAGTGCCCACTTTGCAGCCACTGCTGTATTGGGGATTTAGCACATGTAACCGAAGATAAATTTCAGTTCCAATGCCTCACCATCAAAACATTGCTTATGAATGAAAATGTACCTACTGTTTTATTTCTTTCTGAAAGATTCACTTCTATCTGCTTTGCATTTAACGTCTTTTTCTTTAATCTTTTGAGTTCACATCAATTCATTCTTAGTTCATGAAAGAATATTTGTGCTGTTCAAATCTCCCTTTTTAATTCTGATTAAGTTAACCAACTAATTGACCAGAATCTTATGTCATATCTCTCTCTTTGATTTGTTGTCTCAGGTTGTATTTTGTATGGATCGTGCCCTTGAGTTTGCTCCTGTCTGTCACCGCTTCAAGATCCTTAAAGCCGAGTGTTTGGCATTACTTGGTCGCTACCCTGATGCCCAATCAGTGGCAAGGTAGATAGATATTCATCATTTTTGAGTACTGTGACTTTATGAATGTAATGTTGCACTTGTTAAAAATTCCCCACATTCCACAAGGGAAGTTAGTTCTGGGGACCAAATCACTTTGCATTTTGAGCACCTAGATTAGCATCAGGCATTCCCAAGTCAGTTATACTACTGTAGGCTGTAGAGTAAAAATTCATTTTTATTCTCCATCTACCTCAGTCTCTGAAGAACAAAGCATACTGCACTAATGTCACCGATGTTCCTTCCTTCACCCTGACTCTACTAATTGCTATGTACTGTAATTTCATGGAAACTAGAAATTAAAATTGACAGAGGTGATCAGTGTTGTAGGAAAAAGCATATTATGTGTTTGTTTCTTTAAAAAATTGATAAAGATAAAATACTGCAGATGCTAGAAAGTTGAAATGAAGCACAATGCTGGAAATATGCAGTATGCCAAGCAGCATCTATGGAGAGAGAAACAGTTAATGTTTTACACTGATATCATCTGAGCTGATAGTGTTAGGACAGGTAGAGAAAAGCCCAAATAGAGACTTGTTCAAAGTCAAGTTTATTGTCATATGCACAAATACATGTATGCACAGTTGCAATGAAAAACTTACTTTCAGCTGCATTACAAGCACATAGCATTAGCAAGACAACATTTACAAGAAAAGTGTAAATTACACACAAATTATACAAGAAAGAACACATTTAGAACAAAATAAAGTACATTGTGGTCATAGTGTTGCTATTGCTGAGGAAGTGATTCGGGTCGTGCAGGTTGGTTCAAAGACCAAATGGTTAAAATGAAATAGCTGTTCTTAAACCTGGTGGTGTGGGACTTAAGGCTTCTGTAGCTCGTGCCTGATGGTAGCTGTGAGAAGATGGCATGGCCTGGATGGTGGGGATCTTTGATGATAGATTGTGCCTTCTCAAGGCAGCGCCTCGTGTAGATACGTCCAGTAGTGGGGAGAGACATGACTGTGATGTATTGGGCTGAGTCCACTGTTCTCTAAAGCTTCTTGCGTACCTGCGCATTCAAATTGCCCTACTAGATCACTCAGGATACGTTCAACAGTTCATCTTGTTAGGTGTTTGGTGCTCTTGATTATTATCGAGAGACCCCTGTTTGAAAAATATATATAATTATTAGGCTTTGTTGTAATGTCTTCTTTCAAGTAGCCTCAGTGATCTGTCACAAGCAAAGAATGGCTGGGGTGTCATAGAGCCAATCCCCAATGAACCAACGGAATTGGTATCTTTAATGGTAGAGGAAATAAAATGGTGGGCTGCCTATAGTTAAAACAAAGTAATGTACTGTTTTGTTTTGAACTTTTGCCCATTTTCTGATAGCTAACTAGTTAATTTTACCCAAAAAGTTACTGCTAGAAAGCTATTCTGTCTCTTCTGCTTGTCCTTTCTCTTAGAAGGAGCTACCAAGTTCGTCACACTCCTCTGTTCTTTACCATCATCCTGCAATATTTTCCTTTTTAAGTATTATCCATTTCACTTTGCAGAATTAATAATGAATTTCCTGCTATCACCATTTCAGATCACAACAACTCATTGTGTAAAATCAAAATTTTTTTTCCCCAAATTACTCTGAATCTATGCCCTCAGTTTATTGACTCTTTTGTTAATCAAAACAGTGTCTGAACATCTACATCATCAATTTTTTGTTTGTTTTTACTAACAATAATATCAAGTTCTCTCTTCATCTCTGCTCTAGTGTCAGCAATCCCAGCGTCTTTAATTTGCCCACATAACTAGGGCATCAGCAATGATTTCTGTTTTTTGTTTCAGTGATATTTTGCGCATGGATTCAACTAATGCAGATGCTTTGTACGTGAGGGGACTTTGCCTTTACTATGAGGACTGTATTGAAAAGGCTGTGCAATTTTTTGTCCAGGCTTTAAAAATGGCACCCGATCACGAAAAGGCTCGACTCGCATGTAGGGTAGGTACTGACAACCTTCTTACAGGGCCTGGAGATCAAAAATTGATAATATTCTTACTACAGTAATGGTGTTTTTTCTGCAAAAGAGTTTTTTCTGTTTTGTGACATATTAAAGTGTTTAAAGTGACTAGAGTTCTTTTAAGAGTCAGTTACAAGAGTGATAGGAGACATGTGCTTATCTTGATTCCATTTTAATGTGTATATAAATCGGGCAATGTTTCCCCTTGTTATTGTGAAACTTGGATCAAAGGTCAACACCAAGGATAAAAAGAGGAGGGAGCATGGAATAAACCAAGTAGCAGGTTTAGAGGGGAAAC
>JARFYF010000058.1:10738739-10760594 GCA_030265395.1 Rhina ancylostomus | reverse complement strand
TTGAGTGTTTTTAACCCAACAGGCCTTCGCTTCGTGCCTGCACTCCTTTTAAAAAATTGTAAATTTCTTCATTATATTGCCAGTGTTCTACTGAAGTCTACCCCTATCTTCATTGCTTACTACCTTTTCAAGATTTCTGTCATCTGCTGTCTTTGAAATTTTGTTATCTATGCCTAAGTTCATGTTATTGACATAAATCAAAAAGAACATTGATTTTAATATTCACCCTTTGGGCAATACTACAGTACACTTACCTTCACTTTTATAAACAAATGTCCACTGCTACTTTTTGCTTTCTAGTCTCTTAGCATATTTCAAGTCCATGCTGCTGTCATTTCACTAATCTAATGCGATGCATTACGGACAAGACTGTTATGTGGCATACTATCTCAGACATTTTGAAGGTCAATATACATCCTCTGATATTTCATGAATTTTATTAGGGCATGATTGTCTAACAAAACTGTGTTAGTCCATGCATTCATCCATATTCTTCTTAGTGATAATTACTATTAATTTTACTAAGTTATCCCACTACTGAAGTCAAAAGGGTTGGGGGTTGGTGGCTGGCCTATAGTTGGCTCGTTTATCTCTCTCTTTCCCCTTGTAACAACAGGGGCGTACTTGCACTCCTCTAGTTCATTGCTGCCACTCCAGTATCCAAGGACACTTGATGATGGGGCCCGTCCTTCAACTGTTACTTCCATCAGCGGTCTACTATTCATCCCAGCTGGACTTTTCTATCTTGAGTATTTTTTGACTTTGAATGCTTGTCATGTCCTTCTGCATTGTGGTGACCAGAACTGTTGTACTGTACCGTGGCCTAATTTTTAGCTTGATATCATTGTTCTGTATTCTGTGCCTTGTCCAATGAAGGGAAGTATCCTTTATGCCTTTGTTGCTCCCAGACATGGGTGCTTCAGCAGTCATTTTGCTGTGGGATCTTTTGTGTCAGTCTGATGAGAGAGGCAGCAACTCTTGTTTAACATCATAGACCTGAATTCCTTGAACCGACTCTGAAATGCCAATTTATGTTTAATCCTGTGGTGGGACTCGAACCTGTGGCTTTTTCACACAAGTCAAAAGTACAAATGACTGCAACAAATTTCCATTTGTGTAGCTGCAATTGATTGAGAATGTGGAAGTAAATGTTGGACTTAAAAACAGACATTTTGTGTCTGGCAAATGTTCATATTAACTGTTTGCTGTGTTTATTTTTGTACCTTTTATAGTTATATGGATACAGAACAATATGAAGAGGCTGTAAGAGATTATGAGAAAATATACCAGACAGAAAAAACAAAAGGTAAATCAATAAATCATCTCAGTGGCTGTTTATGAACAGATCATTTTGTTGCAAAGCCTCAAGATTAAACCATTTCAAAATTATTTCTTCAGCAAAGCAATCAAAATCCTTGGCTATATGGACTCCATTTTTTGGTGGCACGTAAGATCAAGACTGTGTAATATCTTGTGATCACTAGTGAGCCTTAGAGAGGAGTGTGTTTCTGGTGGCAATATACAGTTGCACTAACCCAATAAATTGTGTTCATATTAAGGCTATATGACTTAGAGCTAAGTGTTTTACGAAATTGCAGGTGAGTTGGCAAATCCCTCGGTCTGTGCTTTAGGGCCAAGGCCTAACCTGCTTTTCCCTCCACCAAATTGTGCTTTCTTAATAAAGTTCGTAGAACTGTTTTTTTTGAGTGGAACTTGGGAATAGAACAAAGTCAGCAGATGGGAGAGAAGTCACTGATTGTGTAATAATAAATGGACATTGAATGCAATGGGTTTGATGGGCTCAGTGGCTTTGCTATGAGTTTTGATTTTGCAAGTTTCATTATCTTTTAGGATCTGCAGAACTTCTTGTGATGGCTTGAATTTCTTCACATTACTTGCTAATTGCGCTCTAAATTTTAATGGTTCTATAAAATTCCATTACCGAACCTGAATGTATTGCAGAAAAATATGCAACTTAAGCTGTATAAATTTCCTTATCTCAAAAATTGGCTTATATATTCTATTGAGAAAGTAAAATGATTTTTAACTTCCAAGTCCATTGGATGTCACGGGATGCATTCCGATGTGAAAGGCAATTTAACTTGTGCTTTCAATCCCTCATCTCTGAATCATGGTGCTTTTTACATGGAACAGGCTATTTTTATTTCCATTGACCCAGGCAGGCCAATTCCATATGTTAATTGTGCTGCTGACGTCAATTTTAAATTTCTTTCATTATTATTTCTGTATTTATCCTCAAATTTCCAAGTAGTGCCAATGATTTATAATTGGTTTTATCTCAAATGGCAATGTGTCAACCAGACGCCACATTTAACCTTGACCATGAATAACTGAATTTTGTAGTGCAGTTCTCTATTGTTAATCTGTAAGTATTATTATAAATTCTGCAAAACTAGCTCTTTGGAGTGTCTGAAGTTTGGGCTATTTGAATTCCTTGAACTCTAAAATTAACTTAAGCTATTGTGAATATAAAGAATTCTGTGTTTGGAGAATAGCTTCCTTTAGTCTTGAGGGCATAGCAACTTTGTAAGAGGTAGTCTAGTCTGCGTGGTTTAAAAAAAACTGGCTATCTTTTTTGTGCTGGCAATGAGAGAATTTTAGAGAGGCGAGAGAAACTTTAAAATGGCTTTGGACTCCCTTGACCAAGCTCCACATTATTATTAGGTTTTTAATGGAGCAATGGTTTTATTGGTCATGATTTTGTTTGCTGTACTACAGCAATTTATTCCTCTGGACTCAGTTCAATTTAAAATTTACTGTGGCATATTGTTTTAGTGCTTCAAGTGAATACCAAGGAAGGATATTTGGAGATTCCAGGTTTAGTTTGGTCCTGACTTTGGCTGCATCATGCTTACAGTTCTTGACTTTAAAATTGTAAAGATGATTTAAGATTTATATAACACATCTGGAAAAAAAAACTGAAATCTTCATCTTGAAGATTAAATGAAAGCAGAAAATATTAGAAGCATAGAGCAGGTACCTAAGGAGGAGAGAGATGGTTAGTTTTGAGTGTAGATCCTTCATATGCAAGTATTTTGAGTAACTGGAAAACCATACGATGAAGAGATTGAGGCAGAAATCACAGTTCAATAATGCGGAAGAGTTAATGGAATTGAATGATTTGCTTAAAAAGAAAAAAAAAGTCAGTGATACTAGGAAAAGATTTTTGGGGGAGAAAATGAAGAGTTGAGATTAAAAATGTATGGAAAAGCTCTCAAAAAACCATATGAGGGAAATTGGAGACAGGAAAAATATCTGTAAAGGAAGGAGCCACTGTGAGAAAATTACTTCCAGCTTAAAGATAAATAGCCTTAGTTATGAACTGTCTCTTGATGGAGCATACTCCAAAACACCTAGGGTGTCTTATTTTTGTGTTTTCGTTTCTTAGAGCATAAGCAACTTCTTAAGAATGCTCAGCTTGAACTGAAAAAGAGCAAACGAAAAGATTATTACAAAATTCTTGGTGTTGACAAAACTGCTTCAGAAGATGAAATTAAGAAAGCCTACAGGAAGCGGGCATTGATGCATCACCCAGGTAAGACAGGATTCTGTATGTTGTCCCAGCAGTTGCCTACAAGCTCTGAGTTCAATGAAAGTTCTGGGTTTGCATTTGAGTACGGTCAAGCATGATTTTCCTACATCCTCGATCTTTTATGTCTCTCCTGCATTCTTTGCATTGATGCTCAACGTGTTACCTCCTACAAACTTTAAAGTTATGTATTTCTCGCACCTAATTATTCCTCATGCCTAGCAAAGAGCTTTGAGTGCCATCTAATATACTTCGAAGGAGGGGGATGACCTTGTAGAGCTTTAAAAACAATCATGAGGAGAATACATAAAATAGATGCTTTTTCCCCATGGCGGGGCACTTGTTTAAGGTGAGAGGAGAGAAATTTAAAGGAAGTCTGAGGGCTAAGTTTTTCCACACAGAGGGCAGTGACTATCTGGAACGAGCTGCCGGAGGATGTGGAAAAGCACAAAGGGATACAAGCCTAATGCAGGCAAATGGAATTAGTGTAGATAGGTGTCACAGTCAGCATGGACAAGGTGGGCTGAAAAGGCTCATTTCTGGGCTGTATGTGTCTGTGATTCTATGAATAGACTATGCTATAGTGGGAAATAGTTTCTGTGTCAGATGCTGTGCATATGGAGCAGTTGCCTCTATTTGGCTGCCACCTAGTGTAATATTTGAAAAATCCCCTTGTATATTTGAGATGAAATTGATTTAATTTGCAGTGGAATACAGATGTTTTAATTAGATAGAAATACAGTAAAAATGGCAAATTAGCATATCGTACATATCTAAGTCTGCAGAATGAAGCTTGGAGTGAGTTTTTCTTTACTGATTTAGTTCTTATGAAAGTCTGCAGACTGAAGCTTGGAGTGAGTTTTTCTTTACTGATTTAGTTCTTATGACCCTGTTCCTCTATTTTGCCAATTTTCTGATGAAATCCCCCTTAATCCTTTCATTGCCAGCATTGATGAAGTTAGAGCTCCATCCAGTGGCAAATACCACACAGCAATTAACCTGCTTGTTCAGTGGCTTGCCAAGCTCACGAGGTGTCTGTCTGTTCAACATTGACCTTTTTTTTACCTTTTATCTTTCTGAATTCTTAGTGGCATCTTTGGACTCTTTTGTTAAAAATGCAGCTGAATGCACAGTGAGTGAAATTTTACTTTTTATCAAAATAGTGAAGAGTGGCAGTTGTAGTAATGGTGAAATTATCAGGTGTCAGAACATTGTTAAATGACACCAGCTTTGGGTTTTTTTTTCACCTACTTAGTTTAATGCAGAAATCCTGAGATTTCTGTAAATGATTAAGCTCTCATGCGCAGGCTGTCTTTGAGCAACACAAAAAGCACTGGTCAGGCAACATCTATGGAGGGAATTGGACAGTCGACATTTTGGGTTGAGACCCTTCATCTGGACCCTTCAGTCCCAGGTCAAGACCTTTCAGTCCAGATGAAGGGTCTTGACCCAAAATATTGACTGTCCATTTCCCTCCATAGATGCTGCCTTACCCACTGAGTTCCTTCAGCACTTTTTGTGTTGCACCAGGTTCCAGCATCTGCAGTTTCTTGTGTCTATCTTGCTTTGAGGCCTTCTCCTCCAGAATGAAGGGAAATCGAGGAAGAATGTAAGATATTTACAAGCTGATCTCAAGTTATCATTTGTTGCCTGAAGTCTAGGTGACCAATTATGGCGTACTATTACTAGCAGGTGGCATCC
Source organism: Rhina ancylostomus (assembly GCA_030265395.1). Classification (NCBI taxonomy): domain Eukaryota; kingdom Metazoa; phylum Chordata; class Chondrichthyes; order Rhinopristiformes; family Rhinidae; genus Rhina; species Rhina ancylostomus. The sequence continues at coordinate 10,755,343 of JARFYF010000058.1, read as the reverse complement.
TGCTTAGAAAACTCTCCAGCCCTGTAATACTTACTGTATGCACGTAGATTGTAATCCCCTCACATAAGTATTTTAAAATATGAGTTTAAACTTATTTTTGCTTTATGTTTAACCTCTAATATTTCAGCCTGTAACTTAAGTCACGAGAATGTTTCAATCTTTATTTACTACTCTGTAAAATGTTTAAAATATTAGGAAAATATTGTAAGAAAGTAAGAAATAGAAACAGGAAAAGACTATTTGGCCCTTCTTGCCTGCTCTGCCATTCAATAAGATCATGGCTGATTTTTGCCTCAGCACTGTTTCCCTTGCCTAACACCCATATCCCTTGATTCCGTTAATATCTGACCTCCAGTACTGTACTCAGTCTAAACCTCCAGTGTTCTTGGGTAGTGAATTCCAAAGATTTACTGCTCTCCTGCATGAAGAAATTTCTTCTTGTCTCTATCCTGAACATCTGACCCCATATGTTGAGACTGGTTCTAGAAACTGGCTGGGGATACACCAACTCCTTGATAATTTTGTACATTTCAATGACATCACCTCACGTTTGTCGAAGTTCTAGAGAGTATAGGCTCAGTCTGCTTCATTGCTCAAACCCACCCTCCCAGGGATCAATTTGGTGAACTTTCACTGCTCTCCTCCTTTGCTTAGGTAGGGAGACCAGACCTGTACACAATATTCCAGGTGTGATCTCATCAGGGCTTTATATAAGTGGACCAAGGCTGTACTTGAATCTTCATGCAATAAGGCTGACATACCATTTGCCCTGCTGATTGTTCGCTTGCAAACCTGCATGATAACTTCCAGTAATTTTTGTACAAAGACACCTTGGTCCCTCTAAACACTACCTTTCAATCCCTCATCATTTAAAACATAAATCTGCTTTTGAATTTTTTCCAACCGATGTGGTTGACCTCATCTTTCCACATTATATTCCATCAGCCATGTCTTTGCCATCCACCTACTCTGTCTACATCCACCCTAAAGATTCTCTGTATCTTCGTGGCCCACACTGCCACCTAGCATCAGCAAATACTAACTTATTGCACCCGATCCCTTCTTCCAAATCGCTGATATGGATTGTGAATAGCCTGGATTTTACCTCTGACCTGCACAGTATCTCACTGATCACAGCCTGAAAATGACCTGTTTATTACTATTCTCTCTGTATGATAACCAATCTTCAATCCACACTGCTTATTACCTTTAATTTTTAATAATTTTTTGTGTGGTATCTCATTGAAGGTCCAAATGCACCAGTCAGCTGGTTCACTCTTATCTGTTCTGCTAATTATGATCTCAACAAATTCCAACAGGTTTGTTGGACATGATTTTCTTTTGATAAATCTGTTAATTATACACACATCTTTTATTATTTTCCAAGTTGTCTTTTACCACTTCCTTAATATAATAGAATCCAGCCTTTTCCCTTACTGATATCAGGCTAACTAATCTACAGCGTTCTACAGCACAGAAACAGGCTCTTCGGCCCACCACATCCATGCTGACCTTTTGCCCATCTATACTAATCCCATTTGTTTGCGTTAGGACCAGATCTTTCTATGCCTTGCCTATTTAAATGCTTGTCTAAATGCCTCTTGAATGCGGTAATTGTATCTGACTCCACTATTCTCTGGCAGCATATTCCAGATATCAGCCAAATATTAAAACTCCTTCCTCTCACCATAAACCTTGTGCCCTCTTGTTTTTGATGCCTCAACCATGGGAAAAGGATTTTGACTATCTACCTTATCTATGCCTCTCATAATCTTATATACTTCTATCAGATCAGCCTTGGCCTCGTTCACTCCAGGGAAAACAAGCTCAGCTTATCCAATTTCTCCCCTTAACTAAAGTCCTCCAATCCAGACAAAATCCTGGTGAAGCTCCGCTGCACTATCCAGTGCAATCACATTGTTCCTGTACTGTGGCGACCAGAACTGCACACAGTACTCCCAAATGTGGCCTAACCAATGCTTTGTAAAGTTGCAACATTTTATCCCAACTCTTGTATCCTATGCCCCGACCTATGAGGACAAGCTTGCCATATGACTTCTTCATCACCCTAGCGACTTGCATTGCCACTTTCAGGGAATTGTGGATTTAAACTCCTAGGTCTCTCTGTTCATCAATATTCCTTAATGTCCTACCTCTATATGACTTACCAAAATTTATTACCTTGCATGTCAGAATTAAATTCCATCTGCCAATCCTCTGCCCAACTTTCCATCTGATCTATATCCTGCTGTAGCCATAAACAATCTTCCTTGTTATGTACAACACCATTTTTTGTGTCATCTGCAAACTTATTAATAGTTAATATGCATCATAAACAGCCAATTCCCAGCACTGATCCCTACGGTACAGCACTAGTCACAGACTTCCAATCCGAGAAACATCCTTCCACCACTACTCTCAACCACCTACCACCAAGCCAACTTTGGACTCAATTAGCTAGCTCACCTGGGATCCCATATGCCCTAACCTTTTGGATCAGCTTACCATGTGGGAATTGTTTCCTGTTTTACCTCTCCCTCCTTTATCAAATAGTTGGTGTTATATTTGTTATGTTCTAGTCTGTGGGAACTGTTCTACAACCAGTGCATCCACTACCTCCATTAATTTCTCCAATACTTTTTTTTTAAACAATGCAAATTTCTTCAAGCTCATCATTTACTCTGAATCCATTGTCACAGATTCACAGAGAAGGTTGACAGGGAGATGCAGCATGTAAACATGCCCTTTGGCCCACGGAGCCCATGCCAACCATCAACCACCCATATCCACTAATCCCACATTAACTCCGTTTATTCTCCCTCCAATGCCATCAGTTCACCCCAGATTCTACCAGTCACCTACACACTAAGGGCCAATTAACCTACCAACCAGCACATCTTTACTATTTCCAGGAGTTTTTTTCTCTTTCATGAGAAAGGACATTAAATATTTATTTAATTTCTCTACCACTTCCTTCCCAATATAATTACTCTCAGTTTGTAATGGATCCACATTCCTTTATCTTAGAGTCTGCTTTTATGTTTATCACCAGCTTTCTTATGTATTCCTCTTCCCTTCTCCTTAGTCCTCCTTTGTGAATTTGGAAATTTTCTGACAACCTCATAAGCCTTTTCCTGTAACCTAGTATGATATTTAATTTCTCTTGATAGCCACTTTTTCATTCCTGTATGTGGGAAATACTCAATGTGACTGACTGCTCAGCCAGGTCAAAGAGATCACAATACCTCTAAACTGTTGCCTGACAGCAACTAGCACTGTCTACAATGTAGACGGCAACGGTGCTGAGGTCGAGAAGGTTGAGAGCTTCATGTTCCTTGGAATGAACATCACCAATAGTATGTCTTGGTCCAACCAGGTAGATGCCACAGTCAAGAAAGCTCACCAATGCCTCTACCTCCTCAGGAGGCTAAAGAAATTTGGCATGACCCGTCGACCCTCACCAGTTTGTATCGATGCACCATTGAAAGCATCCTATCAGTGTGTACCACAGCTTGGTAGGGCAACTGCTCTGTCCATGACAACAAGAAACTGCAGAGAATTATGGACACAGCTCACAGATCACAGAAACCAGCCTCCCTACCGTGGACTCTGTCTATACTTCTCCCTGCCTCAGTAAAGCAGCCAGCATAATCAGAGACCTCACCCACCCTGGACATTCTCTCTTCTACCCCCTCCATTGGGCAGAGGATACAAAAGCCTGAAAGCATGTACCAGCAGGTTCAAGGACAGCTTCTATCCCGTTGTTATAAGACTATTAAAGGGTTCCCCAGTACAATATGATGGGCTCTTAACCTCACAATCTACCTCATTATGACCTTGCACCTTATTGTCTACCTGCACTTCACTTCCTCTGTAGCTGTTACACTTTATTCTGTATTTTGTTATTGTTTTACCTTATTCTACCCCGATGCGCTGTGTAATGCATTGATCTGTATGAACGGTATGCAAGACAAGTTTTTCGCTCTAATAACCCAATTCCAGTTTCAGAAAAGGGAGAGTCCCTACCACAGATGTTGCTAATCATCAAGGCATATCAGTGCTCCACTGCTGACTGCAGAATCTAGGCTTCAAACACAAAATACTGGAGGAACTCAGCAGGTCAGGCAGCATCTACAGAGGGAAATGAAGAGTCAACATTTTGGGTTGAGACCCTTCATCAAGACTGGTAAAGAAAAGGGCAGAAGCCAGAATAAAAGGGGAGGGAGAGGAGCATGAGCTGGCAGGTGATAGGTGAGTCTAGGTAAGAGGGATAGGTAGGTGGGGGAGAGAGGGTGAAAAGGAATGATGTGAGAAGCTGGAAGAGGCAAAGGGCTGAAGAAGAAGGAACCTGATAGGAGAGGACAGTGGACAATAGAATAAAGGGAAGGAGGTGGGCAGATCGTGAGGGTGGAGGAGGGGAAAGAGAAGGGATGAAGGGGCCACAGGAATGAGGGAAAACGAAGGGAGGGAGGAAAAGAGAGGAGAGGGTACCAGAAGTTAGAGAAATCGATGTTGATGTCATCAGGTTGGAGACTACCAGAACGGAATACGAAGTGTTGCTCCTCCAGCCTGCGTCTGGCCTCAATGCGCCAGTGGAAGAGGCCGTGGACACACATCAGTGTGGGAATTCTGGGCTACCTCTTTGCTATTTGTTCCCTCGTCATGAAGGACAGTCTCCTCTTCCCTCAAGCCTTGAACTAATTCCAAGCACGTCCATACTTGGATATCCAGATGTGTCAATGCGATTCCTTTGTAAGTGGCATGCAATCAAAATATCAGTGATTTCACACATCTTGTATGTCCACATATATCTACATTATTTGTGATTCGTGTCTGAATATGCATTGGCCTGTGAATATATATTAAAAGTTATAGATCTGAGAATTCAAAATAAAAATCGTGAAGTAAAGCATATCTTATGGTTAAGTGTCTGTTTATCTCTGTGCAGATAGACACAGTGGTGCCAGTCCAGAGGTACAGAAAGAAGAAGAAAAGAAATTCAAAGAAGTAGGAGAAGCATTCAGTATTCTGTCAGATCCAAAAAAGAAAGCGCGTTATGACAGCGGTCAGGATTTGGATGATGACGGCATGAATTCTGGTGGTAAGTGGGTCCCTGTAAAACTGCTGTAAACACACCTTGCTGTACAACTTTAACATACTGGCCTGTGCAGGTAATTAGCCTGCAAATTCCTGATACAGAACAATGCAGCCACTCAAATTTGTGAGCAAGCTAGTAACTTCTAAGGGAAGAGACATTACCTAGAGTCCTTGATTTAGATAAAGGGATTATTTTTAGCTGGCAGTGCTACAGACAGCTTATCTTCAGCTATATCTGCATTAAAGCATCGTGTGAGAATAGCTGCAGATCTGATTGGTAGTCCCCAAGTTGACAGTCACTGCAAAGAGGCTATGATTACAGTTCTGCCTCAGTTGTTTGCATCCTCATTGTTGTCTGTGCCCATCTTAGTTCTGCTCATGTGCAAGAGACTGAGAGCTATCAGTGGGAATGCAATCCAGGATAAGTTATTTCAGGGTAAAACTGGAAAACAATGGAACATGGGAAAATAAGTTTTAGTTTTGTTTTACTATGGAGATCAGTGTGTGATTGTTTATTAATTTTTTTATTGTTGCAGATTTTGATGCTAATAATATTTTCAAGGCATTTTTTGGTAGCCCGGGTGGCTTTAGTTTTGAAGGTGAGTTTTAAATATACTAAGTCTATAAATGCATGCTTTAAATTTAAATGGAATATATGCTGTGTGATAATGCTCTCCAGCTCCACTGCTGTTCAGACCTGTTAACCAGTGGATGGGACAATGCTGCCCCTGCTCCTTGTTTGATGCTCCTGTGTGGAATTAAGCCCTAGATCAGGCTACGTTATGATTTCCACTCTGAATAAGTAGCCTGACAATATTCATGTTCTCATTTACTGCCAAATTTGCTATTCAGATGAGGTAACTTCATAGCTTTGCCTAGTATGAGAAAGGGAGTGTACATTAGAAAACAGGAGTAGGTCACTCAGCCTCTCAAACCTGCCCACCCACCATTCAATACGATTATGGCTGATCTGCCCCAGGCCTAATCCTCTTCTTTGCCAGTTCCCCATAATCCTCAATTCCCAAGAGAAATGTATCTCCATCCTGATAGAGGTGTATAAGATGATGAGAGGCATTGATCATGTGGATAGTCAGAGGCTTTTTCCCAGGGGTGAAATGGTTGCCACAAGAGGAAACAGGTTTAAGGTGCTGGGGAGTAGGTATAGAAATGTCAGGGCTAAGTTTATTACTCAGAGTGGTAATGGAATGGGCTGTCAGCAACGGTGGCAGAGGCAGATACAATAGGGTTGTTTAAGAGACTTTTGGATAGGTACGTGGAGCTTAGAAAATTAGAGGGCTATGGGTAAGCCTAGTAATTTCTAAGGTAGGGACATGTTCGGCACAGCTTGTGGGCCAAAGAGCCTGAATTGTGCTGTAGGTTTTCTGTTTGTCCTCTTCAAATACTTCCAATAATCTAGCCCCTACAACCCTCTGGGATAGACCATCCCAGAGATTCACCACCTTCTGCAACGAAATTCCTATGCCCCTCAGTTTTAAGTGACTGCTCCTTTTAACAATGTTTCTTGTTCAAGACCTCCCTCTAGTGGAAACATCACAACATTTACCTTGTCACGTTCCCCTTAGCATCTTGTATAAGATCATTCTTCTAAGCTTCAGAGTAGATCAGATATTATTTATAGGCAAACTTTCAGCTCATTTATCTCATTTTCCTAGAAAACTATGCAACTGTGTTCACAAATCCAGTATATCAGTTGAATGGTGGGCAAGTTTCAACTATAGTGTGATTTTAACAAACAGCTTTCCAGTGGTGCCTGAGTCATACGGGAAAGGCCAAAAAAACATCCAAGTTACCATAACCATATAACCAATTTAATAATGCCAAACTTAATCACACCAGCTTCTGTTAGTGAGTTACTTAATAGAGATTTGATTTGCTGATGCTTGCAATACTTTGAAATTTAATGTATGCAAAGGGAAATGCAAAATAGGTGCAGATACTGAAAATCTGAAATTAAACAAAAAAGGTATTTCCAGTATTTTCTGTGCAAAGGGTCCCTTTCACTGTGCAAATTTTGCTCCCAGCATAGAAGATTCTGTATTAGAGCTACGATAGTATAGTGGTTAACTTGTCAAGTAATTAAATGCCCAAAATATTGATCCCAGGTCCTTTGTTGAAATCCACCACAAGCTCCTACTCTATTTACATTTGGTTAATTAAATAATTACGGAATTTAAAAAGGAAATATTACCAGTAATCATGATTCACCAATTTGTTGTTAAAATTCATCTGGTTCTCTCACATCCATCAAAGAAGAAAACCTACAGTCCTTGCGCAGACTGACCCCTGTATGACTCCAGACCCACAGAAACTGGTCTCTGTCATTCAGCTTAAGGCTATTTAAGGATGGAGGATAAATAGTGGCCTTGCCAGTGACTCTTGCATCTTGTAACTAAATAAACTAATCTTTCTGTGGCCAAATTGGAAGTTGCCATTGCAAAAGAATACAGTTTTTGGTGTTGAAGATCTGTTGATGATACTAATGCTGGATATCTCTCTCTCTCTCTCTTTTCAGCATCTGGTCCTGGGAATTTTTTCTTCCAGTTTGGCTAATGCACACCTTTTTGTTCAATGTGACTGGGTGTAACTTGAGCAAAAATAAATGAATACCCATGTTTCCCTGTGTTCAATCTATTTAGAAGAAAAATCTTCAATGTTTCAGTTGAATACCTCTTGTATTCATCTAATTGTATGTTCTGTTGGAAAAAAAGCTGTCGTCACAGGGTGTGAAACTGACCTATTAATGCTTTGTTTTTATAATCATATTAAAAATAAAAAGGATTACCTCAGTTTTTTTTTTGAAGTATGCAGTCCCTTCCACTAATGATCTTCAGTTAGATAAATAAAGTCTTTGAGCTTTGACATAGATGACTATTTCCTCCAATGTGGAAAATCAGTTTTTTGTCCAAAAGAGAAAGGGACTTTATCTCAATGAAATATTGGATTTTTCTGCCTGGAATGATCAACTTTTAACTGATTTCTGGAGTGCGCTATTTTGTAAGCCTCTCTGTGGTCTTCCCAAGTAATCTGCCTTGTTAGACAAGTGACCATTGGAAGTAGAATGGTTGGGGGAAGATGGGAAAATGGTTCAATTAAAAACCTGTTAGCTTTACAAGTGGACCAGCAAGAAGTATGGCCATCATTTTAAGTTTCATTTATTTATGGAGAATCAGAACCAGTCCATTTCATACCAGTGCTAAGATCAAATGAGCAAAACCTTGCAAGTCTACAAATGCTCTGTAATACCCTGTATTTAACTTAACCGATCTGTCTGCATGATCTTAGCCCAGAACTATATAAGTGCACAATTAAAATAAATCTGAAAGGAAACATGAACTGTCATTGCAGTCGACCTCCAGTTCTATAACTCCAGCCACATCCCAAAAATGACGCAATTGTCACGAAAGTCTTTCGGGTTTCTTTGCAGAGGACATCACTAACATCTTTTGTGCTCACACCATTAGATTTGACCTTGTGGTGCTGATTTCTCTTTGCCTTGGTCAAGTGGCATCTACACATCCTTCTGCCTTTATCAAACAAATACCCAGTAACTGCACTCTGAGAAGTGAGTGCAACAGCAGGGCTGCTTTGTTTCTTTTTAATAAACATTGCGCCATGGGAGGCAGGAGACTCAGAAGGATCAGGGAGACCTAGAAATGCAAGTTAATTTGCCACACTACTTAGTTTCCATCTGTTAGTTGCAAAGTGGCCAAGCTGTAAGTCTGCAGAATAGTAACTGACGTAGAGTCATACAGCATGTAATCAGGCCCTTCATACCATCTGGTCCCTGCCAAACAAGATTCCCATCTAAACTAGTCCCATTTGCTGCCCATGTTTGGCCCATATCCCTTTCCAATCCATGTACCTGTTCAAGTATGTGGGCGATTGAACGAGGTGGGCTTGAGAGGAGGATAAACTTAAAACTGTACATTTTATTTATAGGCCTATTTATCACATGTCTGTATTTTTTTCTGCATCTGATTAAAACGTTTTTGTGAGAATATTTTGGTGATGTGGGTATAGGAAAGAGGAAAAATAGCGTAAGAATAAATGCTCTATGTCTATGCATACTGCACTGTAGGCTCTTCACTGAAGTCATGTCAACAAAAAAGATTTAAAAATTTGATTTTTTTTTAAAAGAATGCTAGGTAAATGTTGAACATTCAAAAAGCATGTTCAAACCCTGCCCACTTCAAATGAATGGCAGGAAAGGGATCCCTGTTCATCAAATCTCCCTCCCAGACAGTAATTCATGCCCATGAAGTTAGGAAATCTCACATCCCTTTTGGGCTATACATTCAGTAATTGGTCCTCCAGATTCTCCTAAATCGGGTTCATTCATTTCAAAAAAGATTTACTCATTTTAGTGGATTTCTGCAATACTCCATCTAGCTGATTGCTGGGGTTTAATTTGGTAAAATGCTATGTTGAATGGGAATGACCCTTGTTTCACTAACTTAACGGATTAATAAATTGCAGGGTCCATTTCAAAGTACTAATGGCACCTTTTTAATTAATAATAACTAGTTTGATTTCTTTTGTGTTGGCATATCAGAATTCATTCCAGGAGTTGGATTGCACCATTTATCTAGACTGAACTTTACATAAAGCTGACAAAACATAAAATTGTGAATATCTTGCCAATGTCAACAATGAAGTAGACCAGACATTACAGTAAAACCTTTCTGTTAAGATTGGTTAGCAAACTGGTAGAAAATTATAATAAACATCTTGATCCAACTGTTTTAAATGGCAAATAGGTAAGTTACCTATTCTACTGTTGTTTTAAAATACAGCTTACATTTTAAAAATTAGGCTGGTCTATAATGCATGGTTCTAAAGAATGCTTGGAATGGCTTCAAACAATATTTTTTAATGTGTTCTTCAGGCATTGAAGATGTGTTTCCCAGCCTAAGGAAACAGGTTGTCCAAGTCTCTTATTTTTTGCCCCTCTTACGGTTTTTAATGATTTTCAGTCCAAACTTTCCTTCATGAAAATTCTTTATTGTTTGTCGTTTGGGTAAAGTGCTGTTGGCACTTGTATATAACTCTTATCCAATAACCTGTACCGCAATAATTTAATTAACACAAACTAGAAGGGAATAGTAGTGATAAATTTGTAGAAGAAATTGACAGGGCAAAAATGTATTAATGTGCAATTTTGAATAAAAGCACATACAGGATCAAAGGTAGACATTCTAAAATTGTCATATAATGTGTAATTTTTTTTGCTTATGATAAAGGCTACTTTTTTTGAAAATATGCTTTAAGATTCTGATTAGTGTGATCTGATGAAGGGTTTCATGTCCCAACTATAAACTGAGGAGCTTTTTCTTTCTTTGCATGGAGTTGAGGGTTTCTGAAAACACTTCAAGAGAACATGAGAGAAAATGTTACTGATCATTGTGTTGCACCTGTTGTAATTCCATTTTTTTTTCTCTGCTCACATATTTAACAATCCTTCGAATAGAACATTATCCAACATTCCAGGTGTCAGGATCTTGCTTTTGAACAGTCACATTGTCCAACTGATTTAAATACACCCTGGTCTGATACTTAGAAACTAAATCTTAGAGATTAAAAGCCAACCATTTGTTATGTTGCCACTAATTTTAATGTGTGAAACCTACTTGATATCTCAAACACATTTATGTTTTTGTGTACGATTATAAGTTTCCTCTATTTTTAATTCTCATGTATTTCCCAAGCATGCCAAGTAAGTAATTTTTTTTGTAAGGATTACAATTCCCTGGGTATCGATGTCCTAGTACTTTCAAACAGTCATGGTTCAAGAATGCCAAGTATCTACTGACTCTTCAGTCATCAAGGCTATATCAGCCATCCTGTCTTCTCCGAACACCCACTCCCTGCAGGGATCACTTGGAAGATGTTCATCATCTCTGGCCACTTTTCTGTCTTCCACTTTCCTTGGAAACAAGTAAATGGTAGTATCTAAATTTTTGATGCTCTACTTGAGAGCACTTCACTCAACAAAGACTGAATTCAATCTGATTCATTAAGGGAAGGATTGAAGGAAATATAATGGCATTAACTTCAGTTTCAAAGTAGATTACAAAGAAAAGTTAAAAGAGACAAAGGTTCAATCCATTTTCACCTCTGTCCTTTCAGAGAATGGAATACTTAAATACTCATGTAAACTGAATAGAACGTGGATTCAGATCAGAGACCTAAGCTTTGTGTGTGTGTGTGTGTGTGTGTTCACTTTTAGTAACTAAGGGATGAGTGTAAAGGTAACTTTGAGTTTAGATTAAAAGGCTTTTGCATGCTGTAAACCTAAAGTAAAAGCAGAAAATGTCAAACAAAGTTGAAAATGCACAAGATAGGTAAACCTTTGAGGTGCCTCAGAACAATATGGAGAAATTACCTATACCTGAAACATTGAACCAATTTGCTCATGGATATTTTGAAAATGTTTTGTTCTCTGGCATTGAAAATCATTTGCAAATTTTGTTTTATTTCAAGCTTATTATTACCATGGTGTATGAGGGAGATGGGGTATACAGAGACATACATTCTCAGATAATTTTTGATTTATGAAGGTCTAAATGCTGATGGACAGGGTTGATCTTTTTATTTTTGTATGTGTTTTCGCACTGAAAATTGCCAAATACAGACTGTCAGACTGCTGTTTTCTAAAGAAAAACTAATGAAAGGGAATTTCCTTTTCAAAATAAAATCAGCAGCAAGTTTAGCATTAATGTGTTGCTCCGTTTATTGTTTTCTTTACCCTTTAATTTGGCTTGAAACTTTGAGGAACTGACCTGGGGGAGTTACTGAGTCACAAGTATTGCAAAAGCTAAGCTGAATGCATCATCAAAGTAACATTCAAGGGCTTGATCCATGATGCCCCATTAGTACTGTTAATTTCAGCTTTACTGTGACTTTGTAACACCTCACAGATTATTTTTCTCCAATATTATCACTCCTTGAGCATAGACATTCAAACGTTTATAGAGTTTGTAAACTTCATGCTAAATCTAAGTAATATTATGGTTAAGGGGTCCTGATGGTAAGACTCCAACTGCACCTCTTGAAGGGTTTTGAATATTTTTCCTATTTTGTGTAATGTATTTCTCTAGTGAGCCTTGTGATGTATATTATGCTGCACATACTTTGTTCTGATTGTATCATTTCTCAGTGTTTTACTGCTGTACAATATGTACACTCTGTACAGTATTCATGTACAAAGTGAAATAAAAATAAAACAGGATTGCTCAATAGGTGTTTTCACTCCATCAGACCTGTTTCTGCCCTCCCCTGTGGTCTGAATTATGTGGTAATATACTCCTCAAATGGCTTTACCTAACTAATCCAATTTACTGGTCTCAATGACAACTGATGATCATCCATATACTGTCTCCAAGGTTAATTCTATCTTCTGATGTTGACAGCAGACAGGGCAATGCTGTAATGTGTAATAAGGAAATGGTAGACTGGTCAAATGAATAATATTCTGCTACTTCACAATAGAGAAAGATAAAAGAGCAGTCAGTAGTGTAAAGGAACTTAGCAAGAAAGCAATGAAACCTTTTGGATTTGGTATTTTAACCCATAGATCCTGATGCAGGTTTTAACCCAAAACATTGACAATTTCCTTCCACAGACATGACCTGACCTGCTGAGCTCTTCCAGCATGTGCAGTCTCTTGTGTCTCTCTGAATTTAATAAAAACTGACTAAATGATTATTGGGAAGTTAAAGGAAATTGAGATAGACAAGGTTTCCATAATAATGAAAAGAAATGGAGTAACAAGCACATTTGCATAAATTTTGCAAAGGTCTAAGTTTGGGAATTATTTTCTTTGTATTGCCAAATGTTATAAATTTTAAATGTCAATATTAAGTCATCAGAAATTACTGGTTTAATGAGATGCTAGGGACTGATGGGAATCCATATTAAAGAACAAGGAGATTAGGTGCTTTGAGAATAAATACAGCCATTGCTAGATTGAAGAGGTAGGTTTCTGAAAGACATTTGTAATGAAATTCGGCAGGGCTGGGCAAAGTGCACAGTGCATTTTTTTGGGTGGAGAGTGGCTTGCTGCTTGTTATAGGAAGAAATAGATTTGCAGAAAGTCCTCCATAGAGAGCAAGAATTCATAAATCCAATATTCATAAATGTTTGGACAAGTGTCTGGATTTGTCTATATATACTTTTGATAAGGCAGTTTGAAACTTGCAGAGATCATGAAAGGCCTTTTATCAGTTGAAAGTTTGTTGGGAACTAGAAGATGAGTTATTTTATGTGTTAACTCATCTTTCTACAGATGCTGTTTGACATCCTGGACTGCATTTTCTGAGTATGCACTTTTGTCACTTCCTCTCACCTTTTCAAAAAATTATCGCTTAGCTTCTGCGGCTCTGCAGCCCTCAATGGGGCATTCTACGTGTGGTGAAGCCTTCATTGTTATGCAATGTTTTAATGTTTCATATACAGTGGCATTGGAGTATATTAACATGAATTTACTTTGCAGCTAGATTCAAAGCCACCCTCTTTTTGTGCTTGTATTTGTTAGTTTCCAGCCTAGTACTTGTTATAAACATGTAGATCAGTGCATCGTTGGGGTTGAAATTCATCTTTTGTTGCAGCATTAAACAGGTGATGTAGTATTGAACTCTGCTTCTGAAATTCATTCCATTGAGTTCACAAGAATTGCATCTCTGAAGCAGAGTTCAAGTTTGTGTTTAGTGCTCATTTAATTTCCTACCCATCATTTCTCTACAGCATTTCAGTATGGATTCTTCATGTATTAACATCTTCACTACTATTGGAAAGTTTAATAATGGCAGCAGACTGCTGCCTGTTTTGACATGAATTCAGATAAAGATTCTGTACTTTTGTCTAGGCTCATGCAATTTATATGCAAAAATTCTTGTGCAAAGCTTGGCACGATAAGGAGGTACACATTAATAGTGGAAAATAACACTCCTGACCCAAAAAGTCCACTTTCAACACTGATCCCTCCCAGTGCTTTTGGTATGATTAGCCAGAAGTACCATTTAGCAAGGTGTTCTGCTGACTTATCACACACAAGAATACATCTACCACCATTGTGGCCAAGGCAGCAAATAAATTGTCCAGCATATGATTGTGTGAGGTGTAATCAAAATACATTGATGAAACAAGTTGTTTAACTCATTTATTGAATCACTTATTCCAGATAGCAATAAAGGTTGTGTGATTCTGGACACTTATGAAAAAAGCCCAGTAGGATTCTTAAAGCAAGTCCATATCCATCTCTTCCAGAATGGCATAGAGTTCTTATTTTAACATAAAGCTTGTCTGTTCTGTAGGACTAGAGCGCTGCAATAGACAAACTCATGCTCCCTCCCACCTGGTCCCCTAACTTTGCACGGAGCAGCCTAGAACTCATTCACTGATAAATGCAGCCTTTCCATAAGGTAATCTTGCCTTGGTTAATCACCAATTGATCTGGCTAGGTAGCTGACTAGACTTGGTACTGGAATTAAACACCAGGCATGTGGTCACACTTCAGGCAAAGCATATGACCTACCACAATATTACAATTACAGATCAAAAACAATTTTAGAAAAAAATTAGAAAAGTCCAGCCCAGTGGTTAAAAAAGGCTCTTAACGTGTTTGGAAGAGATTACATTAAATGTACCACAGATTTTGACTTTTAAAAGTTTTGACGCAAGTAAAATTTGTTTGGTTTTTAAACTCCCTTTCATTCAATGAGGGGTTCCTTTTTTGCATAAAACCCAGAGAAAAGGGTCTTCACATCAATTGAGTTGGACAGGTTGACTATCCACCTCCCTTCACCTAGGCAACAAAGCTGACCTTGTTTCAATGTGACTTGCCATTCAGAGGTGGCATTTGTTTTCTCTGCCCTTAAAATATCGAGCAGATCGAGTCCAGTCTGAACTGCCTGCACTCCAGGAGCACATGCCAGTGTGATGTGGGATCTGCTGCTACGGGGCAGCTCAATCTTATCTCCGGAATTATCTGCATCTTCATGCTCTTCTACCTCAGGCCAGAGCTGCTGCTGTTGCTTGTCCAGCAAAACACGGGCTCCCACTGTCCTGGGTGTGATAAACAATGCCGAAACCTTCAGGACAAAGGACTTCGAAAGGGATTGTTCAACAACCTAAGCAGGGAAACACAGAGTCATTTATCACAACATCCACCTTGACTAATTGGAACTTGGTTCTCTGGTATACTGGTGTAATTAGCATACATGAATCACATTTATTTCAGGGAGTCTGCCGTGTGCAAAATGCTTCTTGTATTTCCTAGATGACAAGTGACTATATTTCTAAATGCAGCCCAATGGTGTCCTGAAAAGGATGTGCAAGGTGCTATATGAATGACTATTGCTCTTTTTTAAAAAAATAACATGCAGCACAAAGCAAGGTCATCTGGCCCAACACAATCATACAGGCTGCTCTGTCCTGGATGGCGGTGAGCTTCAGAGCTGTTGGGGCTGAACCCATCAAGGCAAGTGGGAAGTATTCCATCAGACTTCTGTCTTGTGGATGATGGAAAGGGCTTTGGAGGTGATAGATACACAGGATAGCCAGCCTCTGCCCAGTTCTCAGAGCTGTAGCATTTCTGTGGCTGGTCCAGATAAGTTTTTGGACAAGATCAACCACCAAGAGGTTGATTCTCAGCAATGGTAGTGTCATTGAAAGTCAAGAGTAGATGTTGTGACTCTCACTGGAGATGGTCATTGCCTGACACTATTGTGGCACAATGTTACTTGCCACATCAGCCCATGCCCAAATGTTGTCTGGAACTTACTGAGGAGTTACAAATGGAATGGAATCCAGAAGAGCCCAGCTTGCTGCTTGATGACAGTGTTGAGGACACTTCCCGTCACTTGACTAGTGGCTGGAGGATACTGATAGGACAGTAATTTGCTGATAGGCCGTATCCTGAATTTTTAGGGAGCAAACAGATGTCAGTGCTGTGGATACTCTGCTTGTCCAAAGGTGTGGCTATTTCTAGAGCACATCTTTGATGCCACATCAGGTTTACTCAGCATCACTGTCTGATGGCATGAATCAAATTGAGTAGCGCTGAGAGAATATTACTAATCTGTTGACTCAGGTTACATCATGAGATATTGGGGCCAGCCCCTATCTGACTATATAACAAGGAGGCTCCCTGGTTTCTCACCCAACCCATCATCAAAAAACACTACCACACCAGCACCTCATTTACAATTCTAGAGTGCTCAGACTGAAAACTGACTCTTGATTCAGCCACTCAAATAGATGATCATTCAACTCCTGATCATCAAGGTTCATGCAAGACCATCAGTGTATGAACACAGAGAGGGTGCATGATGTGCATGTAACAGCTCTTCCAAAGATGTATCCTGTCAGTTTGCACCTCCTTCAAAGCCTTGCAAAACCAACCCCACAGAGTCAAAATCAGGTTTATTATCACTGACATCTGTTTTTTTGCCAATGCAGGACAGTGCAAAACATAAAAATTACTTTAA
>JARFYF010000058.1:10580093-10592027 GCA_030265395.1 Rhina ancylostomus | reverse complement strand
GAAGGGTTAGATAGATCTTAGAGCAGGATAAAATGTTGGCACAACATTGTGGGCTGAAGAGCCTGTACTGTGCTGTAAGGTTCTATGTTCTATGTGTTGAAGTGTAGTCAGAAATTAGTAGTACACCATGGAATATTGTTGTTAAATACATTACAATGCAAAACAGAGTTTAAATATTTATTAATCTCAGCTATTGTAACTGCAGAAGATACTTTACTAATCTTCCTTCTGTGAGAAAAGAAACAAAATATACAATCATCTTTTCTATATTCACAAGTTCCCTTCTGCACTATGGGTTTCAGAGTATTTTATTTCATCTTTACATCAAAAAGTTATAATTTATAACAAAAAAAATTAATTCCCTTGGAATACAGAGATAAATGGAAGTGTGAGTGCCTTGCACATAAGAAAAGTAAGGCTGCTCCTTTGGGAAATTGTCTACTTTCAGAGTGCTAGGTATTCAAAGCTTGTTCAAAAGTGTTCATTTAGAATACAGATATCAAAAGATGATGCAAATATTGAAGAGATAATCATGAAACTTACCAGATGTTCTAATCCTACTTTGATGTTCCCAGAATCTCTGCAAAAGAACAAAAATATGTCCTAAATATCAGCAACTCAATACAGCCAATGCCCACTCCAATATCTGTTTGCAAGCATTAACCTTAAAATTAAAACTATAGAATAAAGGAAGTCTACAAAATACAAATAACTGTAATACCAGAATATCACATTTTTGCTATTAGATCATCATATCCATTTTTGCTATGTAGCAGGGAACTATAAGCTTTAATACTAGGCACTTTAGGATTTCTAAGCAAACATATCACAAATTTATCAGTATGTTATTTGATAACTTACATGAAACATATATTCTAAAGGTTTTTGAAACATTGAATCAAATATCAAGTTACATGAAAATAATCATGACCTCCCAAATAAACGTACATTTACAGTTATCCCCAAGGATCATCCTGGGATAATGATCTCTAAAGGAGAAGAAACTTAAAAACAGAATTCCAAACAATAAAAATATCACAAGGCACTGCATAGGATTTTGCAATCACATATTGTAATTTGAAATAATAAATGCTTTCTTCTGTTACTTTTCTGTCTTTTCTTTGAATGCATCTCTTTTGTCTGTCAAAAGCCACACACATTAACACAAAGGGAAGAAAGCCCCAATTTTACTGAGCTGAGAAATGACTATCTCCAACGAGAGTTGACCAATCCAAATGACATTACCATCACCGTTTACCCCACCATCAACATCCTGGGAATTAACACTGACCAAAGACTCAACAGGACCAACCACATAAATATCATGGTTACAAAACAGCTGGGTATCCTGTGGCAAATGACTTAGTGGCTGACATCCCAAAGCCTGTGTGTCAAATACAACACAAAATCAGAAGCACGATGTAATAACTCTCGACCCACATGGATAAATGCAGCTGCAACAATCCTCAAAGATCGCAACACAATCCAGGACAAAACAATCCACTTGACTGGTTCACTATCTGCCATACTAAACATTTATTCCCTTCATCACTGTTGCACCATATCATTTCTAAAATGCACTTCAGTTACTAACCTGGGTTAAAACAAAAGCATCTCCCAAATCTGCAAACTCTACCACCAGGAAAAGCAAGGGTCACATGGAAATAGCAACATTTGCAGATTCCCCTCCAGGTCATGCACCATCCTGCCTTGAAAGTATGGCACTGTTCCTTCATTGGTGATGGGTCTAACTCCTGGAATTCCCAACCCAACAGCATTAGGGTCATAGAATTATATAGCATGAAAACAGGTCCTTCAGCCCAACTCGTCCATGCCAACCAACATGGTTATCTAAGCTAGTCCCATTTTCCTGTGTTTGGCATTGTGGGATAATCTCCACCAGAAGGACAGGAGCAACTCATGAAGATGGATCACCACCACCTTCTCTAGAGCAATTTAAATGAGCCATAAAATACAGGTCTTGCTGGCAACACCTGCCTCCTCATAAATGAATAGAGTACAATTGAAGAAAATCCAATGGTGTTTCATGGTACAGAAAGAGCATGAGGACAGTCAAGGAAAGAATAAGTCTTATTTTCATGTGTGTAAAGGAAGAAGATGTGGGTAAAGTTCTGAATAATTTCTTCAAGTCTGTCTTTAGAAAAGATGGGGACATTGGAACCATGCAATTAAACAACAACTTGGAATATCTGATAAACGTCGTGAAAGAAAATATTAAAGGGTGTGGGATACTTGAAAATGGATGAATTGCTATGCCAGGATGAAAGATACCCCAGGCTTTTGAGAGGAAGGAAGGAAACTACAGACACTCTGACCACCGTTTTTCAATCTGTCCTGGCTACATGAGCATTGCCAAAGGATTGGAAGACACATAAATTTGGACCATGGTCTAATACTAGAGGAAGGATTAAATGAGTACTCACAGACCAGTTACTTTAACTTTAGTGGTAGGAAAATAATTGGAATTAATGCTAAAGAAAATGATGAACCTTCACTTTGGAAAGCACAGATTAATTATGGACAGTGAGCATGAATTTAGTAAGGGAACTTCATATCTAACTAATATTTGAGGAATTTATAAGGATGGTGAATGAGAGTGTTTGATGGAGTTGACATGGATTTTAGCAAGGAAGATTGATCAATAAATTAAAAGCAAAGAGCAATAAAATGGATAGTGGTACACTGGGTCCAAAACTGAGTAACTGGAAGGAAACAAAGGGGAGCAACTTTTCACAGAGAAGGTGATAAGGATCTGGAACCCACTGCCTGAAAGGATGGTAGAGACAGAACCCCTCATCACAAGTATTTGCATATGTACCTGAACAGTGATGAGCTGCAGGGTTATGTACCAAATCTTGAAAGGAGGGTTTAGACTGGGTTGCACTATTTCTGACTGGCATGGAATATAAACATGTACTGGCATTTTTGTGTATATCTCCACAATATCTGATCACGTAGTAATCATAGAAATGAGACAAAAAAAACTTTTTTTTAATTGTTTAATTCAAGCTTGTTCGATGAGCCTAATAATTTAAGATAATTAGTCACTTTTATTAGTCACATGTACATTGAAACACACAGTGAAATACGTCTTTTTGCGTAGTGGTCTGGGGGCAGCCCGCAAGTGTTGCCACATTTCCAGCGCCAACATAGTGTACCCACAACTTCCTAACCTGTACATCTTTTAGAATGTAGGAGGAAACCGGAGCACCTGGAGGAAACCCACACAGACACGGAGAGAATGTACAAACTCCTTACAGACAGTAGCTGGATTTGAACCCGGGTCACTGGTGCTGTAAAGTGTTACGCTAAACTGGATTTTGGAAACCAAATTAAGGTCATAAACTCCAAAACAGCTGCATTAAAGCCAAGTAGTAGAAGTCAGTATAAAAGATTGCAGACGATTATTTAATGTAATTTATTCACCTTTTCAGAATGCATATCATTGCACCAGAGATTAACGCAGAACAACTTCTTTAAAATAGGTTCTTTATTTATTCCCACACACACCTTTCTAGTTTTCTCTTGAAGGCCTAAGAACTGGGAAATGAGTGCAGTTTCATAAATCCTACAAATCTCAAGCCTGTTCCAGAACAGAAAATCAACAGATCACAAAACTGAACAACATATTATTAACTTCAGCCAATCAGAATTGCTGAAAATATCGTACTTCAGAATCTTTAGGGAGTTATATTTGTTAATGTGACTGAAGACTCAAGTCAATGGACAACTATTCTATGAGTGTACACAGAATCACAAAATCAAACAGGGAAACAAGGTTACCTTTATCCAAGGGTGAACTATCACACACCCTACTTGTGCCTTGTTGATAATGGTAGACTTTGGACGTCAGAAGTTTAGCCACTCACCACAGAAAGACAATGCTTCTTACAACTGTGTTGCAGGTCCAGTTTTAGGATGAAGTATGATAAATATGTTCATGACATTCCAACACAAAAGATATTCCTTGAAACTACAACTGGACTTCTAGAATGCTCTGTACAATTTTGGGTCTTTAATTTGACAAGTAATAGAGGGTTGGTGCTCAAGGTCAAATTTCATGATTACAATACACAACTCTTAAGAGTTTTAACATAGTGTAGTACAGTATGTGTAGTAACATAGTGTAGTACAGTACATAACAGTACAGTGTAGGTTCAGGCTTCTTCAGCCCACAATGTCTCTGCCAACCATGATGCCTATTTAAACTACTTAATGTAATCCAATCTGCTTGTACATGGTCCATATCCCTCCATTCCCTGATTGTTCACATACCTGTCTAAATACTTTGTATCTGCTTCCACCACCTCTCCTGGCTATGCATTCCAGACACCTCTCTCTGTGTATAAAAAACTTGCCTTGTATATCTCCTTTAAACTTTCCCTCTCTCTCCTTAAAGCTATGCCTCTCATTTTACATTTCCACCCGTGGCACAAGGATTAGATTCATTCCATGTATCCAATGACTTGAGGAGAAAGGACATTGATCTATAATAATGTACAATACATGTGGAAGAATAAGCAGTAATTTGATGAGGTAAATGTGATAAGAAATTTCTGAGACAGAATCCAATTTGTAAAACACATTTTGTATGTTTTACTGTTTGTCTAAAGTTAAAACAAAAATACTCAAGGTATTCACTATTATAAAATGAGAAAACTAGGACAACCAACAAACTGCTGGAGGAACTCAGTGGGTCAAGCAGCATGTATGCAAGGAAAGGAACTATCAATATTTCAGGTCAAAACCTGGCATTAGGACCCTGTATCAGGACCGCCTGATGCAGTGTTTTGACCTGAAACGTCAACAATTCCTTTCCTCCCACAGATGCTGCTCGACCCACTGAGTTCCTCCAGCAGATTGTTTGTTGCTCCAGACTCCAGTATCTGCAGTCTCTTGCATCTCCTAATCTGAAATCTTAACTGTTCTGGTCATTCATTATCCTTTGGTCCAGCTCCAATAAATACGTGCTCAAGCCTTGGTTTTACGACAGAGGTCTTCTCCCCACTTCCATTGGGCAGAAGACATAAAAGCTTGAAAACATGCACCACCAGGCTCATGGACAGCTTCTATCCCTCTGCTATAAGACTCTTGAACGGACCTCTTGTAAGATAAAGATGAACTCTTGACCTCACAGTCTTCCTTGTTGGAGCCCTTGCACCTGCACTGCACTTTACCTGCACTGCACTATAACACTATATTCTGCATTGTTATTGCTTTTGCCTTTGTACTACTTATGTTTTGGAATGATCTGTATGGATGGCATGCAAAACAAAGTTTTTCACAGTATCTCAGTACACGTGACAATAATAAACCAATTATCAAATTTTCAATAAGCAAGTGTGTATAAGGTTACCAAGGATAGGTGGGAACAAGGATTTGAGGTTACACTCAAATCAGCTCTGATCTACTATCACAGTGCAGTGGGTTTGAGGGGCCAAGTGGACTACTCCAGCTCCTAATTCATGTAGTCTCCTTCACCTGTCTAAAGCACCGTATCGGTAGTCACCAAATCAGGAGGTAAACCATCTACTGATGATCAGATTTTTGTACTCATGGACTTAATAGCACATTATTTTTCATGGTTGTATTATAAGTATTTTCTGCAATAATGGCAGTGTTCTCCTTTCTGTAGCTAACTGTGCCTCCACAGTTAAATGGAGAAATCGTAGTGCCCAGTTAATATTTACTGCTGTTGATAGGTCTGCTTTTGCATTTACCGGGTATTGAGAGTCTTGATATTTGCAGGACATCCAAACATAAAACCATTATCTTAAACTCCACCAAGGGGATGCTCAACCATAAGTGCTTAACTATTCTACACACTGGTCAGATCAGGAGAATTCCCTTATCACCCCCACCAAAGTACATCCAAGATAAGTGATGTTGCAGCTCCCAGATCATGGTGAAGCAAAACATTAGTCACTTTTCCCAATCTGAAGTATGCAAGTAAATATCAGGTAGAAACACTATCAAGCTAAATTCTGATGTTATGTGTTTGAGTAAGTACTCAGTACCCACCTTAGGCTCACTGGCCAAGACATAACTTGGCCCCTCACAGTGGGGTAATTGGCTTCAGCGGAACTGATGCCAGGAACTTGGGAAAGCAGCAAAGAAGTTGAAAAATGACCAAAAAAAAAGGGGGGAAGAAAACAGGTTATATTTTGAACAGTCCCTTAACAGTAACATTTCCATAGTTCTAGAGATAATCTTTGCTTTCTCATTTCAGAAATTATTTCTGAAAAAAATCAGCATGCTGGACTATGACTGGATCAAGGACTTGTCTTTACTGACTGAACAAGAGTGGTGGAATACTATGAGGGGAAGATGTTACATTATGTCTCAAAGCCATTCTAGATTTTAATAATTCCAAATGTGGCTCAAGGGTACAAATACTGTAATCACATCCTTCAATTGTGCTTATTCCATTAAAAAGATTATTGATTGCCTTGCACTGTAAAGCATCTATAGATCCAGTGTTATTTGACAATATACTAGGCTGATAAAAATCACTTCATTTTCCTTTGACATGAGTACCCCGGATGAGCAGAAATGTAATTTAGTTGTACTCAGACGACTTTGAGAAAGCATCATACAATAGCTGCCAAATGTTCTGCAGTATACCTTCTGCACTAAACAGCCTTAACAAAAATGACGAGAAATTGGAGAGTACAATGAAATCACATCCCCAACAAATAGTTTGCAGTATTGCATCAAGAAACCAATGTTACAAAAATTGACCTGAAGGACAAATCCTTTAATCTAGGCATAATCCTAAATTCCCTGGTACCAAGAAGCATTTGTCTATTGCAGTTCAAAAATCAACGCTTTGGCCAGAACAGTATTGAAAAAAATTCATGCCATCATTATGAAAGGCCGATTGTGGCCCTAATCACCATGAGGTTTTATTCTGCCACAAAAACCCACAAAATATATTCAGCAAGTCAGAACAGTGATCAAAGAATCAGACTCTGAGGTCACTGTGGGTCAGATGCAGCATAGTAATGCACCATAGATTCTGAAGTCCAACAGTCAATACTCTTAGTTTCAGCTCAATTTCCCCCTGGGTATTCTACGTCCCAATATCTTATCTAGTTCAAAGCAAATGGAATTACATTATTGGAAGAGGCATTTTGACTAGACTAACACACCAGTTTGCTGACTGTACAATCACATCATCAGCTCAAAAGTGCCCACACAAACACAATCTGGAAATTTTTTTTGGGTGGGGGTGGGGTGGAGGTAAAGAGAAAAAACAATTGTGTTTCAAATAAAAATTCCCAGGATTGCAAAACTGCAGTAGTCAAACTTCCCTCACTCTACCCTTCATCATAAAAATACAAATGCTTTTAAATCCCTAGCTCTCATTACCTACTAATTGACTTACATTGTCTCTCCTGCTCTTAGCCACCTTGCAGTACAGCTGCCGTGCTTCACTAACTGCTTGATAACATAAAAAGACCTTGAACTATATAGCACAGTCTCACTGTAGGGAAAAATGTACACACAAAATGAAATGTAGAGCTGAAAAAAATACACACCAGTACAGTATATAAACACTCTTTATGTAAATCTCTTACACTGACATATAGTTAAACAGGAAACTTAAAATTACACATATTTAAACTTACATAATTTTGGAGCACATTTTGGAAAAAAATGTAATGCTTCTTTTCCAAAAGCAGCGCAGTTTAGCATTTACAGCAAGAACTGTTAAGCATGTTTTAAATGTGACCCCACTGCCAAGTTAACCTAACTGAAACAGCACCAACATTGGCTTTGTTTAATCTTTTGTTTGCAGTTTAGAGTTGTCATAGCTGAGGGTTACAAGACAAGGGATTCTAAACTCCATTCCTCTATTGAAATATTAATTATTCGGTATGAAGCATGGATAGAAAACAAATAGAAAAATGTGTGACTGATCCTACATTGCTACCGACCTGTCTGCTATGCATTCTCAAAGACACTTCTGGGGTTAACTTTTATGCATCTAAACACTCACAAATGAGTCTGGATGGGATAAATTAGCAAGTTAATCAAGGCAAACCACCTCCATTTCTCTTGAAACAATATTCACCCAATTCCAGGAGCGATGATGGAGGAGGGGAAATAACAAGTTCCGTTATCCCTGTTTGACCATATCATTCTTTCACTTCTTGTTCACTATCTGCGTCTTTCCTCATGAAGTACCCTGGCATGCAGCTGTGTGCATGTTCTACTAAACAAGTTAGTGAATGTTTCTTCCTTTCCACAGCACAGACACTGAGGCCAGTTACAGCTTCCTAAATTTTCAGTAAACACAACTGAGAACCGGAAGTTTTCACTCCCACCTTCACCGCTAGCTTCTCCAAAGGGCATCAAGTCTTTGTGGTCCTCTCTAAGTAAATCACAGTTAAAGCCATGGAAAATTGCATAAACACCCAAGTAAAAAAAAACAGAAGAAAAATCAGGAGATAGTTGACAGAGCTCTGGTCCTGTCTGAGCCTTCTATACAATTTTAACATGGCATAAGTTAAACTTCAGGAACAGCACCTCACCCTCCTTTTGCGTACATTTTACAGCCTTTGTATCAGAACTGGCCAATTCTCCCACTGTCATCACCTATAATATTGGTTCAGTTTTCCCTTCTATTAGCATAGGATAACCTACTTAACACCCCCTATTACTTCACATCTTGAAGCTTTTACATTTCTTTAGATCTTGTTTTTCCTCCCACAGCTTTTAAGTACCTTTGTTCGTGATATTTGTCTCTAACTGTTCTCATTAACACACTACTCTTCATTAACAGCTTATCCCCACGGCAACCTTAATGTCACTTGAACAAAGGTATTTCCTTTGTCCTATCCATCCGCCACCCTCCCTCCCTCTTCTTTCTGCCATTTAGAACCAATTTGCATTCTTTCTTTCCTGGTTTTGATGAAGGATTGTAGGTTCGAAACTTTAGCTGTTACTCTTTCCACAGATGCTGCCTGATTTGCTCAGATTTTCCAGCATTTTCTGTTTTTATTTCAGACTTCCAAGCTGCACATTGTTTTTATTTTCAGTGAATAACTGGCTGCAGTCAAGCCTGGGTTTTAAAAGCCTGATTGTCACAGTATTTGGGAAGGGAGTCCACAACTTCACATTTTAAAGCCTCAAGCAATAACCAACTGGAGTCCAATCAACACAATGGGCAGATAAAAAGATACAGCAGTTGTCATTGTTTATCACAGCAAATATTTTGTAATCTTTTCTATCCAGGGGTACAAGGCAAAATAAAGCGTCACAGAAATCGGACCGGACTTGCAGACTTCACTGGACATTGCTGTGATTAATTTAATGAGAGAAAGTAGCCAGCCTCTTTAAGAGCTTTAATAGAAGTGATAAGACTGTGCTATTTAAGCTTAGGGGAGAAAATTACACCAAAAATATCAACAGATAAAAGACCAAATTCTACAAGCAAAAACAGCTGACAATTCAACTATGGGTCTCTCTTTATAAGTGATCTGCTGACTTAACATACACGTGCACAGTTCTAAGAGGTTACATTCATGATTAGTGCATAGGTGGACAGAGTGGGAGCACTAAAATTTCTCTTTGCTGTGTTAGACATAATCCATAAGGGTGACTATACCCAATCTCAGCAGAGGACCTTGTTGCAAAATTAATTACATCCAGGATGCATTCCTGTAATCTGCTAAAGCTTCTTCAACAGCATCTCCCAACCAGTGATCTCAACTACCTAGAATGACAAGGGCAGCAGGTGTTGGCAAATACTTCCACCTCCAAGCTCTCTTCCATCACACACTATACTGACTTGGATGTATAATTGCTCTACTTCAACATCATTAAGTTACTGTAACCCTCAGATGTGGGAGTACCTTCACCATAAGGGGTACAGCAATTCAACCAGGCAACTCATCACTCCCACCTCAAGGCCATTAAATGCTGCCTTGCCAGCAAAGGCCATGTCTCATGACTGAATTTGCAAAAAAAAATTGAGAGGAAAGAAATCAGGCCTAATTGCAGTGTACTTCATAATCTGATATCCTGTCAACACTACTCCATCACAGGTTAAGAATGACAGCTGAATGGAACGTCAGAGAACTCCGAGAAATATTCTCCAGCACGAATAAACACTTCTGGGAGATCTGGCGATGGAGCATCTACTGCATGCTCTTTGGTAAGAAGATTTATATAAATGAGAAAGGTTATCCTTTAAGTAGTAATAACAGTATTTTAAACTTAAAGAAGGATTATTCTACTGGTCAGTAATGATTCAATTATTAGCCCTATTCACAATAATTCTCACACACACTAAAACTCACCACAATACAAACAAATCACTATTCAAGTTATAAAGAATAAAAACTCAAAAGCAATGCAGATAACATAATTCTCTGAGTTGATATGTGTTTAGCCAAAGTTCATCATATGTCTGCTTGAAAATACTCCACCCTTCTGAAATAAAAGCACTCTTCAAAAACATAATCATGAAGTTAAAAAAATGGACAATTTACAGGCTCTAGTGATCTGGAATCCGCTGCCTGTAAATGTGGCAGAAGTAGGATGGTAATAGTTTTCAAAAGGAAACTGGAAAATACTTAAACGTGGAAAAATCTGCAGGACCTGGAAGCGGCTCTAATTGGAAATCCCGTTCAAAAAAAACCTGGCACATACACAAAGGGATGAATAGCTTCTTTACTAAATCTCTCTCCTCCACAGCATTCAAATTTCCAAAATTCAGCACCCAGGGCAATCTATTTTTCACATCCATTGTAATTCTAAACCATCTGGTCATTAGGTATGCAACACTGGCCTCTTCATTTCCTAGATTCACAGGGTTCTCAATACCCCAGCAAGGGAAAAAGGCTCAGTTTAACACATGGCAAGCAACTGCAAAATTTCATTTTCAATCATTCAGTTGAGAACTTAATACTTTTATTCTTAATGGCAGATACAAGCCATTTTGGGGTTGAACCAAAAACCTCTATTTATCTGCAATCCTATTGCCATACAATACAAATGTTACTGTAATTTCTTGTAACTTAAGGCTTGAAAAGCAACATTCTCTCCCACAAAAATAACAATTCCAATAATGTTTAACAATAGTGGCAGTGAATAATCCCAACTATTCATTCCTAATCAATCCATGGGAAATTTCATAGGATACTCCAGTCAACCTCATTAGTGGATTTAGAGTCAAAAACAGTGTTGGTCAGGAGACACAAGAGATGCAGAAGCTGGAATCTGGAGCAACAAACAATCTGCTGGAGGAACTCAGTGGGTCGAGCAGCATCTGTGGGAGGAAAGGAACTGTCAACGTTTCAGGTCAAAACCCTGAATCAGGACCCAGTTTCTTTCTCTCCTCTCACAGATGCTGCTTGACCCACTGAGTTCCTCCAGCAGATTGTTTGTTGCTAGGGTTGGTCAGACCAAGCAAGAATGGCAGATCTCTCTCCCCGTAGTAAATTCATGAACCAGGTTGTCTTTTTTTTCCAACAATTCAGTTGGGTTTCACCATCCAGATTTACTGGAACTTAAATTTGCCAGCTGCTCTGGAGGGATTTAAACTCAGGGCTCGAGATCAATTGTTCAGTTCTCTGGAGACCTGGTCCCGTCAGCCCTCAGCACAGCAACCCCTTAATATTGTTCTCTCATCCAAGTTTGGCTCTTTTCAACTCTTCCAAACATCATCTGAGCTAGAAAAGTTCTGTAAGACAAGGTCTGTTGATGACGGAAGCCATCTGTATCTGCCGCATTGAATCTGCTTGTATCCATCTATCTGACCATCAGTGTCAGTCAGTCAGTCAGTGTCTATCAGGCTGTGGCAGTCAGTCTGTCTCTGGCTGTGTGTGTGTCCGTCTGCCCAACTGTCTGTGACAGTCAGTGTCTGTCTGTGTCAGTGTGTGTCTGCCTGTGTCAGTGTGTGTC
>JARFYF010000058.1:10449437-10462650 GCA_030265395.1 Rhina ancylostomus | reverse complement strand
GTAACGCTTTGCCCGCCTTGCTTGGCTGCCCTGGAAGACATTCAATCATTTAGCACTATTTAATTGACATACTTCTCACAAGGAATCAACAGATGCCAAAACTGCATTGTTGTTTTATAAACTAACAAAGTCACGTGCCATCCCCCTCTTTTTTCCACTTGTGACTATCTGGTTAATCCCTCCCGCATCAACATCACTGCAGAAGTGGCACCTTGCTCACTTAACTAGCTCAGGTGACTCTTGGTGCCTACAACGGACATTAGCAACAACTAACTAACCCCTTAAGTCATTGAGCCTCAGTTAGATTTGAGATCTACATTTACATTTTAGTAAACAGATGCTACTTCCACCCCACTGCAAAACACCATAAATGTGGACTATCAGAGCCCACCAAACCAATGTTTTTTAAAAAAAATACAACTACTTGGCCATAGAACTCTGCAAGGTTTGTTCTGCAGGAGTATGGATTCACCTATTGAAGGTGAAAAATATAGTCTGGTGTCCTGCACAATGTCCTTGAACAATTGCCCTTCTTTGTGTAACATCTAACCAAACTGACCAGCTACCACTTTTGTGTGTACATGTGTATATACACCCACAACCAGATACTACATAGTAAACACACACCAAAAGTTATGGTATGGGCCACACTTAAGAGTTATCAAAGGCTGCATCTTCTAATACAAGATTTCATTAAGTGCTTCCCAATAAAAACAATGATTACACAATAATGTTTTGGAAAAACTATGCTCCAAAACTACATTACGGTACTTTCAACAATAAACAATTTTACAGCTATTCATTCAGCCTACATGGTTCCCCTGAAAAAAATTAGTTTAAATATTACTATATCAACTTTATCTATCTTACCATTTCTTCCACTCTGTTATATTGAGCAGGAGAAGCACTCATGTGTAGTGAATTTGGAACACCTGGAAGAAACACAATAGTTGACACTATGCAACAATCACTAAATGACAGCACTGAAAGAGGAGCGATGTCATGGCACAATGTTTCACTGATAACAAAGGAAATCATCCCTGCTCAACATGTCGTGTACAGAACAACTGGAACACCCTCCCATTGTCAAGAACACTCATGATAAGCATTGCTGCAATGCTAATACAAGTCATCTCAAAGTACTCAGGCAGAAATTGGAACTATATCAGAACTTACCCCGGAGTTCTCTTGGTTGTACATATTGTGGTTGACTATTTGGAGTCCAGTTTTTCCCCGATAAATTAATTTGGGTCATCTCACGCTCTAGCCCAGTCATTGCAGAGTCTACGGGTGGGGTCTCCCAGGGGCCAGCCTTTGATACTGGTGGGGGGACAGGTTGAACAGGTATTTGCTGAGCTGGAGGAACCAAACCTGGGACAGGATTCTCCTCCACAGGCTGTGGCTTCCCTACCTCGGTGACTTTGTTCCTGGTCCTTCGAATACGGGAATAGGATTTCTTTTCTATTGTTTTCTCCTGTACCTGTGGCACATTCTCAGTAGGAAGGGATTGATTTTGTATGGAGCCATCTTCTTTCGTCACACCATTACTCTTCAATGAGTGTAAACCGTCTGTTACAATCACACTCTCCCTCACATGACTCTGCTCTATGTTCTTTGCATCCATTTTGTTTTCACTGGTGGACAACTCTCCTGAAGAGTGATAATTTCTTGAATTGTTTATTTCAACTGGTTTCACATTCTCACGATCTTCATTATAAGAAACATTCTTAGAGTAGTTCTTTGCTGGAGATCTCCGTTCTGATCCTCCTATCCTTCGGTTAAAAGTTCTTGTAGAAGGTATGCTATTGGTGGTTTTACGCAAGTAAGGCCTTGGTGGTGGTTCATCCATCCAATCAGGGTCTCGATTTTGAGGACTTCTAAACCTTTTGTAAAATTTTAAAAAAATTTACAGGCCTAAGCATTAAGTTGACAGCAAATTAACATTTAAAATATACACTAATACCAATTTTAGTCAACCACTGAAGGCTGTCTCACATTAGTCACTGGATAAACTGACAGAAAATATCAAAGAAGTTTCTATGTTAAATCTCCAAATACAGAAGTAATTGGGTACAATGTTCATGCTTGCTTTTTGTCACAGAAGTTTTGCTACACTGCAGATTGCCTCAGTTTGCCTTGTGGAATTACATAGCACGAGAGGTAACCATTTGGCCCACTAAACCCATGACAGCACCCAGCAATCAAAGCTCCATTCTGTCACTCTTTTCCAATTTCCTTCAGATATCTATCCAATTCCTTTTAAAATGAGAGTGAGCATTCCAAAAGGCCTGAAACATTAACTCTATCTTTATTTCTGCAGAATTCTACCTGACTTGATGAGCTTTTCCAATGCTTTGTTGTTTGAAAAATCTGGTTGACCCCTCTACAGACAGCACGTTCCAGATCACAAACACTCACTGCAAAAAAATATTTTTTCTGCACACACATTGTCTTTTGACCTCCCCTTTACATTTTTGTCCTTTATCCTTGAATCATTTGCTGTTGGGAACAGCTTCTACATACCCATCTAAAACCATCCTGATCTTGCAAACCTTTTTCAAATCTATTTCCAATCTCCTTTGGTCAAAAAGAATGACCACAGTTTCTTCAGTCTAATCTTGCATCTGAAATCCTGATTCTTGGAAACATTCTGGGAAATTTCTTCAGCATCTCATCTAGGGCCTTCACACCCTAGAGTGTAGAACCCAGAACCTGATTAATAGTGGAAACAAGTGTTTCACGAAGGCTCAACATCACTCTTCAGCTTCTGAACTCATTGCCTCTGGGCTTTATAAACAGAATGGTATATGCTTCACTAACTCCTTTCTCAACATATTCAAAACTACTACACATATACATTCAGCCCCCCACTGGCTCCTATAAAACCTTTATAAACTCTTCATTGAACTTGTACCGGTACATGTATTGACCTTGATTTGTATATGACCCAACTCCAAACCTTCCCTATGTTGTAAAGTCCTAACTATTCCTACCTTAGCCCTAAGTGTCATCAGATAAGTTGTATACAAGATGAGAAAGGAAAAAATGGAAATATGATAAAAGGCAATAATTATTGATAAATAGATAGAAATCTAAGAATTAGGAAATATGACTACACATTTTACATGCACTATCAGCTTTCTCAAAGCTCAAATTCCTGAAATTCTTCATACCTCGGCTTCCTAATCCTTCGCGGCCTTATTTCATCAGGATTTCGATCTGATCGAATATCATAACCATACAGGGAAATAAGTTCATCTCGGGATTTAGGTGCTTGCTCATCTTCTTGGAACTTATCGTGCACCCATCGACCTTCATCTTTCCAGAGCTTGCGCTGTCGGACTTTGGGCCTTTAGAGAGAAAAAAGGGCAACCAATATTGAAAACTGAACAGACCAGAGTAATTATATCCAGGGAGGGAGGCAGAGGGAAGAAACTTTTTTTTGTATTTCTTGGTCTTCAGCTGAAGACTTAAGGACTTGAACTTAAATTCTGCATTCATGGCTAGTCAACATTCTTACAGAATAGCAGCAAAGTTCAATATTTGTTAAAAACTCATTGATTCCCTCAAATTCAAAACTTGAAATCAAATGTTGTTAATTGAAAGCTAATGAAGTAGCCTGTAAACATGAACACCCTACTTATTCAACCTATAGCCTTAGGTATACTTTGGAATTTATTAGCTAGCTTGCCATTCCTTGGTTTGGGATGCGCTTTATCTTTAATAACATATCAATTAAAAAAAAACAAACTCCAACACTAAATATTTGTTGTTACTCTAATTGTTATCAACAGGACCGTAACAATTTTGGATTATTGGAAGGAGTTTGGAGGAGAGGGAGAAGCGGATATAAACTTTTGTAACAATTCTATAACGGTTTAGAGTCAAAATTGGGTCACTATTGCAGTAACTAACTTGGCAAATGTGTTAACTACACTGTGTAACACAATTCATTGAAGTACTCCCATCTTCCATATAAGAAAATCCCAGAAGTAGCCAAAGTGTCAATTTCAGAGCAAGAACAAGTCACTTGCCCTAAGCACTTCTTGTTCAACACTGGCTAGGTGTATAATTAAGGCAGCAAGAGAACATTTTATTAAGCTCACTTTGACAGCAATGTAAACCTCTTATGTGAATATAATCAAGCATTAAAGGATTTTGTGCACGGATAGTCAGTTTCTGTGCGTGACTGATTTCTGATCTAATTTACAAAATAGTAACAGGAATGTGTATACACAGATACTGGGAATAAGCTTAAAGCAAAAAGATCACAAGGTTTGGATAAAATGCAATATGTACACTGATTGAGCAGCAGAGTGGCACAGCTGGTAGAGACCCCATCTCACAGCTCCAGTGACTCAGATTCAATCCTTGATTACCGGTATTATCTGTGTGGAGTTTGCATGTTCTCCCTGTGATTATGTCCGTTTCCTCCAACGTGTAGATTGGCACTCTGAATTACTTCTAGTGTGACTGTTGGTTGGCAAGGACTTTGAGCTGAAATGCCTGTTTCATTGCTATGACTCTGCAAGTGCTTGTGCTACCACCCAAACTTGTCAAATATAAATTTCCTAATACTCCACACCCATCACACACATTAAATAGTCACAAATTACTGTGACACTATACAAGTTCCCCACTTTCGAAGCCTTTGATATAGGAAGCAGACCATTCTCCTCCAACACCTCTCCTCTAAGATTTGCCCTCATCAATGAAAGTTATAACAATTTAAGATTTCATTTCTTTCCATTCCTCTTCAGAGCACAGGCTCAAATCTAATACGATAGGATGACAATCAATCACAAACCTCACTTCCTCTGGTTCAGTGTGACCTCTTAGATCATGCTCAAAGAAGAGTCCTTTCCGTGGAATATAGGCAGGGTTTTTCCGATCCTCATCATCATCCAATTGCCGCCTGTTCTTTTTACCCATTTTATTTTCAACAGGTTCTGTGCTTTCCTATAGGGAGAAAATGTAGTCCAAAAGTAACAATCTTCAAAGCAGGAAATACCAGCTTTCACATCTGTAACCTTGCCACATTATACAGGTCCTTCCCAGGTTACGACACCATTCAGTTCCTGAGAACTGTTTGCAAGCTGAACAGTTTACAGGTCAGAAATATGGCTGAATGGCAATAGGCCAACCAAGGCAATGCATAGTTAAACCAGCTATTAAAATACAACTCAACCATTCAGATTTCTCTGCAAGATGCAATGATATTGCCACAAACTGGGCTCCCACATGGCAAAAGACACCTGGAGACCTGCAGCAGCTGGCAAATCCATCCCACTAGTCTCCCAAACACTCATTCATATACGCAGCCTGTCCTTAAGTCCGGTGTTCATCACTCTGAATACACACAAGTTCCTAGGGGTCTTGACAGGGTGGATGTGCAGAGGATATTTCCTCTTGTGGAAGAATCTAGAACTACTGGGTCATTGTTTAAAAGTAAAAGGTCACCCATTTAATATAGAGATCAAGTGATTGTTTTGTCTCTGAGGGTTGTACATCATTGGAACTCTTTTCATTGCCCTTTGAGAAAGACTCCTTAAATGTTATTAAAGCAGAGACAGACACTTGATAAAGCAAGGGGTGTAAGGTTACTGTGAGTGATAAGAAAGTGGAGGGAAGGTTACAATCAAATCAGTCATGATTTTATTAAATAGCAAAATAGGCTTAAGAGGTTGAATGGCCTCCTCTTGCTTATAATTTGTATGTTTTAATTTATATGAACTGATATTGCCCCCAGAAGTAGGTAAAATCTTTTGACTTTTCTTCTCCTGAAGGCACT
Organism: Rhina ancylostomus; assembly: GCA_030265395.1. NCBI lineage: Eukaryota > Metazoa > Chordata > Chondrichthyes > Rhinopristiformes > Rhinidae > Rhina > Rhina ancylostomus. Next base: position 10,456,859 of record JARFYF010000058.1, on the reverse strand, counting down.
GACTTTCTGGTGGAGCCTATAGTTCCACAGATACCTTAACTACAATGTATGATGATTTACACAAATTCAGATAACATGGCTATATTAATACAGAAGTATGACGGTCTTCCAAAAGGATAGCACTTAGCGGTAGGGACACTGCTCACTTTACTAAAGATGGGCAGATTAGTTAAGAAATAAATTGTAAAAAACAAACAGAATATGTCAGAAATACAGATCAGTCAGCATTTTTCGAGAGGGATGAAAGATTATTGAACTAAAGCATCAACTGTTTCACCTCTTCAGATGCTGCCTGAGGTGCTGCATATTCCCAGCATTTCCTGTTTGTACTTCAGATTTCCAGCACCTGCAACCTTTTTTTTGCTTTCTGACAGGATTAGTAGCTTGTTGAGCCTCATGACGCATACTTTGCGCACTAAATATTTCTACTCAATTGCAACATTTTTGTCTAAGAGAATTCTAAATGCACTTTTAGATTGTGCTAACAATTGCAAACCATGCACAACCTTGCAGCAAGCCTAATGCAAAGCAGTTATATCACCAGGAGCCCTATGTTCCTGCAATTTCAATGGAACTTTCAGATAGTATATTACTAGAGATGATGCTTTTTGGATGAAGCATTACAAGGTCCAGCTACTTGTTGTGAGTGAACAGAAAAGACTGCACATCACGAGTTAAAATGGAATTCTCCCAAATTCGTGACCAACATTGCTCCTTCAATCAACATCATCAAAAAACTAAGTGGTTAAACAGATGCCAGATTGTGTACCATTCACTCATCGTGACGTATTTTGAGATGTTTCCAAAAGTGATGGGATGCTACGAAAATGAAAGTGCTTTATTGCTTTTCTCTCTGGATGCTTGGGATCTCTACATTATTCTGTATATATTGTTACCATAAATAAATTACTTAATTAGGCTTATGAAAGGATCAAATCTGATCCATCCTGCCAAAGCTAAACAAGTAGCATTTTATGTTACCTGTCCATCTCCACTCTGTCTCTCTCCAGTAACCTCTCCTTTCTCTTCAGGCTTTCCTTCCTTTGATGATTCATCCTCATCCCCATCATTGCTTGTTTTTTTTGTTTCCTCTTTTGGGACTTCCTCATCACTATATTCTTCACCATCTTCTTCCTACAGACAAAGATTTAATTAAGCATTGGTAAAAAGATGTTATGATAATAAATAGATTTAAAACAGAATGTCCAACAAGGTACTTTTCTTGCACAGCACATTATCCATGGAGTTGTTCATCATGATGATCAAAATGTTCTCACAGCTTCCTTCGAGCCCCAAAAGAGAAAAGCCTGCAACACTTAGTTTTCTTGCCCTCAACCTTTTCTTCTCAGTATAGTAACTTCAACCGTCTTCTATAGATATCATCAGCTCCCTGGCACCCTTTGCCACCTGCTCAAGTGGCTACCAGTCATGAGTGAACAATAAAAATGAGGTTTACCATGTGTGTTAAACTGAGTCCACCATACACATTTGCTACAGTAACAGCTGGATTTCTGGATAACATTTTGTCATATTACCAATCTAGAAATAGTTCACTTTTTCCCCCAAGTACAAATTCAATACAAATAGTAGTACAAATTCAGCTTACAGAACATGGACTGGGCAAGATTAGAGATGATTTTAAGTACAAAATATATCTGCTATGAAATTTTCCAGCAGGCAATATTCCAGATCACATTCCACAGGTAGAAACTACATTAGGCTGCTATGTCATCGAGGTTAATTTCCTCAGAATCTCCTTTCTTTTTCAATCTTTTTTATTAGTCTTCAAATCAATATAGATTAATATATAGCATCAACGTTTGTACATGTATTACAAAGAGATCAGGATAACACTCATGGCATAATCATACAGAACAATAAAATATTTTTAAAATATCTGTAGATCCAACGATCTCTTACTTAATGAATAATGTAAAAAAGGAAAGAAAATTATATAATTTTTAAAAAAGAAAAAGAAAAAAACACCAAATCAATATGAAAAATTATAAACAATATAAACTTAATACAATTTCAAAAAATAAATAAGAAAACTGGGCTAAAATTTCTCAGTAAAACAGAGCAATATTATGTCATCAACTCCATTTCTCTAAGTCAAAAAATTATTGGAAGGGGATCTACATCATGTGAAAATATTGAATAAATGGACCCCAAATATCTTCAAATTTAAGCGAAGGATCAACAGTACTACTCCTAATTTTTTCCAAGTTGAAACATGATATAGTTTGAGAGAACTATTGAAAGGTAGTAGGGGGTATTGGATCCTTCCATTTAAGCAAAATGGATTGCTTGGTCATTAATGTAACAAAGGCAATCATACAGTTAGCGGAAGCAGATAAATGGCCAGACTCTATCCTTGGTAATCCAAAAATTGCAGTGATAGGGTGAGATTGTAAATTAATCTTCAATACATTTGAAATAATGTTAAAAATATCTTTCCAATATTTTTCCAAAAGGGGACAGGACCAAAACATATGTGTCAAAGAGGCCACATTCGATTTACATCTATCACACATAGGATTTATATGATTATAAAAATGAGCTAGCTTATCTTTGGACGTGTGGGTCCTCTGAGGGTGGGGCATTGGTTGGTATACAGAAAACAAAAGGTGGGAATAAAAGGATCCTGTTCTGGTTGGCTACCAGTTACCAGTGGTGTTCCGCAGGGGTCGATGTTGGGGCCGCTTCCTTTTACTTTGTACATTAATGATTTGGGTGATGGAGTAAATGGTTTTGTGGCCAAGTTTGCAGACGACACCAAGATAGGTGGAGGAGTAGGGAGTATTGAAGAAACGGGAAGGTTGCAGAGGGACTTAGATAGTTTAGGAGAATGGGCAAAGAAATGACAGATGAGATTCAATGTTGAGAAATGTGTGGTTGTACACTTTGGAAGAAGAAATAAATGGACAGATTATTATCTAGATGGGGAGAAAATTCAAAGTACCGAAGTATAAAGGGACTTGGGGGTACTTGTGCAGGATACCTTAAAGGTTAACCACCAGGTTGGATCGGAGGTAAAGAAAGTGAATGCTATGTTGGCATTCATATTGAGAGGTATAAAGTATAAAAGTAAGGAAATGTTGATGAGGCTCTATGGGGCACTGGTGAGGCCTCATTTGGAGTACTGTGCACAGTTTTGGGCCCCTTATCTTAGGAAGGATGTACTGATGTTGGAGAGGGTTCAGTAAAGATTTAGGAGGATGATTCCCAGAATGAAAGCGCTTACTTATGATGATCATTTGTCTGCTCTTGGACTGTATTCATTGGAGTACAGAAGAACGAGAGGGGACCTCATAGAAACACTGAGAATGTTGAAAGGACTGGACAGAGTAGATGTGGTTAAGCTGTTTCCCCTGGTGGGTGAGTCCAGGACTAAAGGGCATAATCTTAGAATTAGAGGGTACCAGTTTAAAACAGAAATGAGGAGAAATTTCTTTAGCCAGAGAGTAGTGAAATTATGGAATTCTTTGCTACATACAGCTGTGGAGGCCCAATCGTTGGGGGCATTCATGGAGGAGATTGATAGGTATCTGATCAGTCAAGGTATCAAGGGATATGGGGATAGGGCCCGAAATTGGGCTAGATAGGAATAGTATTAGTTTAGCTCATGGAGCAGACTTGATGGGCCGATTGGCCTGTTTCTGCTCCTTTGCCTTGTGAGAACAAAATTCACTTAAATTTCCACATGCAAAGGACTTGTATCAAGCTCATTGTCTAGTAAAAAGCTGCTTTGAGGATGGCAGCATGTCAAATGTTCCCCTGAAACCATTAATGTTCCCTTTTGGGACTTAAAAGATAACAAAAAGAAACAAGAAATACTCAAAGATCTTTACACCATCATCAAAATTATTCCCTGTTCAGGCACAAGAAATTTAGTCAGTGTTCTGAGCCTGAACAACTTAATGAACAAGTGAGTGAAGCATGTACCATGGATATTTTGTTCATATTAATCAGGCAGCACCACAGAAGAAGCACCAAAAAAATCTGTAAATTAGTTTTGTGGGATAAAGTACATTTGGAGATCTCCTCGTATGTTGGTGCTAACCCATTTCCTTTTCACTACAGTCCCATTTACACCAGGCAACCCAAGCTAAAATCTATCTGTTTATTGCCTCTGTTAATTGTTCTTAAATATGAGTTGATAATCCTTTACAATCTTTTTCAAAAAACAAAAGGGAACAGGAAAGGACTGGAAACCATTGCACAGCTTTACATTAATTCTCCATTCCTGCATAATTTCAGAGAACGTCAAGCAAAAGCTGAAGAAGCAGTAGACCCCTGGGAATTCTGCCTCTGGAGATAGAGCCAATGAAATTGGTGTGAGCTAATTCATCACAAGAAGCTACAATTGGTTTATTTGTATAAATAATATCCATTGTTATTATGTGGAAAGCCCCAAAGGTGCAACAAAAGAAATGTTAGTGGTCACTTCAGGCACATAACAATCATTCATTCTTTAAAGAAATATCAGGATGAAAATCACTGTAAGATTACTCTGAAGAAAAAAATACCAAAACTCTTTGCATTGGGCATAACCACCAGAGATACTGCATTTTCACCATTTATTCAAACACTAGTGCTCACCAGACAAGGTAGAGATGACACAAGGGATTGTAGATGAAGATCTGTCACTGGCTTTGGCTCCATACACAGAGAATGGATTAACAGTGCAAGTGGAACTTGACAATCCTGATCGAAGATTTTGTAAAAGTACATTTAGAAGTGTATTGTCCAAGTCCCTGCTAACTTTCCCTGCCTTAGTTGTTGAGTGACTTTCCTCTATTATTTCAGTTAAGTTTGAATTTATTCATGGCTTCAAAGGGTTCAGTTTCTTATGGAAAACATTAAGTGAAATTGTGCCATCCAGATATTGGGAATGTCATTAGCCAAAGGCACAACTGACAATTGCAAATTGATTATCCATTTTACACTTTTGGCTGTACATTGAATTTACAACCCTGAACAAAGCCACATGAACAATTTTGCTGGTCTATTTTGATCAATTTTGGAGGTTGACTTTCCTCCAACCCATCTTCTCTCAACCCTATCAGCTAAATCTATTCCTTTCCCCTTCTTGCACTAACCAAGCTTCCATTTAGGCCGCACTCCACGTGGCAGCAAGTTTCACATGTAATTTTTCTCTGGGTAAAGACATTTCTTCTGAATTTTTAATTGTTTCATTTATTCATTCACTGGTGGTAGACATTGTTGTCAAAGCCAGCTCCTGTATTGCACAACTCTAATTTCTCTTGGGAAAAGTGGTTGAGCCACGTTTTGGTACTGCTGCAGAGTGCATACTGAAGGTAATCTCGTGGCAGTGAGTTTCAGGTTTTTGATTCGACGATGATAAGGAATGGTAATATGCTCTGTTCTGGGGCAGAGCAGATCCATTGGAAGTGGCAGCATGGTTTGTACAAAATTGTTCTAAAAGTTCTCCACACTCATTTAGAGTCTTCTGCTGAATAATTCCTCACTGGATTTAGTTACTACCTTGTAATTCCAATTGCTGGTTTTAGACACTGAAGGAGGATATTTGGTCTATCTGTTCCTTTCCAGCACCCAGGATAGCAATCCCATTGGTCCCATTCTCCCTCTCTTTATTTCACAGCACCCCAGCAGTTTATTCACTTTCATACACACCCATCAACTCCACTTTGATGCTTTTTGCCATTAACCTACACTAAGAAATAATTTACAGTGGCCAATTAACCTACCAACAAGTCATTTACATGTGGAAGGCAACCAGACCACCCAAAGGAAGCTCTTGCAATCATGGAGAGAATCCAGGTGACTGGAGCTGTAAGACAGCAGCACTAACTGCTGCATGATCATATCACAGTCTTATCCACTAATTTTAGTTACTATCTTATCCCTTAGTACCAATATTCAACCGAGATTGCTGATATGGCTGGCTAGTCTATTATAACGTCCATTGATAAGAATATCAGCCAGATTGAAAAAATGATCTGCTAATTCTCCCACTTTTTGAAAGCTGCAGCCTGAGTCCAATTTAACCTCGATATATTTTTATTTCACTCTTTCATGAGATAATGCTGCTGGCAAGGCTTGGATTTATTACCCATTCCTAATTGCCCTTGAGAAAGTGGTGACAACCTTGTAAACTGCTGCAGTGAAGGAGTTATGTGGATCTGCTCCAGCAGCAATGAAGATTTGGTGATTTATTGCCCTTGAGAAGTTGGTGGTGAGCTACTTTCTTGAGCAGGTGCTATTCTTCTAGTTAACATATTCCCGCCGTGCTGTTAGGTAAGAAGTTCCAGGACTTAGGCCCAATGGCAATGAAAGACTAACAATATATTTCCAAATCAGATTGGTGTGTGACTTGGAGGGAAACATGCAAATACTAACATTCTCTTCTGCCTACTCTCCTTTTCTTCCTTAGTGGTATAGGTTGTGGGTTTATTCAAGATACCTTGGCAATTTACTGCAATGCATCGTGTCAATGGTATGCCTTGCAACTACATTGTGACCATTGAGGTTTAAGGTGGTGGCTAAGATGCTGATCAACTCGGCTGCTTTATCCTGGATGGTGTCAGATTTCTGAAGGATTTGTCTTGCTGCTTTTTTCCAGGCTAGTGAAGAATATGGGATCATACAAATATAAAAATGGATAAAAAACTAAATATTTTCATTGAATACAATCTTAGTGCATTAACACTACCATCTCTGCCCCTCCATTTATTAATTTTAGTGGTTGCAAACAGAATTAACAAATATTTCAATATTTCACAATCATTAATCATTTTCAAAAGAAGAACTTTAACAAAGATTTGTTTGCATCAAAGCTTTCGCTCAAGCAGTGTGTTGCAAGAGTTGTTAAAACATAATTGTAAACCTCAATTATGATGCTGGAATTTTTATTTGAAAATGAATATAAATTGATTAATGAATTATTTAACAGCTGAATACAACTTGAATTCACTTAATTCTTCCTCTCATTGCTTATTAAATTCTCCTTTGCAATTTCCAAGATACACACTTTCATTTAAATTTGCTCGAAAAAAATTGAATGTCGATTACTACAAGGTTGAAAGATAAATGCTTCAGAAATCAAAGAAAATCATGCTCAATCTCTGAACAAAGAAAAAATAAATGCTAATCACATCTTGTTTTTCCTGATGAAAAAAAGGTTACACAGATTGCTAAGGAACATACTAATAAGCATCACCAAAGCTAAAGAAATTGCATTTAATGCAAGCCCATTGGAGGAATCAAGCAAATCTGCAATTCACACTTGAAGAGATTACTCTTTTGTTTAAATTTATCCAGGTGATGTTCTGATTTGCTAATGCTGTTAGGGAATATTCCTATATGTTAACATACACAAAATACATATGGTCACTGTGACACCAGTCCTTGGAAAACCATGCAAGAATGTAAACAACT
>JARFYF010000058.1:10422538-10434470 GCA_030265395.1 Rhina ancylostomus | reverse complement strand
TTGCACTTTGCAGAAAAGAAAGCTTTAAGGATGAATTTATTTTCCTACCTTGTGAAGTGATTCCTCATCTGATATTGTTTTTCCCATTCTTGGCCCATTGGTTCTTTCTCCCTGCCCAATCCCCAAACCAAAGGTGCACTGGAATTATTGGTTGCCTCTGTGATGATCATTCTTCATTGCTGGGTCAAAATCCTGGAATTCCCTTCATAACAGTACTGTGAGAATGGCTTTATCATGCAGTTGGCAGTATTTCTGAAAAGCAGCTCATCGTCGCCTTATCCAGGATAGAAGTATAGGTAGTGAATACTCACCTTACTAGTAACACCCACATCTTATGAATGAAAGAAAATGCAGGTTGAGATGAAGGATCATGATTAGCTTTTGAATCCATTGGCAACTCTCATGAAAAAACTAATTTATCTTAATAAGCAGTTGTTTATTAATACCTTGGTTAGTATTTACAATGCAAATAAAAGCTTCTATCTCATGTATACTGACTATAAGACAGAAGTCCCTGACTCTTACTGGCTAAGGAGTTGTATTTGGTATCTGATTATATATTTGGTAAGTAACTTTGTGAAAACTAAACTACTTATGAACCTTGTGTTCACTTCAGGAAATCTGTGCTCGGAACAACGGAAAGGAAAGCGCCAGTGAAAAAGCTCGCGGCTGAATTTTCGAGAGTGCGGACAAAGTTGGCCAAATCCTCTCAGCTCCGACAAGCTTCCAGTAGCCCCTTACCCGACAAAGTCTCAAAACGAGAACTGCGAAGTAAAGAAACTCCAGAGAAATCTAAATCTCAGACTGAGGGGGGCCACAAACCTTCAACCACCATAAAGACTCCAGGTCTTCCCATCAGTAAAGACCAGTCTATATCTAATGACATAGAAGAGGAACCATACCTCTGTACCACTGAGATGTACCTATGTCGGTGGCATCAGCGGCCACCCTCTCCTCTTCGAGAACCTTCACCCAAGAAGGAAGAAACTGTAGCAAGTTAGTATAAAGAGCATGACAATCTAGAGGCCCTAATGTCTACAGTAAGTGGCCTGATAATGAGGGGAGAAATCAGTTTTTTAAGTAGGTGCTTTTTTACATTATTGGCCAAATGATTCCAGGACAGAAAGACGAGAAATGGTTCCAATTTGTTTACTGATACAGTTCATTAATCTATTTGGCCCTGATGTGATATTTACAGAAAAGCAAAAAGGTGCAGTTGCTGGGAAACTATGAAATAAGATGCTGGGAATATTCAGCAAGTCAGGCAGCATCTGTAAAGAGAAATAGAGCTAATGTGTCAGAACATTGATCTCTTGTCAGAATGAGGACATTTTCCTAGTTCTGATGAAAGATCAATGACTGAAACGTTAACTTTTTAACTCTTCATGGATGCTGTTGACTTGCTGAGTGTTTCAGGCATTTTCTGTTTTTATATGTGGCATTTTATGACAGTTTGTCAAATGTGATGGGTGTAACTCCCCCAATGTTAATAGGCACAATGGGAAGCAGAGACCTTCTTTCACATTGTCTTAATTGTGTGACTTAATAGGTTGTAACAAAAGTGCTTTGTTTTTTGACAACAATGTAAAGATTGTCTGGTATAACGCAATTCTTATCACATCTCCTGTAAGTTTTGAAGCTTTACATTTTATATAACCATTGGCACCAGTTAGCTTCTGTGCACATTTAAACCAAATACAGTATATGTTGGGGTTCCAGATGGTGCTCAATGAGGCTTATAGGCTGAGGCTCCAGCAATGAAGCACTTTTCGTGCCTGGGGTCACTGAATAACAATCAAAAGTGGCATCTCTGGCCTTGGAAAAAACTACTTTCCTTTCTCCTTGCCTAACCCAGGGTACTGAGAGCAGAGAGTAGCCAGGGTGCAATTGTCTAATTTCAGCAAGACTAGAAATTTGATCTTGTGACCAAAATTTTGATCATAAGTTTGCTCAGATTCTGGAGTAAATTAAGCTCACTGGAGTAAACTTTAAATTTTGTTTATACAGCATGGTAACAGGCTCTTCCAGCCCAACGAGGCTGTGCCCAATTACACCCATGTTAAACTACTAACCTGTACGTTTTTGGACTGTGGGAAGAAACCGGAGCACCCAGAGGAAACCCACATAGTCACAGGGAGAACGTACAAACTCCTTACAGACAGCAGCAGGAAATGAACCCCGATCGCTGATGCTGTAATAGCGTTATGCTAACTGCTACGCTATCGTGCCACAGTATTAAATGAATTATAACAAATTATTTTAAGAAAAAGTTTCTTAGGCCTATGCAGTATGCACTGGCAAATCTGAAATTCGTGAACCTTTGCTCCTCATGCAGAGAATGTAGGAGAATATATGTTGAGGATGGGGCTCTTGCAGAAGCCACCATGAAGGTAATGTTCGATGTGAGGTGTTTGTCTTACTGGGGAATAAGAACAGGGAGGGGAGGAAAATGCCCATCTTCCTGGCTGTGGAATTCACTGCTTGGCAAGTACATTAGTGGTTTCAAACTGCATTGAGAGATACAGGATTGGCCCAGTTTACAAACAGGAAACAGGGTTTATTTCCCACTTTTGGGAATGGTGAGAGTTGGCAATCATTTGTGTGTATCTGTCAGTGTAATTTTTTTTTATATATACAAAGAACCACAGTAAAAGAATATTACTTGAGGTATTGAGCTGTTTTGTATTTGAAAGCTGAAGCAAAAATATTTCTTGTTTACAGTATTTTTTTAAAATTTTCATGAGTAAAATGTCAGAATATTCTTAATGGGAAAGGGGCCATGTATTGAAAGGTTAAAATTCATATTGTCCTGAAGTACTGTTGCCAATTAAGTACATTTGAGGTGTGGCCACTATTGGAAAGTAGCAAACACAGCAGTTCATGTTTGTACAACAAGCTCCCATAAACAGCAATGTTATAATGACCAGATCATTCTTCTCTTTCAGTGATGTTGATTGAGGTATAACTATTGGCTGGAACATCAAGGAAATCTCACCTGCACTTCTTCAAAACAGTGCCAAGAAATCTTGTACATCCACTTGAAAGGGCAGGTGGGGTCTCATCAGAAAGACAAATGGCACGTCCACCAGTTTTCCTGTTTCTCATGGGCTAAATCCTGGGTTTTGTGGTTCAGAAATGTAAACAAAGGCAGGAAATATTGTGCTTTGAATTAGCATAAGAGCCCTATCTAGATTGTATTAACTTTGCTGACTGAATAAGCTCCACTGAACCCTGCAGTAAAGTCTTTCAAAGGGAATATTTAATCTTGTGTTTTTTTTTAAATCTTGTTTCCTCTTTGTAGTACCATCCTGGAAAGAGCACTCAGCGGAACCTCTCATAGACCTGCAACCTGATGAAATATTTGAGGTACAGCACCAAACCACAGAAACATCTAATAGTTTTTATCTTGTTTTCTGGGCTAAATTTTCTCCATCTGTTTTGTGTCATTGCCTTAACATGATTTATCGTCATTTAAATAAGTTCCAGCTCTGGCTCATCATTGCATCATGGAACAATTCCATGTCCCATCTCTTGTCTCAGACATATCCAAACTGTGCTTTGTAACTGGATGCTTCCATAGTACTAGCTGCCTTATTTCAAAGTTCAAGTATTTGACCTCAGACTAAGGAAGGAATGAAAAATTAATGTTTACTCAACATTAAGATGAACATGCCTAGTGTCCAGAGATCGACAGTGTCTTAAGATCTACAGCACAGCGTCAATCATTGATGTTTTTTCTAATTTTGTATGCATTAAGTGTACTAAGTGATGCATGTACTCATTGCCTTGCTGTCTCCCAGTCCAGATCCAAGCCTCCTTGGTAGCTACATCTATAGTCTTGGTCATTTCCTCTAACTGTTCCCTAGCAGTGGCCGATTCCCACCCATATCATACAATGTAGAGAACTATAAGGCATTTTGCTGTGTGAAATATGAGTGGTAATTTGTTGCTGTTAACAAATGCAGCAGCTGACTTTTAGATTTTTATTGGCTGCTCATTCTCTTCACCTTCCATTGCAAAGATTCATTTTTTAATTTATTCATTGGATGTGGGCAATGTGGTCAAGAATATCATCTATTTCTGCAGGTGACATATTTGTATTTGACGTTTTTGCCAGATCTTTAGTTTGGGTCTATGCATTACTAGTCTAATGACATAATTGCATTGCTGCTACATTCCTAAACTAAGGTTGCAGCCCCATTTGACCCAGGAGTTTAAACCTGAACACTCTACATTCATAGTGCCTGCAATAGCTAATGGGCATTTGAGTGTGAAGCATGTGCTGTACTGTTCTATTGCTGCGCAGTATTTAAACACCTTTCATTGTTGAATGTGTTTCATTCAGTACAAAATGTCTGTATTTTTATCATTAAGATGCAGAAGTCACAATAAGATGTTTGAGATGTTCTGCCCTATTTTGTACTAGTTGTGGTCCTGTTATGCTATTTATAGCTTACTGGTTTGATTGAAAGGATTATTGATGCACAATATTTGGATCCATGATTCTGGTGTAATGTTGCAATACAACGCGATTGGTCACTTGGCTGTAAAGGAATTCTATGTCTGCAAAGGACTCTCTGCCTCTAGTGGCAGAAGTACGTTGCTGCACCATTACAGCATGACAAAATTATAATTCGAATCATAAACATAACCAATCATCCAGACTGAGTTACTCATTAAGAGCTTCCACTAATTATTTGCAGGCCTTTGAGTAAACCAGTTGTTTTGGGTCTTTGGATGTTAATAGGATGCTTTAAGATCTTCTGAATATAGTTTTGTTCTCATTTACTAAGCCTGAGAATTAGCTTTGTGGAGCTGTGAACTTTTTTTCAGTGAAGGTCCTAGATTCTTGATGATGGGAATGTCATCTGAAAATAGTTTCTATGATGACAGCCAGCTTTACCTTACTGTCACTTCTCATGACTCCTCCACTGCATTTGAGTTGTCTGACTCTTTCTGAATTAGTACTGGATAAGTGGATTTTTCTTTTACCAATTAAATATTTGGAAAACCACAGTTGCGTGACTTCTGTCCTTTTCCAAATGTATTCCCATCCTGCTGATTCCATCCCTGTCACTGGGAACTGTCCAAGAACACATCTGCATCAGCACTACAAATATCTGTTTCCACTTTGCCCCAGCCTCAATGCCTCCACTAAAATCCTCGTCCATGCCTTTGCTAGCTCCAGACATGAATGTTCCCAACTGATCCTTTGCTTTATACCCTCTGCAAAAGTCCAAGATTGCTCCCTGTGTCTTGCCACACCAAGTCCCATTCATGCATCACCCTCTGCTCACTAAATTTTTAATGGATTATGCATGAGCAGTGCCCCAATTTTAAAATTCCAGATCCAGCAGTAGCTTCTCCACCTCCATATTTTTGTAACCATCTCCAAAGCTTTTGAGATATTTGCTTTTTGTACATCCCTGACTTTAATCACTTGTGTCATTGGTAGATTTCTGCAGCCAAGTCCCTAAAATTCTGAAATTCCATCTTTAAGTTTTGTCTTTAGCTCATTTTTCTCCTTTAATAATGTTTCCTAAAATCTACCACTTTTAACTGTTCCAATCTAATTTTCTGCGGCTTGGGGTATGCTCTTATAATGTCTTTTCTGCTTGAAAGCTGCTATAAAATCTTCTTTCTGTTTTTGCTTTGCACTGGCAAATTATAGTATCAAGTTGGTTTTGGAGATGGTCGGTAAATGTGTGAATTAGTAAGAGGCATCCAACTCAAAAATTGAGAATAAAAGTATTGACCATTACATTTTAACAATAACATTGTATTTTGTGCTTTTGTAAGAATTAATTTCAACAACAGATTCTGAGCCCCAGGGAAACAGTAATGTAGACTCTTTTGATCCTCGAGCCTTTTGAACCTTTTCATGGAATCCTCTCTGCTTTGTAATCAAATTCCCATACCACTTTCCCCTTATTACCTTTTCAGTTACAAAAAAGCTATGAATCTCATTTAAAATTAACATTTGCCCTTCAACCAATCTCCTTTTGCAGAAGAAAGCTCCTAACTTGTACCATCTCTTGCATGTGGAACTATTTCCTAACTTCACTCCTAAAAAGCTTGACTTAATTATTAGACTAATGCACCCTGATCTTGGACTTCCCAACCAGAGGAAGTACTTTCTCTCTACCTCCTCAGACTTTTTTTTTAATAAGTTACAATTTTATAACCTCCTGAGCTTGATAAATTCAACCCTGGCTTGTAAAAGTTGATGCCTGGAGTCTGTCCATGGTGGAACTCAAAACTTTGAATTTCCAATGTATAGAAACTGTGTGTGACATAGCCAAAGCCAATTTTTCCTCCCATTACCTGCAAATCTCATGCAGGATGTGTATTAGATGTAGCAGATAAAAACATGGGATGCCAGCAGGTTCCCTGCTTCCTTAAACTTGGCTATTAGTTAATCAGTGTTAGAAATTTCTTCACTCTAGCAAGATGTATTTTGTCATAATACCCTTCAAAGTAATCAGTTCTTTTTTTTTGAGTTGCTTGAAATGACAACTCCCATTTCAAAGATTGTATTGTCAAACATTAGCAGAAAATTTCACTTTAGAATAGTTATTCACTTTGGAGTTGTCATGCCCAGTGTCTGCATATTTTAGAGGTCATTATTGTAACAATCAGGAACGGGAATGTATGGCTAAGATCAGGAGGACTGTATTCACATAGTGTCTTTTGTCACTTAGGAACAACCCAGCCAGTGGAGCTCTTCAGACATATAGTCATCGTTGTAATGCAAAAATCATGCAGCCAATTTGTTCACAGCATGACTCCACTGATGGCAATATGATTTTTTTTCCAGATAAAATTATGCTGTTTAATCCATTTAATTTTTTTTTCTCTTGACTTTTTTAAAACAAATTGATTGGAACTGTTGACCCCTAGGTATTCTGAAAATCTATCTAATATTTAAAAGATTGATCATTTTAAATACCTGCAAAAATTTTAAGGTGTGTATTGGGAAATATTGTATTGCCTTAGTAAGGCTGACTATGAAAGAAGTTGCAAACAATCAACACATGATTAATTGTAGTAGTCTGTAATGAAACTGTTAGTGACCTTGCACATTGTGCGTGTATGTTTATGTATACTCTTGTGTGTGCTATAATACAATTGAGGTAGGGACACTTCAGTTTTTCATGTTGTAAATAAATGCATCATGATTTCTGGTATGGATTTGTGTAAATAACTATTTCCCACGCAAATGATCTAAATGTGGATTGTTTATAGTAATATTATATCTCCCTGCCATGCCAGTTCCTGTTTCCTTATTCTTTCCCTTGCTTCACCTTCCCAAGAGGCACAAAAGAGAACATTCCAAAACTGGCCATTTCTGGCTTTCACTGTTACAGCTGGTTCAATTGTAAACTTGTGCAGGATTCTGAGAATATTAACTGCTGTACTTTAGACCTGAGATTGCTCACTTATTGACTTTGCTTATTTTAGAATTTAGATGACTGTGTGTTTGCGAAGCGACATGCAAAACTTGAGCTTGACGAGAAAAGAAGGAAAAGGTAAGTAAGGCCTCGGTATATCTCAGAAGTTGGTATTTTATAAACCATTTGACTAGCTTATGTTTTCGATATGATTAGTAAATAATTATACACTTGTATTTCTCATGACACCAGAAGGAGGCCATTTTGCCCATTAAATCTATGCCAGTTCTTGAGCATTCCAAATGGTTCCTTTTCCTCCCACTTATTTACCTGCCTCACATCAACTTCCTCCCCCAACTCTCCTACTACCCACCCACACTGAGGGTAATCGCTAGCCAGGCTAAATAGGCTGACGGATCTGTAATCTGGCACAAGCTTGGCTGGTGATGCTGCATTTATCACTGTACTCGGGTGCTGGACTGTGGGTGAGACAATGTGGGATTGAGGACTCCATTGACTTTAATGGGCATTCTAAACCTTAGGTTTTGAGTTATTTCACAAACCTATCTATTTTTCATGTTTGACTTCCTTTTTAATTTCAATTTTAATCATTTTTAAATGTCTCCATTGTGACAGTTAAATTTTTTTTGTCAAACCTGTCAAGGTTCTTTTTTCAAGTCAAAGCTCCATTCCCAGCTTTGCATTCTGTCAAAGGCTTTCTGGTCCTCTGCATGTGGGTGGCACAGTGGTGTAGCTGGTAGAACTGCTGCCTCTCAGCTCCAGCAGCCCAGTTTCGATACCAACCTCCGGTGCTGTGTATGTAGAGTTTGCACAATCTTCCTTGTGACCACGTGGGTTTCTTCTGAGTGCTCCGGTTTCCTCCCACATCTCAAAAGATGCACAAATTGCCAGGTTAATTCGCCACTGTAAAACACCCCTAGGTGAAAGGTGGAATCCGGGGAGTTGATGGGAAAGTGGGGAAAATAAAATGGGATTAGGGTTGGATTGGTAGAAATCGATGCTAGGTGGTTGGCACAGACTCGCAGGCTAAAAGGCCTATTTCCATTCTGTATGATTGTATGACTATGCCTCCCAGTCACCACAGAAACCCTGACCTAACTAAATGTGTGGTGGTTCGTGAAGTCAACCCATCCGTAGCTGGACAAGGTGGGAATCACAGAACTGAGCAATCTTATGGCCCAATGCCATTGCAAAGGCTGCAGCTTTGAACCCTGTGATTTCTGTTTGTTGTTGAGAGAAATTTCATCTATTATTATTACAGGAGAGTACTTTTTTTAGGGAGATGGATCTTAAGATTCACTCTCCTTTTTATTTGCACTGTTCCTCAATCACACTGAGGCTTCACAGGGAAACTAAAAACTGTCCTGCAGATATCTAACACCAAGTCTTACACTCTCGCAGTCGAACTGTAGGTTTGCTTTAAGAAGCAGTAGTGTAATCTATCTGAGATAGCTGTAAATTCCACTGATAGGGAACACTCGGTCTGAAGGCTAGGCTGAGAACTAGTACACTTGTCCACTGGGGATAGGGGAAAGCCCTATTTCTTTTGTCCTACTTTTATTTTTACAAATGCAGAAGGCAATTCAGGTTTCTAGGGAAGGTTATTTCCATACACCTTAAATCCAGTTTTTCATACACAAGCTATTTTTCTCTCTCCATAAAGGATATTGGTGACACTTGAGATGAGGTTACAGTTTTTAGTCATGAATTTGTGTATTCAATTGTGCCAGTTATATACAGCCATTGTAATTCAAGCCAAGTAGATATTGAAGATTGCAAAAAAAAGTTTGAGGTTCCCCAGCTAGAATACGCCGTTGATAAAGTAAGGTTACTTTGTGTACTCTGGTTAGCTCTTATAACTGATGTTTGAGAAGAATTTTAATACCTCAGTACTGCTGTTTATGTTCTGGATTTTGATTACAGCACTGCATTGCTTTGATAAAAGTGAATGTATCTGTTACTACTGAAGAATGTAATTTTCTAGCCTTCATTAAATGTAAAAGTAATGTCCAGCAGCATTGGTTATCATTAATTTTTCTGCCTGCATGCACTCAAAAGTCTAAAGGTACATGCACAATTATTTCTTGTGGCTTGTGCTGAGGAAAAAAACTGATCCCTGTGTGAGACACCATTACATTGCTTCAGGCACTACAGAACAACCTCAAGGGTAATCGTGCACTTTTGGTGTTTATATCATATCTATTTTGCACTTTCTCTTCAGGTGGGATATTCAGCGGATCAGAGAACAAAGGCTGCTGCAACGTTTGCAACTGCGGATGTACAAAAAGAAAGGAATTCAGGAATCAGAGCCAGAAATCCTGTCATTTTTCCCTGAACCAGATGATGGTAGGCTTAAATACTGAATTTAAGACTATCATAGATAATATCAACTTGTAGGTGTGTTGGAGATGAAATCATCACAAATGGGACATGCTCAAGTCCTGAGTGATCCACAAGTGACCTTCCCCCTCTAACAAAATTGTATTTTACTTTGAAAGCAGATACTACTTCCTTTTGTCCAGTAAAATACTAACTCTCTTCTCTCTCTTCTGTAGTGGAATCTCTGGTAATTACCCCGTTTCTACCTGTGGTGGCTTTTGGGAGGCCTCTACCAAAGTTATCACAACAGTAAGTTTCCACTAATGTACAATAAAGTAATCTGATACTGATGTAATGTTCAATATGATTTAATATATGTCAAGTTTCAATTCACATTTTTAAAAATTGCTGACGAATGTACAACTTTCTATCCATTTTAATCTTAATGAAATGCTGCTCCTCACTCCCTCAACAATTGCATATTTTAGAGTGCTTACATCAGCCCTCATGAATGAAATAGGATGGCAATTAAATTTGATTTGCACTGTTGAGCTTCTGAAAATTGGATTGGCAAACTTTTCACCTAAAGTCACCATTTTGTGTTTTTAAAATTGAGTGAAGGTACAGATAAGAACCAGGAAATACAATGCCCTAATATTAGGGGGTCATTATAATGTAGCACTTAAGAAATTTGGCTTTTCAATTAATGAGAGAACTTTGCATGTATACAACAAAATAATTAGGACACAGAGGACTTGAAACAAAACTGTGACTGGTATAAAGGCAAAGGCTCAAACTAGTGAAATCAATTTATAAAACAGGTGGTAGAACAGTATAGTTATGAAACCTCTAAAAATTAAGAGTTAAATATCGCTGATGGAAGCAATGAAAGTTATTTTAGATTGATGTACTGGATCAGACATTTGCATGAAAGCAATTACAGAATAAAAGATGTAATTCTTTTTTAACAACAATCAAACACCCAAAATATAAATTGAAATGAATAAAGAAAACCACCATCAAGATGTAGTTTAGATTTTCCATACATTTGTCTTAGAATAGATTCTCACATTCTGCTAAAAATCACCCCAAGTCCTATAGTATGAGTGATCAGCTGGCACAGGGATCACTGCAGGGATGTATTCTTGAAGGTACAGTAAGTTATGTGAAAATGAGCTTTTTTAAAATATATGGGTTTTTGAAAAAACTGAAGGGCAAGACCAGTGAAATCCCAGTGTAAAACCCTCTGTGACTTGCCTCTCCTTCCTGCAGGAATTTCGAATTACCCTGGTTGGATGAGCGCAGTAGGTGCCGGATAGACATACAGAAAAAACAGACACCACATCGAACATGCCGCAAATAGATGCTTTGGACAGAAATCTGATTTGTATACTGCCCAAGTTATAAACTGTACTGCAAGCCAGCACTTCGGATGCCAACCGGCAGAGAACTCTGTGGGTCTTCTAAAGGACCATCTGCCTGAGGATCTTATTCAGTGTTTATATTGATGTTTATAATTGATGGTCACTATATCAATAACTGAATAGTCTCATTTCTTGCCTTTTATACTTTTGCTTCTCTTACTGAAGTGGAAAAACTATTATTTTTTCTTGGTTTTGTCTGTTGAATTTGGACAGTGAGTTTTGGTCTGTTTTTGCAGATTTGACCATGTACAGAAAAATTTGAGATCTTGTACAATAATCTTGCACCTTTTTTTAAAAAAAATGTTTGTTATGTAAAGATGTTGCGAATAGCCCTGATTTCTTGGAATCAGTTATGTGTTTTTTTCAAATAATACCTGCCTTGATGAGGAAACTCTTAAGGTGGTTTCCCACATCAGTTTATTGAACCTATAGTTCAGACCTGGTAATCTGGGGCAATGTTGACTAACTCGATGTGCTGGGTTGCTGTTCCTGCTAAACTCTAGAACCTGGGCTAGAAAATGGGTTAAGTGAAAGATGTAAATATCTTACTTCTCATCTTGGGCTATATACAGCCTTTTCACTGTTGAGATTCAGCCCAGGGCTAGGGAAAGCAGTGTCTTGTGGCTGATGAGAGAACAATATAAACTACAGAAAACATGTCCCTCCAACAACTTGTATTAATCTGTTGGAGCCCAAGGGGGCAGGTCAGATTTGAAGTTGCTAAAAATCCAGCCAAAGTCTCAGGAGTCAACAGCGGGAGGATTTGTTGGGATGGGT
>JARFYF010000058.1:10382185-10392654 GCA_030265395.1 Rhina ancylostomus | reverse complement strand
TCTCATTTCCCCCCCCCCCCCCCCCCAGTAAAAGCTCCCTGTTACTTCGGGTGCACAGTATTTAGGAATCACATTTTGTTTGGAAGCCAGTCACTTCATTCATTGTGCTCTGCATTTTGAAGGTCTTCCAATGCTGCTATTTCTGCTCTATTCTTCAAACCCTCCTTAAAAATGACTCTCTTCATCTGTGCTTTAATTTCCTTCTCCGTTAGTCAGTCCTGTCTCCTCTTCTCAGACTTGTAAAGTGCTTACACGTGGTATTGTGTAAATGAAAGCTTAACATTAAAGTTGCTAAGAATAAACTTGATTCATCAAAGGGAGGAATTGAATAATTCATTTCCTTCTTCGCAAACAAAGGGCCGGATAGTGTTGACCACGTGTCCCACTTGGAATCACTACCTCAAAATCAGGATTAGAATCAGATTTATTATGACTGACTTGTATGCCGTGAAATTTTGCGGCAGCAGTACAGTGCAAGGACACAAAATTACTATACATTACAAAAATAAGTAGTGCAAAAAGAAAAGTTGTGTTCATGGACTATTCAGAAATCTGATGGCGAAGGGGAGGAAGCTATTTCTGAATCGTTGAGTGTGAGTCTTCAGTCTCTGCACAGGTGATGGCCAAAAATAAGAGGCCTCTTCACTTTGGAGTCCATTAGCAATGTCTATTTGCTGACAGGACTGTGGGCAGTGTAGTCCAGTGGTCCTGCCCCTAACAGAAGTCAAAGATGGGGGTGGCACTTTGTCTTCTGTCGAGCGTGTCATTGATTTTAAGTTTTTAATAATCTCTGCCATGTGGTGATTTTAAAAACTATTAAAACAGAAGTAAGTAGCTAAAAATATCTTAAAATAAATTTTACTCAAAGCATGTATCAGTACTTCAAAATAAAAATAAAACAAAGTAATTTTTAAACCGTAACAGCCCCTCCCATTTGCCTCATGAAACTGTGCCTTACAAACTCCAATGCAGTCACTGGGGTTTCAGATCCTGCACCAGGTCTGATTGGTGCCAGTATTGACTGGTGATTGCCTTGGCCTCTGTGGAGTGCCTTCCAGACTGGGCTGCAATGGGATCCAGCATTGGGGTGAACTGGCAAGTTGTTCCCCAAGTCTGTCAGTGAGTTCTGACATTCTGTGCCTCACAGTGCATACGTGGAAGTCCAGGACTACTTCAGTTTGAATGGTGACCACCAGCTCCATGACTTGTCCCAAGTTTCTTGCCGCAGTTTCCATTTTGTTTTGGAGATCAATAGTTTCCAAATTTCTTTTGCTTCAGACAAATATTTTCAGTTATATCTAGGATCAGGAAATAGCTTATTGGATAGTCATTGTCTCCAGGACAGGACCATCCAGGTGAGGGACAGGGAACGCCCTTCCCTCCTCAACTTAATGAGAACCAGCCGGAAAGATTCATGACATTCTGGTGCCCTTCTCCAGCTGTGGAATGACGAAGGTGATGATTTCCAACCCTGATAATTTGCAAAATTATCTTTTAGCATTAGAGGAACATAACTTGGATTGAAAATTTGCCAACATTAATGAAGAGACAAATTAATAAACATAGCAAAGCATACAAATAAATAAAAACATTTGTATGGGATGGAAATTTATTCCTGGTTGTATGTGCTAGTTTAGCAGTAGCTGCATAGTGTTCTCCAATGACTTTATTGGAACCAAGTTTCTGAAGCAATGTACAAGGTACACGTGCACACTTAATGCACGAGACCAAGGATCTACCCACCTTTACTGCAGCCCATATCATTTTATTGGCTTTGCCTTAAAGACAGAATTAAAGACACCAGCCATTTGTAGTTCATTTAGATGATTGTATAGAAAGCTGTGAAATTTAAAAAAAATAATTTCCCTTTGTTTCTCCTTCCTCCAGAAATCAGTGGAATGATTCTGCTGTGTAAAGTGTGCGGGGATGTAGCCTCTGGTTTTCACTATGGAGTACATGCCTGTGAAGGTTGCAAGGTAAGTTGCACCCATTTGGACCTACAGTTAATGTGAATGCATGCAGTTGTACAGGCGTGTCTCTTGGGATGCACATACACACAATAACAACAGCAGCAATCATTTATGTTGCATCTCCAACATAGCAAAAATGTCCCAGGGCTCTTCAAAGGAGCATTCCTAAACAGAAAATTGACACTTAGCCTCATAAGTAGGTACTGTGCAGCTAACTGGTAGGTTTTAAGGCATCCCTTAAAAAAGGAATGAGGGATGGAGAGGTTTAGGGGAATGAAATACCAGAGCTTAAGGCCATCACAGAAAAACAGAATTGGAGAACTTCAGATACCTTGGATGTTATAGGGCTGGAGGAAGTCAGTCGGGTTTATTGTCATGTGCACAAGTACGTGTATGCACACAATGAAAAATTTACTTGCAGCAGCATCACAGGCACATAGCATCAGATAAGCAGCATTCATAAGAAAAACATATATTAACCATACGTTAGACACAAGTTGACGTGATCCAGCAGACCTGAAATGCCTGAGTGTCTCCTGTGCCGTAACAATTCTCTGTGGGGCTCTCTGACTCTCTCCAATTGGAAATGTATTGTGTGAGATGCAGCCAAGCCAGAGGAGCTTCCTGTTTTATTCACTGGTGTAGCCAGTCTCCACTGGGGAGGACAATGCAATCAGCTTTGGGATTTCTGACACCAAGACGATGGCCTTATTTGCAATCCAATCAACTCTGAGCAATGTTCATGTGGGGTGCCAATCAAGGACAGGATTGGATGTGGATGGGAAACTTCCACTTACGCAGTATATTTCCAAACACAAACAAGGGTAAACTTATATACTGCATCCAAATCTACATGCATGTTTACATGCTTAAGTGAACTGCCATTTCTAAGCAAGTAGAATACTAGTCAAGTTGTTTATTAAAGTGGAACTTGTTATTGGAGGAAACAGAAATAAAATAGTTTGGAATTCTGGACAAAAAAAACAAATCCACTGGGAATGTTCAGTCAGTGTTCTTCCTGGCTTATAGGGCTTCTTCCGGAGAAGCATTCAACAGAACATCCAGTATAAGAAGTGTCTCAAGAATGAGAACTGCACCATCATGCGAATCAACAGGAATCGCTGCCAGCAATGCCGCTTTAAGAAGTGCCTTGCTGTTGGCATGTCCAGGGATGGTGAGTTTTCTAATTACTATGATTTATTACTTATTGTACTTAAAGAAATAAATAGTTTCCTGTTTGGCTCTTTCGTGGTTATACAACTTCTTGAGCCCAAAGGTACAGCAGTGAAAATGTCAATACCATTCAAAACTTGCGCACCTCGGCTCTTACTGGCAGTGCAGACAGAAGCCACACCCTGCCAGCCATAGCTCAGTGCCAGTGATAGCTACCCGAATCAGAATGCGGTGAGTTCAGTCCTTGCTGCAGGATCCAAAGCTGCCACTTGTTGTCAGGGTTGCTGTCTTTCTGACGAGATGGTAAGTCCTGGCCCTATTTTGCCCCACGTGGATGATCCAGTAACATCACTTGAAGAACATCAAGGTAAATTGCTTGGCCTGCTGGTAATTAAACAATTGGTATTGCCTAACCAATATCCATTCAGCAGAAATTGACGCACTCCTGTTTGTTGCATCTTCATCTTGCTGTGGTGTTACTGTCACTCACCAAACAGCAGTGACTAAGCCCCAGAGAGTTTCATTGTCAGTAAAGCACATTTGATTTTGTGAAAAGTGCTTTATAAATGAGAGCTTTTTTTTCCTTTTCCCGATATTTGAATAATCCACTTCCAACAAGTACCCTGCTCACGGTAAAACTCAATGCTGATGTAGTTAGCAGAGCTGAAAGCCAAATGAGATAGATGGTCTGCTTGCTTACATTTCTTAAAATACCTTTTTGTCCTTTTTGCTCTGCAGAGATATTTCACTCGTTCAGCCTGCAGGTTGGATTCATGAGACACCACCTTGCTGAAACCACTTCACACTTGCACTTAGTCCAAGACAAACAATTCTCCTCCTTTTACCAGTACGTTCCTAATGCAGACAGGTGAATGCTTCCCACAACCCCTGAGATTTTTGCATCATTTCATTTTGCGGATTCCTCTCTGCTTTTTGACCTGCTCCCTTCCTCACCACAGACTTCAGGAATTCTCTTTTCTCTACGTCAATTCTATGAAGAAAGCAACCTGGGGGTAGGGGCGACCAAAGTATTTATTTTGTTATTTTGACTTTCGTAGCACCAACCCTCACTACAGCCACTTTGATACAGGTTGTTGCTTCCAGTGGTTTGACGTGCACCCTATACCTCCGTGATTCTCTCTTTTTTTAAAGTAGTTCACCACAAGGTGGTATCTAATGTTCCACATGGTGGACCAGGGGAGACACTTTATTCTACACAGTGCCAGATTAAATTCAAGCTTCAGAGGTGCCAAGTGTCACCACACAGCGAAGGTTATTCAGGTGCTATCTATCTCCCTTTGTTTTCTCTTGCAGCCGTGCGCTTTGGGCGCATTCCGAAGCGGGAGAAGCAGCGAATGTTGGCAGAGATGCAGAGTGTCATGAATAACATGGTGAACAACCAGCTCAGTGGGGAACTGCAGAATGAACTCCAGCCCCAGCAGCAAAGCTGGCAACTCCAGCCTCCGCTGGCTGTCCCTGTGCAACCGGTGCAGCAGGAGCGCACGTCGCCCTGTCTCCATTCCCAACAGCAGTGCAACCCACAGCAGTTGTACTGTCCCAGCACTGAAGCCTCCATGGAAGAAGTCATCTACTCCATTTCCCGGGCTCATAAAGAGACCTTCACCTATGCCCATGACAAGTTAAAGCAACCAACACCAACCTGCCAGCACAATGCAGAGCTGATGAACCATAATGCTAACTGCTGCTTAAATGGGTACCACGTCAATGGCGTGAACACCATCTATCATCAAGAGAACAACGTTTTCCACAAAAGCAGTGGACTGAAGAACGTGTGTTACCCTTCTTCCTTCCCCAGCGGCCACATTAATGGACACTACCAGAATCAGCCCAATGGACACAAATTGCATAATAGAAATTTGATTAGTGCCAGTGGCGAGATGGAGACTGGGAATGGCAGGACCTGCCCATGGAAAGGACAGAATAGTGTCATCCTGGTAAGTTAGTGGCCAGTGGATTGCCCATTTCATGAAACATTGATATTTGACTTTTTTTCCTTTGGGAACACGCTAAATATTATTTGCAGATAATACGTGATTCGCCATTATAAAATACTAATAAAACACAAAAATCAAACAAAGTTAATATCCCCTTGGAGATGCAATGCATGTTAAAACCTAAATTACAGATAACTGTTAGAGATGTTTATTTTTAAACTATAGATCTAGAACAGAAAGTACTGTAGGATTTTAACAGCACTTCAACAGGACAGCAATAATTCATTAACAAGCCCAGCCTCTGATTCAGAGACCAGCATCACCTCGTGTCCTTTAATCCTTTCCTCTGAACCCCCCCTAATTTTCCAGTAATCCAACTGCTGTTGTCCACTTCAGTGAACTCTCCTACAGTATAGAGCCTCTTTTAAAGAATGACTTGTGCAATGAAAATCTTTTTATTTTCATTCCCTGCTAAAAATAATCAAAGTATCATGTTTGCACTGCGTGATATTTAAGAAGTAAATGTTGTCACAAGAATACTTCACATCCTTTCTGGAAATATTTCATGAAGTCTAATTTTTGATACTGAATCCCATTTCACTCCCCCCTGATCAAGTTAATTGCCCACAAGTAGCTCTGCTTTACAAATCAAAGTATTTATCTTTACCTGTTGTCATTTTTTACCATTCCTCTTATGGAGATGGTCTTTGTGACAATCACTTCAATTTTTTATTAATTGGATGAATATGAAAGGGACATTATAGTATTAATTTCAGAAGCTCTGATTAATAAAATATTATTTTAGCCTTTCCATTATAGTCAGTTCATTCTTGTTGGTTCAAACTGTAGAGAATATAAAGTCTTTGGAAATCATAATTCAGTGCTGTTGCTACAAAGAACAGATTACTTTTGCCTTCTTGCAAGCTGATAAACATTTGTCAGGTAGAATATTGACTTTTCTGATGTGGGAAGGTGGTTTGGTTTTAAACAAAAGAATTTAAAATTAGCAATTATATTGATTTAAGATTTTAGTAATTTTTTAATATTAATTGAAATTGATAAAATGTTTTGAAGTGATTGCACAATATTGATATTAAATAATAAGCCTCCAGGGAGATTATAAAGATATTTGAATGACACAAGGAATTCTTAATGATCTCTAAGGGTATTATAAGACCTAAGCCGTGATTTTACTCATCATTCATGAATAACATGGCTTTGTGGGAGTGGAGCTTGCTTCTCTGAATTTCCCAAAGGCAGGCCTTTCCCAATATTTGTGTGTTGTCAACCAGCCAACTAAAAAGACACAGCATGGAAGAAGGGAATTGAATTGAGTCACTATGGTTATTTTGCTGTAGGTTTGCCTCCTTTCAGCTCGACCACAGAGCAGAGTTGTTGTTTGTTGGTCTCCTTCCCCGGCTGGGCAATCAGGCATTGTCATACTTGCCTCTCTTTCCCTCTGCAGGCTTGCCCAATAAACACACAGCCGCACGTAGATGGCAATAGGTCAGTGCAACAGATCTGGGAGGATTTTTCCTTGAGCTTCACACCAGCTGTCAGAGAAGTAGTGGAGTTTGCAAAACTTATTCCTGGATTCAAGGACCTATCCCAACATGACCAGGTCACTTTGCTGAAAGCTGGCACCTTTGAGGTGAGTGCTGGCATTGAGTAACGGGATCTAATTATGGTACAAATGTGAAAAGTTATCTATCCGTGTCAAACCCAGAGTAGAGTTTGGCTGCCTCTCTGAGTGAAGTTAAGATTAATTTTAAACCAGGAGAAGAGTGAACATTAATTAACTTGTTCAACAGACTTCAAGGCAAATTTGGCTACACTTAGTCCGAAGAGTGAAGTTTAATGGTGTGACTTTTTAAAGTCCACTCATCACTGCCCTCTGGGAATTGCTGGCATTATAGAATAGAAAGGAGACCATTCAGCCATATGCCAAATGCTTGAGTTAATCCGATTTCTTGGTCCTTAGTTACATCTCTTATGGTTGTTATCCAGGTTTCTCTTGAATGTGAATTGAGTATCTTCTGCCACCAGCCATTGGGGCACCAAGTTCTGGACTCTGATCGCAAGTTGAGTGAAATTCCTTTTCCTCAACCATCCTCCAATTGTTCTACCAATTGTCTTAAGTTTACACAGCCCAGTTCCTGAGCTCTCCATTGAGTGGAATAAGTCATTCCTGCTTGCACTCTCTCAGATTTTAAAACACTTCAATCCTTTGAGTTGAAGTTTTGATTGAAACAGTTAATTCTTTTGTTTGAAGTGTTATTCAACCCACTGTAGGGTTTGGGCTTTTTCTGATTCTGTGCTTGTATGCGGTAAACACAGGGCAAAGCAGAGCCTTGGATGTGATTGACAGCTGGCTCTGCATCTTATCTGCTATGGCAAGGCAACACTTAGAATACGTGGACTGGGATCACAGGAGGGAGGGTAACACAGTTGACAGGAGAGCCAGGATGTTGCCTCCTGTCCACTCTGACCAGCGTGAAACAGCAGTGGGGGAGGAGGGGAGTAAGGAATGGCAGTAGTTATTTAAAGTAAAGATCTAAAAAAAATGAAGAACATGATTTTCATTATTATACCACCTTCAACGTACCAAAGTGCCTCACAGCCACGTGGGGCTATTGTCACGTGGACACACAGCAGCCAAATTGCACACAGTGCAAGATCCTGTTTTAAAAAAAACAAAGTGATTACAACCAATTAACCCATTCTAAAATGTGAATTGAGAGATGAATATCGACCTATGCACTGGGAAGAATTCCCCGACTCTTCTTCAAATGGATTCCTTCTTATGTCCACCTATGAGGTCAAGTGTGGCTTTGGTTTAATGCCTCATAAAAAAAAAGCCTCTCCAGGACGACAATGGACTGAATAGCAGGCTAGGTTTTTGTGTTTAGGTCCCTGGAGTTGGTCTCGAACCAGGGATTTCCTGATTAAGATGCAGGAACCCTATCAGCTGAGCTGTAGCTAACTTTTAACTCCTTGATGATGTGCCCTTGTGGTGTCCTCACCCAAGGGAGGAGAAGCCCACTTCTGAAAAGAAATGGCATCTGATGGCTTTGGCTTCATGTGTGGTAGGTGCTGATGGTGCGGTTTGCGTCGCTGTTCAACATGAAGGAGCAGACGGTGACTTTCATCAGCGGAACCACGTACTCCATCGAGGAGCTGCGGGTAATGGGAATGGGTGACCTGCTGAACTCCATGTTCGACTTCAGCGAGAAGCTGAGCTCCCTGCACCTCAGTGAGGAGGAGCTGGGCTTGTTCACAGCCGTCGTGCTGGTCTCTGCAGGTAAGGACACGGTGGTAGAATGTTCACTCTCCAAATCCTTGCTTGTGAATCCAGGCTGTTCCTGCCTCACTTGTAGTGTGGGCACTCAAACCAGTTATAAAGCACCCTAGGTTCCTCAGTTGTGACCCAGTCGTGGAGTGACGCAGCACAGAAACAGCCCTTCAGCCCAAGAGCCCACGTCCTTCATCGAGCACCCATTTACACAAACCCATTTTATTCTCTTTCCATTCAATCCCTGCAGTTCTACCCCTCATCCACGCACTAGGGGCAATTTAGTGGCCAATTAACCTACCAATTTGCTCATCTTTTGGGATGTGGGATGAAATGGGAACTCCCAGGGGCAATCGATGAGGTCAGAGGGAGAAGTTGAAGTCTCCACACAGACAGCACCAGAGGTCAGCATTGAACCTGGGTCGCTGGAGCTGTGAGGCGGCAGCTGTCCTGCCTGTGCCACTGTTCCAACTTAATGTCTTTAAACCATTCACGGGATCTGGGAGCTTTATTGTCCAGCTCTAGCTTCCTTGGCCATTTTGAAAGCTATGTAAGAGTCGACCACATTGCTTGGGCCTGGAGTCACGCATTGACTAGATCAGCTAAAGTTGACAGACTTCCTTTGAAGGTACATTAATGAACCAGTCAGGTTTATACAACAGTCCTGATACGAGCTGCCCTTTCAATATTAGTTAATGCAATAAAATTTAAAATCAAGTTCCCTACCCACATTCGTGAGATTTGAACTACTATCAATGGATCAATAATGCAGGTAGCTAGCTTGCTTGTCTGGTAATGTAACTGCAGTGCTGCTACTCATCGGTTGCAGGAGTCAAAGTGACGTGTGCAGCTCAGTTGCACTGAGTATGAGCAGAAATAGCAGGATCAAGAGTGAGCAAAGCAGCCTGCTTCCCATTCCGACCAAACCCTGGCTGATCTGACCTTTGCCGTGGCTCCACTTTCCCACCCAATCCCTGTAACCTTTGACTCTGGCTCCAAAAGTCTCTTGTGTCCTTGAATATTTTTGGTGATGCTGTCTCCTCTAATTTCTGGGGTGGAGAAATACAATGATTCGTAACTCTCTGAGAGAAGAAATAAATGGGCAGTTATTTAAAGCCTGGGTGTGCTATACCCCAGGGTCTTCCAGGCAAGCCCTGTGCACATGTTTGGGCATTCAGTGCTTCCAACAATAGCTTTGAGACAGATGTGGACGGGGAATTCCTTGACATGTGGCATACACCTGAACCCAGAGAGTATCAAAAACATGACTGTTGTTACACCCACTCCATAATTCAGCGATTTAACACATGGTTTGTTGACACCCTGTCAGGAGATATTGATGCCTAATTAGCTGCTATCAGGGGAGGGGATTTCTAATCTGTAGTATTCTCACACAAGCTCATCAAGTCCCAATGACCCCTGAGCTTATGTGCAGAGGAGTGGAGTAATTTTTAATCAACTGCTTTGGAGGTTGTTTAGATTGACTTTACTCTCTCTCTCTCCACCTCACAGATCGTTCCGGAATCGAAAACATTAACTCAGTGGAGCAACTCCAGGAGACGCTGATCCGAGTGCTAAGAGCGTTGATCATGAAGAATCACCCCAGCGAGGCCTCGCGCTTCACCAAGCTGCTGCTGAAACTGCCGGACCTCCGCACGTTGAATAACATGCACTCGGAGAAGCTGCTGGCCTTTCGGATAGACCCCTGAGCTCCTGTCAATCACCTCCCTGCCTCTGCTACATTTTTAAAGCAATTTTTATTTATATTTCAATGAACATTCAGATGACATATTGCAAAGCATCCTGTAAATATGTGTATATTTCAGCTGTCCAGGGAGTGTAATATATTCTTATAAGGAATGTTCTACAAATCAATATATTTAAAATCATCCTTTGGGACCTCTGATATGTCTGCATACATGAGCTTGATGGTAGAAATAGGTGTGAGGTTATCTGCTTGGTTTGAGTAATAAATAAATGGAGATCTGTGTGCCCTGCAGAGTGAGCAGGCGGGGTTCCCTCTCTGATCTGATTTCCCCTCCTGCGTCTGACTTAAATTGATGGTTCAAGTCGAGATAG
>JARFYF010000058.1:10346054-10357520 GCA_030265395.1 Rhina ancylostomus | reverse complement strand
TTGTTGTATTTACTCCTCCTCCACTCTTTCTTCAATATAAGACCAACTTGTTCTCTCTCTTTCCCAGTTCTGACAAAGGGTCTTTGACCTGAAGTATTAACTCTGTTTCTCTTTCCACAGATGCTGCCTGACCTGCTGAGTGTTTCTAACATTTTCTGTTTCTATTTCAGATTTTCAGCATCTGCAGATTTCTGATGCTTTACATAAAATTGGTGTCTGAATTCATGTGTATGGAGTGGATTGAAATACACATCCAGGTGAATATAAAGGCAACTGTCACCATACCAGTGCCCTCTGTTATTGTTTTACCTTGTACTACCTCAAGGCACTGTTGTAATGAATTGATCTGTATGAACGGTATACAAGATAAGTTTTTCACTGTACCTCGGTACATGTGACAATAATAAACCAATTTACCAATTTTCACTATCAGGCAAGCTGAGAAATGCCAGACAATTGGCTTTTAAATCACATTGAATATGGAAATGAAAAGTAAACCAGCAAGAAGAGAAGCTAACAGAAATTGAATGTGTTTTCCAATTGCTAAATGTTGGCCACAATAAATCACTTGCCCAAATCATATCTACTTTGAAATTTTCTCCCAGTCTTGAACAATGTTGAAGACCAGTTTCTTCTGGATATTCTGAGACATTGTCTTGGATCTTCATCACCAGCTGAAAAATTCATTGTTGTTAAAGAAACCAGATGTCTTGAAGGAAGATTGCTGCAATCACAGATTTCCACCAACCAGGACATTTTCTTGACATACATTATATATAACATGATATCTTACCTATTGCATTCTGCACATTTTGCATTAACAGTTAAAAGAAGCATGCATGATTGATTAGGGAGATATAAAACATTATCCTCTAAAAGGAGGCCATTCAGTCTATTGAACCTGGGCTGGCTCTGGAAGTCTGGGAGTCCAATCCTCATGTTTTTTCCTAATAGTCCTTTCATTTTTGTTATCTCTAAGTATTTATCCGATTCCTTTTTGTAAGCTGCTGTTGAATCTGTTTTCACCACCCTTTCAGGTAGTGCATTCCCAATGGTGACAATTCATTGTATATAAACTTTATTCCTTCGATCACGTCTGCTTTTAAGCCAATTAGTTTAAATTTGTGCCTTCTGGTTATTGACCCAAGAGCTATTGGAAACAGTTTCTCTGTACTTACACCTTTCTTGAATCTCCACTGAGCCTTCTTTGTCCCAAAGAGAACAACCCCTTCCAGACTATCTGCAGAAGTGTAACCCGTTATTCTTTGAACCAATCCAGTGAATTTTGTCTATATCTTCTCCAAAGCCTACATGAAGTTAATCTCCATCTGATGCTGGATGCTGAATTTTTGCTTTATATGGGTGTACTATAATACACAATTCCTCTATTTATATTGCTCATGAATGCATATGTTTTAGTTACTGCTTTGGTAAACTAACTACCACCTTCTTGTCACTCCCATAATTAAATGCTGTACAAAGTTGTCCTGTTTAGCTTGTGGTGTCTCCTCTCATTTTTCTTATCAAACATGATTTCCTGTGCTGAATTTTATTTGCCGCGTAGCTATCCATACACCAATCTGAAGATGCTATTTTGAAGACTAATACCAATCTGCACTGTTTGTGGCACCTCCAAGTCTCTGCCTTTTAATATTTTTAAAGTCATCTGAGTCATTATGGGTCCACAGCAGTGAAAATTTGGACAGTCGATGCATTGATGATGGAATCTGGAGCAAAAACAAACTGCTGGAGGAGCTCAGCATTCAAGAGGCATCCGTGGAGGCGAAGGGATGGTCAACATTTTGGGTCAAGACCCTGCAGCAAGACTCATGATGTAGGATCTCAACCTGAAACATCGACCATCTCTTCTTCCACAGATGCAGCTTGACTCCCTGATTTCCTCCAGCAATTTGAAATTAGGGCAGTGTTGGTCTTTTAAGTTATCAGAAAAGTTGGAAGTGTGACTTAACTTTTACAATTATATGGGTTAGGCTTCTGTATTAATGACTGCTCGATAATAGAGATTTTTACTCCTTTCTTGGGGAGGACATGCAGAAGGTCTGTATGTAAGTGGAGTAGAAGAATGGAGCTTTAAGCTTGGAGAAGGTGCATTTTCAACAATGAGCATGCAGAGTTAGAGGGACCACATCTGTAGTAAAAATAGACAGAGCAAAGCAAGAACTTATACCTCAGGGGCTCTGTGTTCTATGGAAAAATCAGGGAATGGCAGAACACAATGATAGGGACATAAAGAGGCCCATTTTGCCTCTTGTTTAATAAATCTGTGACCTACTTCACATATTCACCTTTCCCCAAAATCCTTTTATTTCTTTGGTTAACAAAAGTTCATCAATATCAGATTTAAAATTAGTAATTAACGTGACATTAATTGCTACAGGGAGAAGAGAGTTCCAAACTTGTGTGTAAAGTGTTTTCTAACTTTATTCCTGGAAGGAATGATCCTTGACTCGCCAAATGGTAGAAGGAGCTTCTCTTTATCTACCCTATCTGTTCTCCTTAATATCTAGGCAACTTTGATCAAATTATCACTTAACCTTCTAAATTTCAGGGAATACTACCCTTGTTTGCACTCCCATTGTAACTTAACCCTGGGAGCCCAGTTATTATTCTGATATTTCTTCCTGCAAGGTTAACATACTTTTTAAAAGATATATTAGATACTCAGAGGTCCTGAAATAAGGTAAGAGTTTTCCAACGTTATTAAGCTTTTTTAAAAAAAGTATTCTTTCATAGGATGTCAACACAACTGGCAATGCCAGCATTTATTGTCCATCCATTAGAGCCAGAGTTAAGGATGTCATTAAAGAGATAACCACATCAGTGGGTCTGCAGTCACTTATAACCACATCAGGTAAGGAGTGTAGACTTCCTTCACTCCTTACCTGATGTGCTTATAAGGAACTAGATGGGTTTATATGACAATATAGCAGTTTTATAGTGAACGTCACTGAGACTAGACTTTTGTAATACCAGATTTGTTTAATTATCTGAAGTTAAGTTTCAACTTGATGGGATGGAACTTCAACTCATATCTCTGAATCAGTGGTCGAGACCTTGTGACCACTTTGCCACTGAGAATATAAGCATTGAAAGACTGGTTGATACACTTGGCACAATCTCAGAATTAACACCAACAAAAGAAGGGGAAGTTAATAGATTTATTTCAAATCCATGGTTAGGAGAGGACTTTACCTCAAGTGGCTACTTAAGTTGAGAGAGAAAAACACTCGTTACAAGAGGGATGGACATTTATTTGAAACCACGTCACAGAGCTGGTTACATCCATTTTTTTGTCTGTGCAGGCCTCATTTAAATCTTTGTGATGTTTATGTTAAAGGTACTTTATAAATGCAGATAGTTGTTAAGGAACTACCAGTCCTGGTAAACAGGATAAGTGGGGCTAAAGATGTCTGGGGCAGAAGAAATTGAAAATTTGATGGAAAGACGAGGCATCAAAAACTAAAGGAAACCAACCTATGGTGCTGGGATTAGAATGACAGCAGGGCAGAGGGAGAGCCAGGGCACTCACGGTAGAAGAGTTGGTCCTGTCCAGAAATATCTGCTCCTAGGCAAATTCTAACAGCCTTTCAGTATTAAAGCTACCT
This sequence comes from Rhina ancylostomus, assembly GCA_030265395.1. Taxonomy (NCBI): domain Eukaryota; kingdom Metazoa; phylum Chordata; class Chondrichthyes; order Rhinopristiformes; family Rhinidae; genus Rhina; species Rhina ancylostomus. The sequence continues at coordinate 10,353,894 of JARFYF010000058.1, read as the reverse complement.
AGAACTGTATGGAGATCAAATCCTTCAGTAAATCTGGCAACGAAAACAGAAAATGCTGAGATTGGTTGATAATGAATTAGCAGAATGATTTAATGTTTCTGTCTTCTCTCCATTAGAATTCAGGGTTTGGTAAAGGGTTCTCAACATGAAATCTTAAAACTGATTTTCAGATGCTAACTAACCTATACTGTACATGTGGGAAAATGGTGTAGAGCTTTATTAATTGTTAATAGTGAAGTAGTATACTTTTCCAATATATAGAGCCCTGTGCTGTAATACTGGGTTCATTATATCTCCAGTAAGGGACTAAAATATTAAGTTAATTTTATAGATGCCACAAATATTGTAGAGCTTTGTAGAATATTTGCAATATTCCCATTGCAAATTTAGAATTTTAATGGTAAAATGAATTACAGTAAATATTTTTAATAGATAATGTTCAGGAACACTTCTGCATATTTTAAATGGTTATTTAACTCTCAAAGTGTTAAAATGAATCTGTACAAAAATTTCACTTTAAAAGTGCTAGTTGTATCCATCTTGCTAGTAAATTACCTCTATGAAAATCAAATACTTGCAAAATGCCATGACAATTAAAATGGAGATTTGTTAAGAAACTGATCTAAAGGCATCATTGTATGACTGAGGACTAATTTCTATCCCAAGATATTTCATTGTCCAAGGTGGTGTTATTTGATAAAACACTAAGAAGAAGCCATGCCTTCCTATTTCTGGCCGACATTAAAAACCCCACAGAGCTATTTGACAAAGAGGAGTGGGTTCCCTGGCTGACATTCCTCCAGAAAGCCAACACCACCAATAACAGGTTCATCTGACTGTTCTTTGTGAACCCCTGTTGAGGGTAAAATAACAGTTGTATTCGCTCAGGCAAAAGCAGTCTCATCAAAGTAATTAACTGCATCTGAAGTACTCAGAGATGTGATAAGGTGCTATACAAATGCAAATATTTCTCACTTACACAAGGGGCTTATTCACATTGTGATTAATATAAAACATGGTTTCATATTTTAAAAACCTCGTTACAGCTCCAAATGAAATATTTATCTATTAATATATACTTTTAAAAATTATATTCAGTTTGTACCTGAGTAGATCCTTCACTTTACTTTCATATCTCAATGTTAACCCTTGAGTGGCCTTATTCTTGTTTAGTTAGCAGCAGTGTTATTGGAGGGCACCGGTTGAGCTTTCAAGGTCTTTAGTAATGTGCGGTTTTACATGTAGTGATAAAATGTATCCTGAAAGTAAGTCCCTGGTTTAAATATTTCATTGATCAGTATTCAAGTAGAATGCGGATATTTAAGAGAACCTTATTCATAATAAAATAGAAAGTGGAGGTTGTTGAGGTTGTCTGGAGGGTTGGGAGTACGGAGAGGTGCTGTAAAGAGTAGGGGGTGATGTACCTGAGTTAGCAAGACAGCAAACTCCGATTGTGGGAGTGAGCCAGGTATTCACAGCCATGATTATCAGAGCACACACAGCTTAAACAGCCAATGTTGCTGGGTTGTCCAGGCCTATACTCTTCATGGGGCTCACCAGTGGAGATGCCACACAAAGCCTTTATGTTACGTATGAGGAACTAGATGATGACTTTTAGTCAACTAAAGGGTTTAAATCCAAGTTCCATGTAATCAGCTCAGCTGCTGATCTCAACCCAGTTTTGTGTTGACAAATTTGGACAAATTTAGGATTTGTCCAAAAGGAAGAGGAGACTGTCAAACTCAGTCTTTCCAAACTGCCCAGCCACCCAGGAAATTCAAATACGATAAAGCAGCAAATAAGAAACATAAGGTGCTTGGACTGGGGACCTGCAGGGTGAACACACCTCTACTGAGTATCCTTTAATTCAGGAGATGAAATTTGGCCTCCTGGTTGTTGGATGTCATGGGCTTTAGTAAACAGGAATGGAACTGGGCACAGGATTCTCTAATTAGTGGATGCAAAGCACCACACTTCTAACAGAGATGCAAATCAGTGAAAATGCATTTCCACCCACTAATGACTGATGGAAATTGCACAACCCCCAACTCTTGGCTGTTCAGTTCCAGACTTTGTGTCTTTGTAAATCACTGGCTCATGATTCAGTACTGAGGTCATTCATTACACACAAGGACTTTGCAAAAATTGAAGGTCCGTCTTTTAAATTTGGTTTGTTGGTTTTGTTTTTGACAATGGCACTACAACCAGAAGATAGTGAGAAAACTATGCTGAGACAACTTTAACATTTAGCCTTGCAAAAATGACCTTCAAAGCCTGCCAGGGACCTTGGCGTGCTTTGTGTGGTTTGTGTTTCCAGAAGAGAGAAATATAAAAGGAATGAGTGTGGTAAAAACAATGTCACCTGGGAAAGAGCCACTAAAGGGTTAACTAAAGGGCTACCAAGGAAACCACTCAAGCTCAGAGTGCAGGGACTAAACTCCCTTACCCTTTCCCCTGGTAGGCACATATTAAACCCAAATAACACATTAGGATTGAAATTTGTCATCGGTTGCATGCATTGTAACATCTGTGCACTGTGTTTGTCTGCCGAAATTCAACAAATTGAATTTCAAAGAAATTTACAGTGCAGAACGAGGCCAATCAGCCCAACATGTCTGGTCTGGTTCAATGGGACTGGAGTTTGGAGATTGAATAAAATGTGCATGTGCTACTACACCAAGCATTTAGTACAGGGGACCAAGGACAAATTTCTACCCCGTTTTGTCTCCTTCAGGATTTACTAACTGATACATTTGATTCCAATGTTCTTGGCCACCTCATTCTGCTGGCATTCCTGAGGTGGGGAATCTTATGCGCCACTCTTCTGTTTTCCCCCTTCCTTTCTTTGCGGTCCTTGCTGATTGCACTCCTTGTCACAGACCATAATTGGCAGCTTTGGCTCTGCATTGGCAACCTCTGTGTTGATAGGAGGCTTCAGCTGACAAGAGGAGGCTTCAGTGTTGATGGAACCCGGGTACAGCCGACAAGGAAGGAGGAAGGAGGCCTTACATGGAGCTGCCTTTATTTGTTGTTCTCGCATTGAAAATGGCTCTGGATTGTAGATAAGCATGCAAAGTTCCCATTCCTTGACTGCAGCCAAAGATTCAGATGTGTTTGCCAAACTTTATTGTAAACACTTCACTGTAGCCTCTTACCCCTGCCTGCCCTTCCAGTTTTGTACTTCCTCCCATGTGACAATGATGCAGGGTAATACGTGTCTTGACTTTCTTCTCTATCTTAACTGTTGTTTGTTAAGAAGAAATAGTTGACACTGGTGATAACACCGACTCTCTTCCACACACAACGATGAGGCAACCTTCCATTGTGTGACAGCCCACCAGAAATGTTGTACTGAGTTGAACACATGGGAAATGAAGATGGGACTATTGGTCATTTTGCTTTTGGAGACGGCTGTTTATAATATCAGCTGTAAAGCAGCAATGGGCAGCTAGTTGGCATGACCTTCCTTTGTAAGACAGAGCACAAGGATAAAAGGACATTATTATGACTTACAAAATATTTGCAACTGTACCCGCATGAATGGAATGGTTCTTTGAGTTTCGGACAAGTCTAGACAGACAAGATGATCCGCACTGGACAAATAGCCAGGCAGTTAGCCGGTGATTGTTTTACTTTCTGTCTCTGGTTCCAAGTTTTCACTTAACCCTACACTTCCTGATCTTCAAATACCTCCAAGAATAAGGGAGGGAAGAGTTCTGTGGGACATTCAACTTTCATGTGGAGGAAGCGGCTGGCGTGGCAAGCTCCAATCATTCGTAGGTCTGTAACCTTCATCAGCAGTTTTGGCCAGAAATGTGGAATGTTGTGTTTGCGATAGTTTATGTAATGTTCGAACGCCAGGAGGTAGGCCTCTTGGCATTTCTCTATTTTGCTTGTACAGGTCAATCCTGTTCGATCTGTAAACAACAGCGAGAGTTTGTCAGTCACAATCTTCCAAATGGTCATTATTTTATCCCTCTGAAAAAGGAATTGCAACATTGCCAGGCTATCACAGACTTAAGGTGCCAAGGAAATATTTAACACATAAACAAAAATCTATTGGCTTTAACGTATGCACCAGAAGTTTGACTCAAAAAGTGCTATATAAATGCAAGGCGCAGTTGCCTATTTTGATATGAGCTGATGAAGCAGATGACATCATAGAGTTATATAGGCCCTTCAGCCCAACTGGTCTATGCTGACCAAGATGCCCCATCCAAGCTAGTCCCATTTGCCAGTGTTTGGCCTGTAACCTTCTAAACCTTTCCTGTCCATGAACCTGTCCAACTGTCTTTTAAAAGTTGTTATTGTACCTGCTTCAACCACTTCCTCTAGCTGCTCATTCCACATACACAACACCCTTTGTGTAAAAAATTGCCCCTCAAGGTTCCTATTAAATCTCTCCCCTCTCACCTTGAGCCTATGCCCTCAAGTTCTTGATTGCCCAACCCTGGGAAAAAGACTGTGCGCATTCATCCTACCTATGCCCCTCTATAAGATCACCTCTCCATCTCCTACATTCCAAGGAATAAAATCCTAGCTGGTCCAACATCCATATAACTCTGTCCCTCAAGTCCTGGCAACATACTTGTATATCTTTGCTGCACTCTAAGTTGGTTGGTCTTAGGACATTGACCTGAACAATTCTGGGACAAATGGCCTTCAACAACCACAACTAACTTTCTATTAGCAAGATATGACTCCAGTCAATTGGGTGTTTTCATCTTAGTGTCCACTGACTTCATTTTTACCTTGGCTCCTTGATGGGCTAAGTCCCCAGAATCACTGAGTCCCCCACCATCAACAACCTGGGGATTGCCATTGACCAGAAACTCAACAGGACTGTGACGGAATACTCTCCAGTTGTCTGGATGAGGTCAACTCCATCAAGACTCAGGATAAAGCAGCCCACTTGCCTGTTACTTCATCCAACACCCTAAATGTTTGCTCCACCTTGGCCTACCTTAGCTGCAGCGTGTACCACCTACAGGATAAATTTCAGTTACCGGGCAACTCTGGTAGCAGTTCCCAAACCTACCAATGAGAAAAACAAAGACAGACTCCATAATGAAGTGCCAGTTCTTTATGTTTGTCTGTGCATCTAATGTAACCCATTCATTCCCCTGTGACTTCCTTGTCAATTGGAATCTATGTGTGAAGTATCTTACCATGCCCATTTAGCTGACTCTATATGCTACTGATGTGTTTTTTTAACAGCTGCTTGAAAGCCAACATTCCAGGTCATGGTGCTGTAACCTTGGAACATCCAGAACTGGGCTTCATTTGAAAATAAGGCCAGTAGAAAAAGAAGTAGGAGCAGGCTGCTGGCAACTCTCGTTGCTCCATCATTCAGTAAGATGGTGGCTGATCTTTTACCTCAGTGTCACTTTGCTGTACTAATCCCAAACCCCTTGATTCACCTAAATACCAAAAATCTTCATATCCTTAGAGGGCAGTAGCTGCTTTGTTACTGTTCTTCAAATTGAAGCCTGATAGATTTTTTACACATAAAAGGAATCAAAGATTGCAGGGTTCAGACATGAAAGGGTTAAGGTACAAGACGAGACACAATTCCCAGCCCTGGATGGCTATGGAAACCCAGTCATTGTGTTCATTCAAAACAGAGATCAGTAGATCTCTGGGCGTTACGGGAATCAAGGAATATCAGACACTGCTTGAAAATGGCATTGAGGTAGAAGATCAGTTCTGATCTTGATGAATGGGAAACAGTTTTGAAGGATCGTATGACGTACTCCAGCTCCTGTTTCTTAAGTTGTCCTGAATGGAGAAACGGGTTTAAGGGGTTGACATTTCCTTGTTAAGGGCTTTGTTACCCTTTGACACTGGCAGTCCAAGTAAGGTTGGTTCCACAGAGTGACAGCCCACTGGAGCCACCTCAACGGGAAGAAATGAATGTTAATCCACCTGACAGCAGAGCTTTACCTGAGGACATTAATAAAACTGCCTGGAGTAGGGCCACCTCTGTGTCATCCAGACTGAAGGCCGATAAGGATTTGCCCAGCTCAAATATGGCATCAGAGACGACTCCAAGCCCTCCATTTTTCAGCTGTTCTCTCTTGACGGCCATCTCCCCATTTAGTGTCAGCGTCTCGCTCTCTGCATCATATCGGACAGCAGCTCTCAAAGACATTATCTCCATACAGCAGCCCTTCAGAAGGATGATCTGGTCCTCACAAGGCAGCTGAAAGAAGGCAAAAATAAATGCAATAAAATAAAGCCAACAGCTGCATATGCAGCAGGAAAGCAGTGACAGGGACTGTGTGATGGAACACTAGGTAAAGACGTCTCTGGCCATGTCACTGGGACATCTTTAAGAGTGTGTGATTGTGAAATCAGAACTCAATGACCTTGGTAAGCCTTTCCTGATGCCGCCTTTCCTGATGCCACCTTTCCCTCTAGCCCTAGAATTGTTCTCCTTCCTCCTTCCAGTGAGACTTTCCATACCTTCACCTCTTGCATGTCCAGTTTAGAGGGTAACTTCTATCAGGCTAATTGGCCATGGTAGTATTGTTGCATAGCCTGTCCCAGCCACAAGTACCCACTCTCCGTAAATGGTGAAGTTTCTTCTGGATAAAGTTGGTGACTACAGGTGGCTACTCCTCTGGTCACTGTTGTAAGCAACAAAGTCAGTGGGAATGTGCCAAACAATGCTCTAATTTTCATTGAGGTGACCAGGGAATATTTACCTGCTAATTACCAACTGCATCACTTCTCACATGGTTGCCTGGACCCCGATAAAGAAAGCTTGCGAAGCCCATCTGCAGATAACCTGTCAGAGTGTGTGCACCCTTCCTGTCACATGACTCCATTCCTCACCCTATAGGAGAGGCAATCAAACAAGGCAAGGGAATCATTTAAAGTTCAAGACAGCGCATAATGTAAAGGCAAGTACATGGATAGAGAGACCATAATGTGCCAGATGCACAGATGTACCTGTTACAATCCTGTTAATCTTTGAGGAGAAGAGATCTGTCTTTACTCAGAGCAATGATTTTTGGAATTCTTTAATGGAAGGCCATTGAAAGTTTATACATTAGGAATTATAGACATTAGGCAGGGACAGTGTGAGGGACAGAGGCAGCCTTGTGATGAAGTTGAAAGGTGGAGCATGTTTGAGGAGCTGAATAGTTTCTTCCTTCTCCCATTTCTTAAGAAGGCACGTTCATGACTTGCAAACAAAGGGGAGACTTGTGACAGAAATGTTTGCACCCATTTATCTTGCAGTAAGCAGGGGTGTGTGCAGGTTTGGAGGGTACGCACAAACGCCTCTGTTTAAAGTGTTCCACCAAAAGTGGTCAGAGTTAAGCTCCTGTGCATTTTCTGGCAATAACCATAAATTTATCAAGGTCATTGCTTTTGCGGATGTCGGATTCCAATTGGACAATTTCCTGGAGGTTTTATCACACAAACTCCTGTCTCCAATTGCCCAGGGCCTGGCTATGCTCCATACAGGTGATGCTATCACAGCCAACAGACTCTTCAGGCCCTGATTGGATGATTCAAGGGCAGGCACGGATGATTTGGAGCAGGCACAGTAGAGTAGCGGTTAGCCTTATGCTATTACAGCGCCAGCAACCCGGATTCAATTCGAACTGCTGTCTGTAAGGAGTTGGTATGTTCTCCCTGTGTCATGGTTCTGAGTTCTGGCCCTCAATTTGGCTCATTAATGCCTTGTTGTCCAGCACATGGATTCCACGCTGGACTGATTAGACAACTGTGCACACCTGAGCCCCATCTGGGGACTAGCATAAGAACCTGTGTTTCTCTGGCACTAGTTGCCAGAGTATTGGTCTACCTTTGGGTATACTTTGGTTCTAGT
>JARFYF010000058.1:10303597-10313706 GCA_030265395.1 Rhina ancylostomus | reverse complement strand
GGAACCCCCCCCCCCCCAACCCTCTTTAAGGCACAAAGGTGATTGAAGATCTACTTGGGAGATAGTCTGGAGATGTAACAAAGTGAAGGGACTTTGAAGGAGTATTTCAGGATGATAGTTATTGGTAATATCCATTATCTTGATCCACAGCTTAAGTTTCAATGCACCTGCAATTCAGTGAAACCTAATTATCTGTAATATTTTCTTTGCTCAGGGATTTTAATATAAAAGCTACACCAGGTGCAAGAGATACACATGGTACGACACCAGATATGCATTAATCTAAAAGGTATTAAGGTCACATACATCAGTTTGCTTCTCAGATAGAATTACACACTGGAATCTACCCAAAGGATAACATTTTAATTGAAGAATAAAATAAAATCAGAAATACTAATGAGTTTTCAATGAGTCAGGTAGTCTGGCCATGAGATAACATCTGGTAAATAGCTTGTTGAGTAAGCAAAAGGGATTGTAGCTTTGCAGTGAAGGATTAGGTAAAGCCCCCATCATCAGCCCAGCATGTGACCTCAAGAAGAAGGGAAGGTCATTGATGAAGCAGCTGAACATGGTTAAGAACAATCACTTTGACCCAAAGATATGGGGCAAGAGGAGTAGGCTAATCAAGCTGTTTTCTCACTGTTCCAGCCACCTGGGTTCAATTCAAACATCCAGTACTGTTTGCATGTTCTCCCTGTGACTGCATAGGTTTCTTCCAGGTTCTCTGGTGTCCTCCCACATCTGCAGATTGGTAGGTTAATTGGCCACTAAATTTCCCCCAGCGTGTAAGAGAGTGGTAGCATCTGGGAGGAGTTGAGGGGCCAAGTAGGGAGAATGAAATGTGGTCAGTGTGGTATTGGTGAAAATGGGTGTTTGATGGTTGGTACAGACTTAGAAGGTTGAAGGGCTTATTCCTGTACTCTATGATTATATAGGTCTAGTGAGATATGGCTGACCAAGTTCATAAATAATATTCCTTCCATTGTAAGGTGAAATGCCGGACTGTTTGCTGATATTAGTACACGGTTCTGTTTCATTTGCTTTTCTTCATGTACGAAACCTTCGGATTATTTGGTATAATATCTGGAGCATACCAGCACAAGGCAATGATCATCTCCATCAAACACAGGGCTGATCGCCTCTTCTTGAATTTCAATGGTAGCGCCATAGCCAAGATCCCCTTCATCAACATCCTAAAGATGCCATTGACAAGGAACTCATTGCCATGTTATGAGGATATCTTGGTTAAGAATTCATCTTCTCCATCATTGACAAGGCAAGTCAGGTGCATTGTGGACTATATTTCCTTCATTTGGATGGCTCTAGATGCAACATTGAAGAAGTTCAACACCATCCAAGGTAAATCATTTATTTCATCACCACCTCAATAAATATCCACTCCCTGCAACACTAATGCACCATGGCTACAATATGTACTATCTACAGGTTTAGACTCCAGTAGAAACTTGTTCTGTGTTGCATAGACTAAATATGTGATTTTGCAGTGTATGTAGATTAATTTCAATTCCAAAATTTGGTTCCATTGACTTCAACTAAATCAACTTTCAGAAGCAGAATGCTGCAGACATTTGTGCAACACTGCAGAGAGAGCACAAGCAGCCAAGAATGAATTTCCATGTCCAAATGTATGATCCATATTGTGCCATGTACTCTGTGGTTCCCAGGTTGTAGTATTATGCTGGTCAATTCCAAAGATTCTGATATTCTTCCCTGTGTGAACAGACAACATGAAATGTAAACAATTCCTTTCTGCTTCAGATTCCAATTTTCTGGCTTGATATCTTTCATGAATGAACTGGCTTCAATTATTTAATTCTGCTGCATTCTCTGAGGAGAAATTTCTTCATCCTGACGCTTGTCATTATGTCCCTTTGCTTTTAATACAGCATGGTGTGCTTCAAAGCAGCCTTAGCATAGGTGTATTCAGCAGACTGAAGCAGTGTTCTGCAATGCCTGAGAAGTCTAGTTTGGAAACTGCCCAGGATTCCAGCCATACTTTCCACTTGGCACAGGAAAATTCCAGTGGGACATCATGGAGGAAATGGAAATAACAGAATAAATATTGCAATAATGACTGCTCATGGTTAAAATCCAGAAGAATGGCTTTCATTTAAAGGACCTTTTCCTGCATTTAATTCACAAGGCAGAGTTTTTTGGTTAATTGAAATTTAAATTAGTTCATTATTGTCACATGTACTGAGGTGCCATGAGAAACTTGTTTTGCATGCTGTACATACAGATCATTTCATTACCTCAGTACATTGAGGTAGTACAAAGGAAAACAAAAATAGTGCAGAATAAAGTGTTAATGCAGTCAGACAATATGCAAGGCCATAATGAGGTAGATTGTGAGGTTAAGAGTCCATCTTATCATGCTAGGAGACCATTCAATAGTCTTAGAGAAGTGGTGTAGAAACTGTTCTTGAGCATGGTGGTATGTGCTTTCAGGCTTATATCTTCTGCCTAATGGAATGGTGGAAAAGAGAGAATGTCTGGGATGCATGGAGTCTTTGATTATGTTGGCTGCTTTACTAAGGTACGAAGAAGTGTAGAGTCCATGGAGGGGAGGCCAGTTTTCATGATGTGCTCATTGTGCTAATTAATTTATCCAAGATACTGGGAACACAATGAGAATTCTGCCTTCCAGGGACTGGACTGAGACCACAAATCCATTTGACATGGAAACCATATAATCAAGGAGTGGCAGACATTCTGAAGTAAGGGAGTGTAGGGTGCACCAAAGAGAAGGGAAGAGTTATCCAGACAATCAGGGCTTCTGTCTGAACAATATTACGTGCAGTAAGACTGGAACAGGAGCAGATCTAAAGCTCTTAACAGCTCATTCTCACTCCTTTACACATAGCTCTGTTTGGATGACTACACAGAGGTTGACAGAACTCTGTGCGTTTTGTTCATTTACAAAGATTAGTATTTATCTTCAATGTAGTAAAATACACTGAGATTTTTAATGGAAATACAATCAAACCAAATTTAACACCATCTTTATTAGAATATTAAAACTACTAAGTAGTATAGTGATAGCAAGTTGGCTGTCTTCCACTTGTACTGTCTCCATGTCATATCCATAGAGGCAGGATTGATAACTTTAAACAATAAAATCTCACTTGTACTTTATTGGAGGTCTTAAATTCATCCCATTAACCCGATATTTCTCTCTCAACAAATACTGTCTGACCTGCCCAGTTTTTATTTCTCAGAGGTCTTTAGTGCCATAAATCTGAGACATCAACTACTTGTTTGTATTTCATTTAAGTCTTAGAAACTAGCAGCAACCATGAAGAGCTCAATGATGTCCAAACATCATGGTCAGAGTTCAATTTAGATTCACAGAAGCAGGCCATTCAGCCCATTGAGGGCCTTCTGAAAGAGTTAGTGGGTCCCACTCTAGCCCTGCAATACTTTTGCCCTTGGGGTGATAACCAATTCTCTTTAAAGTTACTGTTGGATCTGCTTCCATCACCCTTGCATTCAGATCAGCACAAGTCAGTGAGTTTAAAGAAAAAAATTCTCCTCATCCTTACCTCTGACGCTTTGAAGAATTTCCAATTTTGCACAAATTCAATTGATGCATAATCTATGAATATCTGTCAGATCAGTGGAAGCTTTGTGTTGTATCGTCCACTCCTTTCAAAGACAAAATCTGTCCTTTGCTGTATTCTCCTCTAACGAGCACAAACAGACCAAAGGGTGATGTGATTGGAATAAAACCAGGGGGTGGGGGGGGGAGCTGGGGAGGCTGCTGGAGGTAAAACAGAAGGGAGGTTCACAATGCAGCCACTGGAGGAAGTAGCTTTCACTGGTTTGATAGCCTAAGCCTCATCTTTGACTTTTCTAATGTTCTGATTTCCTAAAGAAAGTTAACAAAGCCAATGAAGGCAGGATACAAAATATTCCATCACATCCTATGCTTATTGCCTTACATCCTCACACACTGGATGTTTAACCAGTTTGCAGTTCTTGTCCCTCTGATGTTTTGTTCAGGGCAATGGCATCACTGTGTAATTTATATTAAAGAGAAAAAAATTATTTTTGAATTTTCCTTCCCATAATTCTGATGTTTTCCTGTGCATTGATTACTCTTTTGGTTCTTCGCTCATCATTCACGCCCGTGCCTCAACCTTGAGTGTCAGCAAGCTGTTCGGCTGCAGGCAAACTACAGAGCTGGAAAATCACAAGGAGAAGCAGGAGGAGGGCATTTGCCTCAAATGTCCTGAGATCTCAAGTCTACATCCCTATCTGATCACTGTAATTTGGGAATAATAGAACATAGAACAGCACAGGACAGGCCCTTCGGCCTACAATGTTGTGCCAATCTAATTAAGCTAATGACACCTAATGCCTTCTGCCTGCACATGGTCCATATCCCTCCAGTTCTGCACATTCATGTGCTTATCTAAGGGTCACCTAAATGTCTATAATTCTCCCTGACTAATCCAGGAGTGGTGCTACTAACTGTAGTGCGATGACTTGCGTACTGCCTGAGATGGAGGGTTGGGGAAATCTTCGATAAGCTGATCCTGAGACAGAGACAGGCGAGACTGCAGAGCAACACACAAGATGCTGGAGGAATTGTGGGTCAGGCAGCATCTGTGGAAGGAAATGGACAGTTGACACTTCAGGTTGAGACCTTTCATTGGGACTGGACCAGTCCATATAAAGGGTCTTGACCCGACAAGTTGCCTGTCCATTTCCCTCCACAGATGCTACCTGACCCGTTGAGTTCCTCCAGCATCTTGTGTGTTAGCCTGAGACATGTCAGGTCACAGAATCCAGCTTGAATCTGTGCAGTGATAACATTGGATGTATGTTCACCTCTGGGATTTATGCTTCTCATCCAGTGGTATCCTGTTGTTCGTTCCAAAATTCAGTTTCTGGCTCATTGGCAAAGCTCATTATAGATGCAATATACCCACAAGCCAGTCCCATGTTCAGAGACAAGTGTCCTTAAGATTTACTTTGAATAACAAAACAAAATGTCTCAAAGTTTCAATCTAAATCTCCAAAGCCTTTAAAGCACCAAGATGACAAGCAGAAAATAGACTGTGCTTGCAGTAGATCACACTACATTCAGATCTGCAACAAATACTCTCACACAGAAAGCAAGAATGACATCTATCTATCCTGGAAAAAACACCACATTATTTGGAGCATGATGATATTTATTGGTTCAAAGAAATGTGCAATCCAGCAATTAAATTAAATGGTTGTGGTTTCTTGCTTGTTGTTGTATAAATATCATTGCAGTCACAGAGCCAAGTTAGTGTTGGTTTTCATTCAGAATACAATATCCTAGAAAGCTATTTCCAAAAACTGGAAAACCAAGTGTATGGGACAGCTACTTTCAGGTACTGTATGAGGAATACTATCTTCAGCTACCATACTACCAAGTGTAGAGAAATGCTTATTGCAGTGGTGGTAGAATATATATCGCTTTCAGGCACATTAACGCCCAGTGAATATAAATGATGGTCTTGAGCATGGTAATGCCCAGTGTACATGAGTGTTCTTTACAGATACTTTAATGATCAGTGCACAAGTGTTGATTTCATGTTCTGTAGCATGCGTGCACGACAATGTTGCTTTCTGGTATTATATAATTCCTAGTGTGCATGAATGTTACTTCCAGGTGCTGTAATGATCAGTATATATGCGTGTTGCCTTTAGGGATGGTATTGCACAGTGCATATGAGCTTTGCCTTTGGATACTGTAATGTGAGTATTGCTTTCAGGTACCATAATATCGAGGGTATATGAGTGCTCCTTTTGCGATATCCAGTGTTGCTTTCAAGTGCACTAATTTCCACTGTTAGTAGGAAATCAAGCACATTCTCATGTTTTGCATGAGACAGGTAAATCACAAATTACACATCACCAAGTTTATACAAAAACTGACGTAGTTGTCTTCCAAACAACTGAATGTATTCAATTGCAATGCGTTGCATTTGCCAAACCAGATCATATAGCACTGGATCCAGGTCGCGATTCTGTCAACAATTTTCCAAGAACCAAATAGAAATTGGTCTAGGTTAATTAAAAAAGATAGATCATCCTTGACCCTGAGAGCCTAAGAAGAAGGGTAATTAAGAACAAATCAACAGGAACATTCAATTCCCTGCTGTTTCCTCCCCCATTCACTGCATCTCTGCTTATGTATAGTTTTATGGATGTCAGCGTCTCCTTGGTTCCTTGCTCAGGTGTCCATGGTTCAGTTTTGTGTCCAGTCAGTGAGCGTAGTCATCTGTTGTACCATGGTGGGATTGAAGATTCTCTGTATTCTGTCTTTTGCCAGCACTTTGGTGTACCTAATCCACTTCTTGCTGGAGCCAAGATCAATAGCTAATATTTGCACTGGTTCATCCGGGTCACTTGATGGCCCACCTTCCCAGACTACCCAAAGAATTCCCCTCTATCACATCCCTTTCCTGATTGGCTAATTGAGCATGTCAATGGGCTGGATCATGCTGATTTTTCAGCTGTTGTGGCTGCAGTTAATCCTGGACTTCTACGCATGCACTATGAAACATGGAAATTTGATATTACTGGCAGATTGCAATGGATGAATCTGTCTGTTTGTTTTGGTGTTGGATTCCCCATGGAGCCCAGCCACAGAGCCCAGTCTTACTGCAATCAGGCCCAGTACAGGATCAGAGGTCTCACTAATGTCAATTAAAATTGTAGGGTGAGGAATTAGGAGGCAAAGGTAAATTACCTTTTAATTTGTTTTGCTTTTGTTTAATATTTTAATTATTTATGTGTTTTAGTTCTTATTAATTTGATTTTGTTTTAATGTGGTTTTAGTTACTTCAATATTAATTGTTTTTAAATGGCTTAATGCCTCTGCGAGCCTTGATCAAAGTGTATCGGGAGCACCCTGCATTTAGCACTGCTCTGCCTGAGTCCTGTGGTCATCGGCACCACACTGCTGGACTGTGGAAGGCCAGTGGGATAGGGCCTTCCCCCTGAACAAAGGAAGCATAGCTGTGCAGGAACCACAGGCAGCAATACTGGGTGGGGGCATCACCTGGCTCAATACTTTGCAAAAGGATCTTCCTGGTCTGTTTGACTCAGCAGTCCATATGTTTAGTGGGATAGTTATCCACTGGGAAAATCCACATCATATTTTTTATATTAATAAATATTGAAATGTCATAATGTACAAATAGATACAGTGAATTTAAAGCAGATAATATTTGAATAAAATTCAGATGCCTATAAAGAATTTTGAAAATGTGCACAAGTATATTTTGCAAGCCAGGTAGCATCTGAGGAGAGAAAAACACATTTAGTATTTCCTTTCCTCAAAGTTTCAATGACCTTGTCATAGACTGAAAATTTTGACACTATTTCTTCCTCCACAGATGCTGCCTGACCTGCTGAATATCTTCAGAATTTTCTGTTCTTGTTTCAGATTTCTATCACCTTCAATTTTTTGCTTTTCATTTTCGCCTGACAAATATCCTCCTCCTTCCATCTCACTTATCCCCTCCCCTACCCCCCTCGCCTCTTTCCTTTATTCACTGTTTTCCGTGGCCTCAGACTGCTTTCCAGCCAAACATTTAAAAAGTAAACTCTTCTGTTCACAAACATTGCAGGCAATTTGAAAATAGCAAAGATGAACAAAATGCAAATGGGTCATCAGACAACAATATTCAGCAGGGAGGGTAAAGGAATTTTCAGGACATGAAGAAAATATTGCAATTCTTTGAGCATGGCTCACAGGTACAGAGAAAAATGGCCCTGGTTTAACAGTGGGTTTCCATTGCCTTTCCTCTCTTATCTGACTGAAATAATCATTTCACATATCTCTCCGTTAAATTCCATCTGACTCATGTCTCTCCATTTCACCCTGCCTATTCCTTTCAGCTTATTTTGTCAACACACCACTCCTGCCAGTTCACTTACGAGCTGACGACATGGCACTTCATCAAAAGCTTTTGCAAAGTTGTATTCACTTCATCAACCACAGTTCTCCATGTCAACCCTCCTTGTGGCTTCATCAAAGAACTCCATCAAATATAATTTGCAGTAAACAAATCTGGTTTGGGTTTCATGTATTAAATCAAAAGTTGAAGAAACCACAGAAATAGACTGTTCCTTCAATTCCATCACCTGTTCAATCGAAATACTGTTGTCTGCTCTGACAGCTTGTGAGCCCCTCAGTGAAAGGCATAATTGAAGACCACGTATTTGATTTTATTGCTCACGTGCTGTTGCTCCCTTTTGTTCAAACTGTACCAATGAATAGGACAAATGGACATTGGAAATAGGTTACATTGGCAAGAAGGCCCAAAGCCAATAGGGAGGGCAACACAATTGTGGTAACCCATGGAAATAACTATCAAAACTGAGTGACATGACAAAAATCTTCCAATGATCAAATGGTAAAAGGCCAAAGCTCATGCACATAAACTAAAGAGAAAACAAAAGACTCATACTTGACATAAAATGAATGAGAAGAAATTTACATTTTATAATACTTATCATGATGTTAAGGTTTCCAAAGATACCCAAGCCCAATTACATTTTTGAAATTTAATTCTGTTGGAAGTGCTGCAGTTGATTCACAGACATCTCACCCTGCAAAAAGCAGGTTATCTTTTTCAGTGATGCCAGCTGAGGAATAAATATTGGCCAGGGTACCAGGGATAATTGATCTGCTCTTCTTCTATATAGAATTATGGGACCTTTAACATCCAGTAAAAGAGTAATTAGCTTAATATCTCATCCAAACGATCCTGTTGCTTCAAATTGACCAGGCCAGTTCATGCCCAAGGAAGCCTTTGCTTCAGGGAAACCTTCCCTTTGGTGTCATTATGTATTTATCCATCTTGCACTGTGGGATCTCTCTTGAACTAAAGGCCAACTATTTAATAAAATAATCACTCAATATTCAGCAAAACATAGACTTGTTCAATGCTTAGGGGTCATTTTGAATAAAATGAGGCAAAAAAAAAGTTGAAGTTTCTAGGACCACCTGCTTATCTATGATGTAAGCAAACAGAGCAACAGATTTGGATGAACTATATTCCACATAGAACGGTGAGGTTATTAATAAATGAATTAGCTTTTTGTAGTGTTAGATCAGAGAAAAATTTTAGCTAGGACACTGAAATGGTGTCCGACCAGCTTAACATTCCAATTTAGGGTCCCTCTAAGCTTTCCTCTCTGTTTTGAGTGGGATTTGCTGAGAACATTCCTGATCAGGTGCATTGTTTGCCTGAAAAGTGATGGTTGAGTTGTGATGAGAGACAGATCTCAAAGCAGCTGCTCCCTTGCACAAAAATACTAGATCGGTCTCAGTTGTTCCACTATCTCTTGCTCCACTACTGCCTTATTGCAACCCCCGGCACTCTGCACTTTGTGGCAAGTGGGCCATGCCACTTCTGAATCTCTGGAGTGCATCATTACCTGACATGCTGGTGGACTTCATGGAGGATTGACTGTTCTTCCGCTTTCTCTTCCCATCGGGCCACCTGCAATGGAAAGTGAGACTTTAGTACACAGTATCCATTAGCCGGGAGCATTAGTACCCATAGTAAAACCAACAAATTATAAAGAGGCCAATAATGCACCTTTAAATCCATGGTCTTCCATTACGTAGGCTTGGTGTGAAGCTTGGATGTAAAGTGCTGTGAGCTGCCTCCAGAAATGTCAACAGTAATGAACTTAATTTCATTATGTGTAGCTAAATAATGTTCAAGTTGGATAATTGAGTGACAGACACAGAAACAGACCCCTTGGCCTACTGAATCCACAGTGGCCATCAACCACCCATTTACACTAATCCTACATTAATCCCATAATTTTTATTCACCCCACATTCTCATCCTCAGATTCTATGATTCATCTACACACTAGAGGCAACCTATAATGGCCAATTAACCTACAACCCACATATCTTTGGGATGCGGGAAGAAACCGAAGCACCTGGAGGAATCCCAACACACACAAAATGCTGGAGGAACTCAGCAGGTCAGGCAGCATCTATGGAGGGAAATAAGCAGTTGACATTTCGGGTCAAGACTTGATCCGTCAGTCCTGATGAGGGGTCTTGACTAGGAATGTCA
>JARFYF010000058.1:10224354-10234895 GCA_030265395.1 Rhina ancylostomus | reverse complement strand
CTATCACCTCTCCCATTATCCATTCCAAGTTAAATGATGTATCCCATCACCAAAAGTTAAAGTTATCACAAAGGGAAGCAAGAAAGTGCTAGCAGTAAGTTACATGATGAAAACGTAAAAGTGTATTTGGTGCACATAACAAATAGAGTGAGCATTGAAAAATTGCACCATCCCCATTGACTCTTGGGAATCCTAGTCAACTGCCACTCAAAATGAAGAGAGAGCATTCAGGATGCTATTGGGAACCTAAAGTCCATGCCCTGTTCTCGATACTGCCATCAGGCAGAAGCTGCAGGAGCCTGAAGACTGGCAACTGCTCTGCCCAGGACTGCAAGAAATTGCAGGGAGCTCTCAGTCCATCACAAAAACCAGCCTCCCCTGTATTGACTCTGAACACTTCCCACTGTGTCAGGAAAACAGCCAACAAAATCAAATACCACTCCTACCCAGGTTGTTCTCTCTTCTCCCTCTCTCCATCAGGCAGAAGACAAAAAAAAGCTTGAAAACTCACACCACCAGGCTCAAGGACAGCTTCTATCCCACTGTTATAAGACAATTGAATTGACCTCTTGTACCATAAAGATGTACTCTTAAATCTACCTCATCATGGCCCTTGCACCTTATTCGTCTACCTGCACTGCACTGGAATAGTATTCCACGCACAATGTTTCAGGAACAGCTTCTTCCCCACCACCATCAGATTTCTGAACGGTGCATGAACCCATGAACACTACCTCGTTATTCATCTTTTGCACTATTTATTTATTTTTGTGACATCGTAATTTTTATGTCCTGTACTGCTGCCGCAAAACAACAAATTTCATGACATATGTCAGTGATAATAAACCTGATTCTGATTGAGAAAGTGGTGGTGAGCTGCTGCCTTCAACAGCTGCAGCCCTTCCAGAATTTAGATCCAGCAAAAATCAAGGAATGGTACTATCCAGCTGTCAGGATGATGTGCAGCCTGGAGGTGCACAGGTGGTGGTGTTCCTAAGTGTTTAAGCCCTCATGGTGACAGAGACTGTGGATTGCAAGGTGCTATTGGTGTAGCTTAGCCACATAAATGCAGTGCATTTGGTCGATGGTACCCGCTGCAGCCGCTGTACTCCTGTGGCGGATTGAATAACGTTTAGTGTGATAGATGAGATACTGTTCACGCAGGCTGCTTTCACGTAGATGGTGTTAAACTTCTTGAATATTGTTGGCGGTGAACTTATTCAGGCAATTGGAGGGTATTCCATCACAATCTTGATTTGTGCCCTTTAGATGATAGAAATGCATTGTGTAGTCAGGAGTCAGTCACCTACTGCACAGTTTCCAGCCTCTGGCCTGTACTTGTAGCCATATAATTATGCGGATGGCCCAGTTAAACTTCCTGGTCAATAGTGGTTCTTGGGTTGATGGTGGGAGATTCACTGATGGTAATGCCATTAAAGGTCAAGGTTAGCTGGTTAGATTCTGCTTTGATGCAGGTGGACATTGGCAGCTATTGTTGTGGCCTAGATGTTACTTACCGTTTATCACCCTTTGTGTAATGTCCTCTCGGTCTTGCCACTTGTAGGGGTGGATTGCTTTATTTGCTGAGGAATTGTGAATGGAATTGAGCATGGTGCAATCATCAGCAAATATCTCCACTTCTGACCTTACAGTGATAGGAAGATCACTGATGAAACAGCCAGAGATGGTTCAACCTAGAACACTGCCCTGAGGAACTTCTGCAGTGATGTTTTGGGATTCACATGACTGATCTCGAACAACCACAACATTTTTCTTTTATGTGAGATATGAGTCCAACGACTGGAGTGTTTTCCCAACGTCCAATGACTTCATTTTTACCATACTCAGTGAAATACTTGTGTCAAGGACAGTCTCTCTCATCTCACCTCTGAAATTTAGTTAATTGGTGCATACTGAGGTCAAAGCAGTGAAGAGTTCTGGAGCTAAGCAACCCTGGTGGAATCCAAATTGTGTGGAGGTTATTAGGGAGCAAGTGAAGCCTGACAGTATATTGATGATACCTTCCATCACTTTCCTGATGATTAAGAATAGACTGTTTGGGTAGATTGGATTTGTCTGATTGGATTTATCCTGCTCTTTGAGCTGGGCAATTTTCCACATCGTATTTTGATTGTCCTGGAACAGGTTGGCTAGAGGTGTGACTAGTTTTAGAATGTGGATTTTCAATGCTACAGCCAGAATGTAGTTGGCCCCTTATCTTTTGCTGGATACAGTGCTCTCAGCTGCGTGTTGATATTGTGAACCGAAATGGCTGACGACCAGCTCCAGTAATAGGATCTTGGTAGAAAGCTGTGATGGATCTTTAACAATCACATGATGAGCCTCTTCATAATGGGAATGGTGACATTCCTGGTGTTTCCCCTTCCCATTAGCTGTTTACTTGTTCTCCAACTTTCACAACTTGACATGGCAGCACTGTAGATCTTTGATCTGATCTGTTGGTTCCAAGATCACTTACTTCTTCTGATTAACATGCATAGCATCCTGTGTTACAGGTTCACCCAGGTCGGCATCTCACTTTTAGGTGAACCTGGTGCAGCTCCTAACATGTCCTTCTGCCTTCCTCATTAAACCAGAGTTGATTTCCTGGCTTTACAGTAAAGGTGGCATATAACCTATGCTGGACCATAAGGTTATATTGGTGGTGTACGTTTCTGCTGCTGCCAGTTGTCTGCAGTGCCTCATGGATGCCCAGTTTTGAACTGCTAGACCTGTTCTAAGTCTATCCGGTTTAGCACAATAGTCGTACCACCCAACACAAATGAAGGGAGTCCTTGATATGAAGATATAATAGTCTCCACAAGAATTGTCCGGTGTTCAGTTCTACCCATGCTATCATGGACTATGTCATCTCCTACAGATAGGCTGATGAGGACAAAGTCAACATGATCTATCCTTCATATTAGTTCACTATCCACCTGACACAGACCCAACCTGGCAGCTATGTTGGTCAGAACTTAACAGTTCAGTCAGCAGTAGTACTATTAACAAGCCGCTTTGTTAACAAGGACACTGAAGTCGCTCACCACCAGGGACATGCTCTCTTCACATTACTACCATCAGGGAGGAGGCACAGGAGCCTGAAGACCCACACTCAGTGTTTCAGGAACAGCTTCTTCCCTTTGCCACCAGATTTCTGAACGGTCCATGAACCCATGAACACTACCTCATTATTCCTCTTTTGCACTACTTATTTATTTTTGTAACTTATAGTAATTTTTATGTCTTGCAAAACAACAAATTTCACGACATATGTCAGTGATAATAAACCTGATTCATCAATTGAAGAAGAACACTAAGTGATCTGATGGTTTCCTTGTCCACGTTTGATTTGATGACATGACAATTCATGGGGCCTGGCGTTAATGATCTGGACTTCAGTGATACTCCCTCCCACCTGTTTACCACTGTGTCCCACCTCACCCCTCCCTCCCCACCCTCCTTCTGGTGAGCCTGTCCTGACCAGTGGGATATGATGTACCTAGGAATTGTTATGAAGGAATCTGGCACATTGTCTGTAAGCTATAATTATGTGAGGAGAACAATGTTAGGCAAGTATGTGGGGTAGTTCCCTCAATTTAGACACAAGTTCTCCAGATGCTTGTGAGCAGCACTTTACAAGGTTGACTGGTTGGGAGACTTTCTGTGACTTCATTTGTTGAGTCAGTTGATGCTGCCCTGTTTCATTAAGTCTCTAATTATCTCTCTATCAGGATTACAATAACAAATTATGTAATTTTTGTCCCACTGCAATTTGTGGGAGCTTGCTGTATCCAAATTTGCCACTGTTCTACTTACATCACACTATTGATTAAGAATTTATTTCTCGGAGCACCCTGAGATTGGGAAAGTCTCTGTATAAATGTAAAGCAAAAGGAAAGTTGTGATTTTTTATAGAAACTTTTGAAACACTCAAGTGCTTTATAACTAATTAAGGATTCTTTAGGTGTAGTGGTTCAGTCTATTCATTGATCCCTGCTAGAAGTGTGCATTTTGGCCTAGAGAGTTAATGGCCTTGACTGAACGCACTGAACTGACTGTCTAGTTTCAAATCGGGATCTTGGACATTTGATCAGGAAAGATTAGTTTCCATTATGCACCAACAAAATTCTGCACACGCAAGAGCAAGGAGAAGTAGCATTACAATTGGTTAAAAAAGAACCCATCTGGAAACTGGATCAGAGAGGAGTCAAACCACAACTGCATAATGAGCTAAGACAAATAATGAACATCCATAAGAAACTCTCTTCCCCAGATCAATAAGAAAGTCAGCATTGCTCTGACATCAGATGATACTATTAATAAAATAAGTGACACTGGCATTCATGCCTGTTTAACACTTCTTTCTTTTTTCTTTCAACTGGGAGAGGTATTTAATGAATGGACCAAACACATTTAAATACATTATACATTTCAAACAATCATCTGAAGTTAAAATTATCCTCAAGGATCCTTTAAACATTTAAAACATTTTTATATTCCTTTTGACCTGTGACTTAAGCATCCTCTTCCATCATGTACAAAGAAATGATTTGTGCAGAAATTACGTGTGGGAGACTCAACTTGATTTTTCATCAATTCAACTAATTCAAATAGTTGATATTTTGACCTTTGTCAATGTTGTGATTATATGCTTTAAGCTGCCCACTGCAAATACACAACAAAATCACTGTGTTAACAAACTATCTATTTACATTACCAAAAGCTTTAGGATTACATGATTCTGCACCAAAAACTTGTTCCAAATGGATGAAGCTGGCTTGGATGACGTTCAGATTAAAATAAATACAGCAGTGAGCTGATGAGAGTGCATTCTACTCAAAACAGCTAGATCCCTCAAAATCAAACGGTGAGGCTTTCATGAGAACAGAAATGGCAACTAAACGCAAAATGCTGAAACGTCAGAAGATACCGCAGCCTTGCTCCTCACGGCTCCAAACTCAGGCGCCTCTTTGGTTGGATCCAGCAGATAATGCTTAGGGGAAACCAATCTTTGACAGGTATACCTCAAACAGGTTTAATGCCCAGGGCCAGGTAATAATGCTTATTGTTTTCCTTATACAGTCACTTACTTACCTTCCAATCAGAAACTTCGTCTCCCGACTTTTCCAGTAGCATGAATTGCTGTTAGCCATTGTTAATTCTCCAACAAATTACCTGGCCCATTGCTGTTTGTGGTACCTTGCTGTACCAAAACTGACTGCCATATTCATTCGTATAATAGCCTTAAGCATAACATTTCTGAGGTTTTGAAATGCTCTCAGCATCCTGAGGATGTGGAAGATTCCAGTTAGATCTCTCTCTTAACACAAAACTCAATGTAACAATTCACCTTGGCTCTTTTAAGGCACCCCCCACACTACTGTGAGAAGGGCTGGGGTAGCAAGGACAAAATAATGCCATTACTTGCATGTCCCCTCCATGTTGCACACTATATCCTGACTTGAAAGTACATTGCTATTCCTCCACCGTCACTGGGTCTGAATTCAACTCAATGACCCGCAACAAAATGGGAGACACAAGAGACTGCAGATGCTGGAATATGCAGCAACAAACGAGGTGCTGGAGGAACTCAGTGGGTCAGCACCTGTGGAGGGAAATGGACTGTCAACGTTTCAGGTCAAGACCCTTCATCTTCACTGGAAAGACCAATGTGGTTGACGAAGGTGGGCTGTTATCATCTTCTTGTCCAACTAAGGGTGGTAATAAATGCAGACCTTGGCAAGGAAAATTAAAATAAGCATGGTTCAGATCATTTGGAGCAATTGAATGGAATCCCAGAGATGTTCCTTATCTGTAAAGCATAACTTTATACTAAATAAATCCAATTAGCTACCTGACAGCTTAACAGTTACTTCAGCCAGCTGACCCCCTATCTTTCTGGTGTAAGACCATTGCTTCTCAGGGATCATTGACAGGCAAGTGGCCAAAATGAAGTCCCTATAGTGATTGGAAACTTGTAGTTTGCTCAAAATTATAATTGGAGAGTGGCAGTAAAATTCTGCATCATCAATCAAAGGACAGCAAGCAGATTAAAGCTACATAACTTCCCAACTTCCATCATGTTTATGGTTTTTTCACTGGTAAGATATCTTATGCACATATTTGAATGAAATAGTCTAGAGATAGGGAATGGAAATTCTTCAGCTGTGTAGAAGCTGACCTAAATCTGCAATATAGTAGAGTACATGGATTGCTTGCAAACAAAAGTAACATAAAATTTTGATTTCTTTACACGATGTAATCAAGCTGCTTAATATTTTCAGTGTGTTGTTTGAATGCTGAAATTCTGCAGCAAGGGAACATGATCTGGACCCGTCTTTGGAGTATGAGCCCTATCTATAATGAGAAAGCAGAAAAAAAATTATCCTACAGCATGACTTAAAGTCAATCATGCTGAGGCACACAGAAAATAACATTTCCTCATTATTACCTACTGCTGACATGTAGCCAGTTCAATATAAAATAATTTATGGGCCAGTACATAACTGTATCACATGCAGCCAAGAGTGAATATTTCCTCAAGGGTCTCTGACTCAAGCATTTCTGTGGAATTATCACTTGAAGAGTCACAGTCACATACATGGAGAGCAACCTGGTGTCCTGGCATAATCCCCCGTCCTCAATGATAAACCATCACTCTCAGCTCAGCATCCACAATAGACATTGGACTTGGGGAAATCAGAGGTCACACCCACAATCTCTCAAAAAGTAAATGAATTGGCTTGGATAAAAGGGTTACAAGTATTGGTCATTAAAATATAATGAAGTTGGGGTAGGTATATTTACATTCTCGAATTAAACAGGACCCTAATGCTTTGGGAACTAATGTCGGTCTCATCTCCTCCCCATCAGAATTTCATTGATTTCCAGTAAAATACTGAGAAGTTTCCAAAACCTGTCATTGTGCAGCTTGATTACATTGTTAAGAAATGTAAATCTTTTAATTAGTTTATTGTTATTTTGCCAATTTAATGGTCAAATGTGGCACTGTATCAAAATCTGTTAAAACCATTCAATTCAGCCTGACCTTCCATTAACATTCCTGGAGTAAGTTCTATTTATAATACAGTTCCAATTGGACAACAAAATCTAATTTACTGGATAACTTCAAGACAGGCATACAAAAATCCACCGAAAATTACACCTCCCAGCTTGTGTATACTGCTGACACTCAGCTGGCTCAATTTATATATATATATAGATATATAAAAAAGGCCTGATACTGAATGAACCTTCACTATATCAAATGGGATTAAACAAGATGTATTCAATGCACAATGTGATGCTAAAAAATACGACATGATCCACAGTACATCTGGACGTGCTAAATCTCTCTGTCATTTACACGAAATTATACAAACAGGACTTTTGTGCAAAAATATACACCAGAACTTGTATTAAGGAGAATAATTAAGGTGTTAGCTTGCTAAATTCACCAAAATAACGTTTACAGATCATAGGATAGTAGTGATATGGATTCACTCACAGCAAGTCTACATCAGTGTTTGACAATCTTTGCATTTAACATGTCCCGGTGAACAGAATACAGCAACAGTATTGAAAGTCAGTGGTTCCTTGCCACTGGCTACCTTCTGATACCAGACATCACGATAACTTCTTGTCAAATGGAGATTTGTGAGATGTTTCAGCAAAGCCGGAAGCCAGACAAGGATGAAGTGGTAAAGTAACAGGGGCTTGAGGAGGGGGCTGTGGATCACAGAGGAATGTGAGAGGTTTTGAATGCGCTCAGCAGATTTATGGGGAAGGAAAGGTTGTCAGTGTTGGAGAGAACAACAGTGATTCCTGAAACACCAGCAGGAGAGGGAGTATGGGGAAAGGACTTGAGAGGGGCACCTCAAGAACATGGTGAGCTATGGATTCTAGATACACAGAAAGGCTCACAGTGGACACAGGCTCAGAATCTGAAACATTAGGAATCTTTCACTTGCTTGTTCCTTTGATTCTGACCATCATCTTCCCATTCTTGCCTCATTGGGAACTATCTTAATTCTCACGTATTAATCCAATATACTGTCATAGAGAGGGATGATTTGTTACTTCATTACAAATTCAGAACTCTTACCTTTCCACATCCTCCTTTTGTAGAGCTGGGAGGTTGCTGGATGTGTGTTCCATTCAGGGCTGTTCCATTCAATGTCACTTACGAGTAGGAGTGTGTCCACAGCCAGGATGCTGCACACATTCTTCTTGCTTTCATAAACTATCCTTGTCTTGATCTTGTAAATGAACTCCCATCCACAGGTCTTAACAGAACCCAGAAAGAGCCATGCGCAGAGAAACCCTTCAAAGATAAAAATGCGAATCAGTTATCTAAAACAGTTTATTCCGGCTGTACAGATCCCCATTGATACCTTCATGATGACATATGATGGGAGTTGTAATCAATCTGATTTGCATAATAAAACAATGCCATCCTGAGGAGGAAGTTGAACATTAGTTCCTCTAATTGTGCCGAGATTCACGCACCTCAGAGAGGTGAAGGGGGTCCCATGATTTGTATGCCAGTGTCAAGTGAGACCATGAACAGGGACATCACAATCTAGTAATTTGTCAGAAAGTTGGACTGCAGAAGGAACAGACTGAATGTTGATGGGTGTTCAGGCTTAGAACCACTGAAAGCATCAGAACAGTCCTGGTGATGGGATTGGACTAATCTGCCTGGGTGTCCGTCAGAATCCGAATGTGGGGAAAAGCACCAAAATTCCTCAATGGCCCCTTTTAACTGTAATCATTATGCTGCTAGTTCTTCTGTGATATGTTGTGTCATTGGTTAAGATATGGGTGTGGGACAGTTGTTTTATGACTATGGGTGACCCTACATGAGCCACCCAACAATGCGACCAGCTGACAGGAAAAGCGATCCAATATTATGAGCAACTGGTTGACAGAGTGATATTCCCATCTGCATAGCAACCATCCCATACACTCTGCTATCTATTGTTGTTCAAAAGAAAGGACTGGATAAACAAAGGTCTTGCCCTTTATGCACTGCATTTATATTTATATTTGCCTGGTGGTTTGTAAAGCAATGGGAAAAAAGCAGGAGGGTGGGGATAACAGGATTGTTCTACTAGGAGCTGGCACAGACTCAATGGTCCAAATGGCCTCCTCCTGTATCATTACAGTTCTATAATTCCTATTTTGTGTTGTTATCAGATCCCTCTGATCTTTCCCAAATCTGCTGAACAACAAGACTTATCGAGCCTTTCCCTCAATGACAAACGTTTTGGATTTCCCCAGCCTGAGAAGGTGAATTGATGGTCCATCTCTGGGGGTCGGTAAAATGGACTCTCATTAAGTCTCATTTGTCCAGGAAGGAAACTGTTCAAGCCCAATAGTGCTCTGATAGTGTGATATGAATGAATAATTCTGTCCAAGTCTTACCTCCACCACAAAATTTATTCTGGGTTGAGTAAGTCATAAAGATTTGTTTCTAGACTGCCATTAATTTTCATTTTTGAAACATTAAAAGCATTTGAACCTCAAGTACCTAGAACTGAGAAAGACTCCATCAATCCATTCCCTGTTCTGGCCATGCTTCATTGCTCTGCTGAATTCCATTCAATTATTTAAGCTCCTCACAAAAAGCTTAGTGGTTTTGACTTCCAAAAGTATTTTTCTAATTCCAAACAAATGTGGCCTTATCCTAATCTTGCCCTGTTTTTTTGTTTTGCAAATAAAGCATTTTATTTCGGGCCTTGCAGATAAAGTTGCCTTCACAGAATAACTTTTTGAATGGTCTGATATTTTAATTTGTGTGCCAGGGCCCTGAAATAAGTTGTTGCAGGGGCAAAGCTAAATATAACCTCAGACATTTAAATTAAATATGAAATTATTATGGAGACTACACATGTGCCACAGGTTACAATTAACATTAGTAATAGGGAAGTGAGCATTTAGCCCATAGGCTCATGTATTAGTCACAGCTTTTTCTCACTTTAGAGTAACTCTAGCAGCGCAATACTATCTGTAATCCAAGGGCAGTTTTGTCACTCCACAACATAGTTAACGAGCAAAAGAGACTCAAGGCCATAAAAATTAAAAGAAAAATAAGGATTAGGCTTTGTAGCCCTACAAAACTGCACTAGCATTCATCCTGATCTACGACCTTAGTGATTCCAGAACTATCCCCATTGTTCAATTCCTTAATATCCAGATATCCATCAATCTCTGCTTTGAATGAACACAATGACTGAGCATCCACAGAACTCTGGGGCAAGCAATTCCAAAGGCTCACTACCCTCTGAGTGAAGAAATGTTTCCACATCTCAGTCCAGCCATCAAGCACCTATTTATACTATTTTCTAACACCTGCCTGTTGCCCTGGTATTGTGGCTGCATGGTAGTGTAGTGGCTAGCATAACGCTATTACAGCGCCAGCAACCTGAGTTCAATTCCTGCTGCTGTCTGTAAGGAGTCTGTACGTTCTCCCCGTGTCTGCGTGGGTTTCCTCCGGGTGCTCCAGTTTCCTCCCACATTCCAAAGACGTACGGGTT
>JARFYF010000058.1:9981156-9992646 GCA_030265395.1 Rhina ancylostomus | reverse complement strand
AAATATATCAAAAATTACTAGAAATGCTTTGTAGGTTGGGCAGCATTTGTAGAGAGAGAAATAGACTTAACCTTTCATCAGAACTAACGTAATTCATTCCATTGTAATTTCTTGTCACAACTATTTCAAAATATAGGGGATTGTAGTTTTATTTTTAAGTTTATTAATGCTGTTTTAGCTTCTATGTTAGACATCTGTTTATGCCTCAATCTCTATTTAATACTGTTAAAGTTAATTAGAAAATATGTTTTTTACTTTCTGGTGTGCTGTCTGAGACTTCTTTATGATTGGCTGCACAAATTCATGACATCATAGATGCTGGATGCCAGGGACCTGAAGAACAGAAGGCATCAGAAACAGCCAAGTCCTCACCACAGATTACATTGCACTTTTGTAGGAAGTTTCTTTACCACTAAATACAAATGCAGGGCTGCAATATTCCATCAATCTACCGACTGACCAGCAGCATAATTTACACCATCATTTTGAAGCTTCTATCATCCTGTCATTTTTAAGCTTTGAGTTTCTTTTCCTAAAAGAAAATTGTTGTTCAGAATTTTGAAATTTTCCTGAAAGATTACACATTCTCTTTGACAAAAAATACATATGGTGGATCAACAGATACTTAAGACTATCTGAACAGATCAATCTCTGCTGTAATCTGTTTAATTCCAGTTGTCAGGGCCAAATGCAGTAAATATTGAGTGACCTATATAGCATTAAACTGTAAACATCAGTATCCCTTGAAAGTTAAAAGCATTTTACTTTGGCAGTATGTTGACAAGAGCAAGTCTGAGCACAGTACCTTTTACCACAAAGTTGATCTGTAACCCCAATAGTGTGGAACCTCCAAATGGAGAATAGAGGTCATTCTGTTGGCTTGCAAATTATGGACTTCAGCTCTGTTTTTATTCTGGAGGTATATATATAAAAGTCGATTTGTTTGTTCAATTCTGGAACACAATCATGATCACTGCCAGGTTAGAACATAGAACATGCACAGTACAGCGCAGGAGCAAGCCCTCTGGCACAGGATGCCTGTGCCAAGTATGATGCCAAATTAAACTTCTGTCTGCATATGATCCATATCCCTCCATTCCCTGCATATTCATGTCTCTACCTAACAGACTCCAACACCACTATCATATCTATGAATGCCACTATCATATCTAACTGAATACTATTACTCTGGCAATTTGACTGGTCACTTCTGATTGTAAAACTGGACTTGTGCCAATGGTGTACTTTCTATATCAGACATGCACCTCTATATTATTCCCTGTGCAATATTCCTTTGAAGCTATCTCTGCAGCAGCATAAATCTCCCCGAGCAGGTCACAGCCCAGAAATGGGAATCTGACTCAAGGAAGTCCCCTGACACTCAACTGCTTATTTGCCGGGAGGGAGTCCTCTCAAACTTCAGCTGACAAAACAGCTTTGCCTACTGATCTTCTGCCCACCAGTCTTCAGATCACCAAACCCTCATTCGTTATTCTCGTGACTCTTTCATCCACCATCCATAGCAATGGTACCACTGCAAAAGATGGATCCACTTAGCAAAATGGGTCACCTCACAGAAATGAAAACTGATTTGAGGCAATATGTTCTGGGGTTAGTTCCCTCCCTGACCTGACTTCATCTCCCAGTCAACCCTTTCTCACTTAGATCACTTCCTCTCACCGCTTTATACGAACCATCTCCCCTCTACTCATTCAGTCCAGATGAAGGACCTCAACCCAAGATGTTGACCATCCATTTCCCTCCACAGATGCTGCCTGACCAGCCGAGTTGCTCCTGAAGCTCGCTTTTTGCAACTTGTTTTAGTTTCTAGTTACACAGAATGTTCCTTGGTACCACTGCAAAAAAGTGGATCCACTTGGCAACAGTTTACCACCAAAATGGTCTAATAAACAGAAATGAAAATTAATTTGAGGCAACATGTTCTAGTTTCTAGTTACACAAAATGTTCACTTATTTGAATGAAGTCATACAGGCTGCTCCTGTGCACTGAATAAACAGGAGCCTCCGAGGATGTGGTGGATTATTAGTGACCCATCTGTTTACTGTCTTTTGAGGGAATCTTACATTGCTGCTTAATTAAAAGTTGTGTTCACCCACAGGGAATGCTTGTAGTGAATACTGTGTCAATCTTGAATCTATTTAAGATTGTTGTCTTTTTAGTGGCGTTGATAGGAAAATGTAAAAGCATACACATCCCCTCCTTGGAGAAAAGAGGATGAACGACAAAATGTATCAAGAGCCAAGATTAGAATGAGGGGTTTAGAAACAAAACAAATTTACAAGTTCTTATTAAAAATTATTCCTGGCAGTAGACCTTTTCTTTTAAAAGCAATCCCTCAAACTGAGCTGAGGATAAAACAGAGAATGCTGGAAGTACTAGACATCCCTGGCAGCACCTGTGGAGAGAGAAACTGAACCATAATTTCAAGTCAATGAACCTTTGTTAACCTGAAAAATTAACTTCTGTTTCTCTCGCCACAGATCCGATGGGTGTTTCCAGCATTTCCATTTATAGTTTTATTCTCACCATCCAAAGTACAGGTAGCTCTGCTATAACGTTTGTTTCCATAATGTGAGTTGGTTATGATGCGATTGATGAATTAGGGAACACTATTTGTATTATGTAGACTGCATTGGTTATAGTGCAATTGTAATCGGGTAAACCTATTTAACACTATGCTTTGAAGGTAACTACAGCCTGTTATGCTGTAACATGACTTTTTATAACGTGAGGTTTCTATTATTATTATTTATTATTATTGGTTTAGTATTGTCATGTGTACCGTGTTATGATTAAAAACCTTTGTTGAGTGTCATTCAGGCAGATCGTGCCATACATAAGTACTTCAAGGTAGTATAAGAAAACAGAATGCAGAATATAGTGTAGCAGCTACAAAGAAATTGCAGTACAGGTAGGCAAATAAAGTGCAAAGACAATTACGAGATAGGTGGGGAGATCAAGAATTCATCTTGAGCATATGAGAGGTCCCTTACACTAGAACTGACTGTACGTTGCTTTTATTAGCCTTAAGAATTTCAACTCCAGATACTCCAGATGCTCGGTATTTGGATATATGCAAGCTGAGATCAATTGGTTTTTAGACCTGGAGGAAACTGAGGCATGGTGGGAAAATGGTAACAGACTTGAGGTTGAGGATCAGCTCAGAACTTCAGTGGTGCAGCATTCTCAAGGGGACTTTCATTTAGTTGTTATGTGAGAAGTATCCAACTCAACAAGAAAAAAAATGCATTGAGATCAGCTGCATTTGCAATGAAAGAACCCATGAAATACTGGAGACAGAGGTATAACTGTACTGATATCACTCATGAACTGATGACTGAATTAAAACATTCTATTTAAGGAAATCGAGTCAACATTGGTGAATGTAAATTTTCAGTTACGGCTATAATAGAGCCCTATATGCTCTCCTATGAAAAAAAACAAGAGCACAATATGGGTCGTTTTTTAAGTCCACATAAGAGGCAAAGTATACTCAAATATACCAGAATAGATGGCGAGTAGGAACTATTATGGGTTATTGAATTTAATTCATCCATGGGACATGGATGTAACTGACAAGGTCAGGATCTAACATCCATCCCTAATTAGCCCCTGATTGGAGCAACTTTCTAAGCCATTTCACAGGGCACTCAACAATCAACCACATTGGCAGGTCCAGAATACAGACCACATACAGGCCAGACCAATTAAGCATGGCAGATTTCCATGTGGAAGGGCATTAGGGAATCAGAAGAGGTTTACAACAACCTAGCAGTTTTATGGCTTTCATCCCTGACTTATTGAATTACTTGAATTTAAATTGCCCATTGCTGTGGTGCAGTTTTCAACTTGTGTTTCTAAATCAATATTCCAGGCTTCAAATTACTATACTACACTTGACTGTACTACTGTTTCTGGTAAAATACGCTATAAGTCGTCTTAATTCCCTGGCCTTAATCAAGTTCTGGGCTGAACAAAAATTCCTATTCAGTGTTATTCAATGATTGCTACTAGCAAGTGCACATCCATCAAAGTTGAGCAAGGAGAAGATCTGGCTTGGTTACAATGCCAATTTCCACCAATGTTCATTTATCTGCACAGGAAGAATGGTTGCTTCAGGCAGGGTACCAGAAGATGCCAGCTGTCTGCAGAATTGTGCCCCAGCACAGTCAAAGTCCCGAGGAATAGAAGGAAAAACACTGGAAAGAAGATAATTTCCTGGGTAAAATTACTTTGAAAGATTCCCTTGTTTTTGATACATGTGACCACATTGACATAGCACAATACAAAAAGCATATCATCACAAAGCCTCAAAATTGCCTTTGGTGACAATAGTGTCTAAAGACTGAAAAGTTAAGAATCAAACATTATGTTGTTCTCTTTCAGCAGAGATATTAATGACCCCCCCAGTGAAAGGGGACAGAATGTTACACAAATGTAGCTTTGTTAACCCAACAGTATTTCTGAGACAAAGCAATTCCCCCCTTGCCCAACCAACCCCACAAGTATCCTGTTAAAAAAAGACAAGATAGAATAATCTTGCATGGGATACCAAAGAAGCAGGAGTGTCTCTATGGCAGTGACTACCAAAGGCTTGAGAAAAAGAGAAACAAAGGACTGCAGATGCTTAAGATATGTTACACACAGTGTAACATAAGTTCATGTATCTTATAAACACTATCTTGATCATGCTTGGATATGGGATCATGGTTAAGATTTGAAATTCAGATCAGAATTGTGATTCCACTATTCTGTTCCCTCTCCCACTGGAGCACCGCTTCATCGATTCAAATGTTTCCTTAATCTAGCCCAAATGCCTATTCTTCATGGACCAAGACAGTGAGTATTTGAGTACGTGGGCATCACTGCAGAGCTGAACATGCCAACTTCAACAGCAGTTACTTGTTGGCAAAGAGCAATTGAAAATCTTCCAGCTTTTTCTCAATCGTAACTCAGAGTCGTGAGTACAAATATATTGAACTCTCAGATCCTTGATGTCCCTGCCCAAGAACATGAATCCGTTATTGTGATAAACTCCAGTTGTAAGTCAGTCAACAATGAGTTTATTCACTAGTTATCAGCTATTGGTTTGCATAACGTAACCAAATTGTGCTTTTAATATTTCTGTGATCTGTCTCATGAGATTGGTAATATGATTAAATATGTGCACATATTTTTATGGTGATCAACATTCAACAGCATTCCTTTTCAGCATTTACAAAAACTTCCTGGTGTGGCATGTTAAGGAATTCCATGACTCTCAAAAATAAATCAACATACACTTAACCAACTTACCCTTATTAGCATTTCATTTCTGGTTCAATAAGTCCTTCAGGGAAGGAAAGCCGCCATTCTCACTTCGTGTGGCTTCTAACTGCGCACCTACAGCAGTGAGGCAAACCCTGAGCAAGTTCACCCACTTCAAAGAACAATTAAGGACTAACGTTCTCACCCCAAGAATGAATAAATAGAAAATGATTTTTGACCCCAGCATTAATGCAGCTTCCGTTGTTGAGCGATGCAAACATTTCATTCACCAAAAAATACACCAGTCTTTTGCCTCCTCTCCAGATAATGGAAACTTTTGACTCAGAAGTCCAAACAAACCTTTCATACCTTGCCCAAGGAATGTTCAAAAGTTGCAAAGCTGCATTATGAATGCCAGAAAACTATAAAATCAGTGCGGGAGTCTCGCCTGGAGCCGGACTACATGATTGCTATCCGAGTACAACTACAGTAGGGCATGCTCATTGTGCAGCAGAGAGTATTTTGAGCAGATGATGCCATTCTGGATGAAGGTGGTGGGAAAAGCAATGGAGACCAGCATTTGGGTGGGATTTGGGATTGGAACCGAGGATTGACGTTGTGAAGGAGGGACATCAGACTCCATAGATGAACAGGAGATCAGAAGCTGGAAGATTGTTCTGGGAGTGAATGGGGCCAGGAGATTACCTGAGGTATAGGTTGCTGTTGGGTGATATAGTCGATATTTTGAGGAGAGGGGTCAGGACCAGCAGCAAGTGGGGGAGTGGGGGGTCGCAGGGTCAGAAAATGGCCACAGATTGGTGGAACGGACTTAAAAGGAGTTCACGGTAATCAGGAGGCTGGTGAGGTGGTGGGGTGAAGGATTGCAGGTTGTTTTAAAGCCAAGACCATCCAATTATTCTGAAGATGTCCAAATTTGGCACTACAGTTTGAGGAGCATATTGTCCCCAGATATCAGACTTACAGGTGCCACGGGTCGATACAGTCCACTGCCCCAAAAGCATATTTGTATGGGGAATGATGTCATTATGTGCACCCCTGACGTGGAAAACATTTTTGGGTGTCATAAATGCCTGGCAAAAGGAAGTGGCCAGTCAAATTTTCCAAGTGCTTTGGAGTGACCCAAAATGGTCCTCATAATATATAATTCTTTTAAAAATCAATTTTGCTACACAAAACAGCATTGTGCAATTGAATTTCGAGACTCCTATTTTTTAGCACTGCACGAAGCCACTTTTCAAAGTTTTTGCACCATCAGATACTCATTACTAGCAGTCACTAGGGTTCTACAGATTTACTTATTCTGCTAGTTTAAGAAACAGTGCACAGGAAGTCAATCCTGCTCAAAATGCACCACACCCCCACTGATTGTGTTTCCTTATGACTATCTTGGATAATCTCCTTTTCTCTTCAAATTAAGCCTTTGCTTTATTACACACTTTGTAAAAGATTTTAAATATTAAAATCATCGTGTTAATATGTACCGAGGTGGTGCACTTCTGTATCAATAATGAAACTAACCAATCTCAAATCTACTTTTTTTGAAGTCAGTTCCAGTGAATTGCTCACAGCTTAGAAACAGCTCAACATGCTCAGTAAGAAAAACTAACTTACTTTTGCGACAATCTCATTAATAAAACTATATCAGTTTACTTCTCTTCAGTATATCAGTCAATGTTTTTTAAATGCAAGGAAACAAAATAGCCAATTGCTTTCTTTAAAAATAATCTGTTAACCTATAATAAATATCATACAATTTCAGATGAATTTGAACTTCATACTGGAGGAAAAACAATGTGAGTGTTGATCGAGGGTCTCGACTCAAACCTTTGACTCTGTTTCTCTCCCCACAGATGCTGCTTAGCCTGCTGCGTGTTTTCAGCACTTTCTGTTTTGGATTTCTGGCATCTGCAGTTTTTTTGCTCCAACTGAATTTCAAATGCAGTTTTCCCAGAGATTGTCAAATGGCACCCAGAACAAAAACTCTACCACACAGTTGTTTACAATGCTTTCCTCAGAAGCAATACATGTTGCAACAGTAATAGAATCAATCAAGAAACATGCAACTTACCATGAATTTCCTGCACAACAATCACTACACCACTTGTGTGAATCATTTTGTATTTGTGTCAGTGCAAGAAAGCACTGGAAATGCAAGTGTTCTGTTCAAGCCTAGCACTGGCTTCTTTCTGTCTGGATTTCACATTGCACTATAAGTGAGGAGGATGGTTTTACTTTTGTACATCTGACTTTCTATTTTCTTTTGCAGAAATTTGAATGACAGCGGCATAACCAGCTGAAGCGGCAGTATCTGGTCACATGACCAGCCTTGTGGCTTCAATTGACAACTGTAGTCTTAACATAATATCAACGTAACAATGGTAAAGAACTGTTATCCTTCAACCATTCGGTTCTTGAACCAACCAGCAAAACCCTAATCACCCCTACAGTTTAGCACTCTGATCACCTTGCACTAAAATAAACTTTATTTTTGTTCTAATTGTGTTTTTTCTGTAAAAATGTTTCTGTACAATATGTTTATGTTTTTCTTGTGAATGCTGCTTGTGATGCTTTATGCATGTGATACTGCTGCAAGTAAGTTTTTCATTGCACCTGTGCATACATGTACTTGTGCATAGGACAATAAACACAACTTTTGACTTTGATTATTTTAAGAAGGCCTGCTGATCTCATTCATCTGCCCACAAAACCCTTCTATCACAGAATCAAACTGTTTCCTAAACTTAGTTGAGTTTATTTTAACTAATCTGTTTAGCCTTCCATGCATGAAGCACTTTCTAAGATCATTCCTAAATATGCTTCACTAATCTGAAATCAAAACAGAAGATGCTGGAGATATTCAACAGATGAGACACCATCCATGGAGAAAGAAACAAAATCAAGGCTCTTTCATCAGAATTGTTTCTCTCTCCACATATGCCACCTGAACCGTTGAGTATCTCCAGCATTTTTGGGCTTTGTTTCAGATTTCTGCTGTTTTTTTGCATTTCATTTTCTGGTCTTAATTTGTTCTCCTCCATCATTCATGTCCTTTTGGTAGTGTAGCGTTAGCCTAACGCTATTACAGCGGCAGCAACCCGGGTTCAATTCCCGCTGCTGTCTGTGAGGAGTTTGTATGTTCTCCCTGTGTCTGCGTGGGTTTCCTCTGGGCGCTCCAGTTTCCTCCCACATTCCAAAGACGTACGGGTTGGGAAGTTGTGGGCATGCTGTGTTGGTGCTGGAAGCGGGCTGCCCCCAGAACACTCTACACAAAAAGATGCATTTCACTTTGTGTCTCGATGTACATGTTAGTAATAAAGATATCTAAAATGCTGTCAATTTTTTTATTTGATAATACTGGTGATAAATTCCCTGAGATGTTTCATTACTTTAAAAGTGCCATATTAATTGTCACTGTGCTGGCAACTAAATTTACAGTGTTCAACGTTCGATATACCCGTTACTGGTTTATACAGATCAGTGAAGACTCCACCCAGTGAGTTCCTCACAAAGCACTCGGAGTTGCCTGGATCTCTCCCAAAGCTCAGCTCTCTGGTGCTGGGATCCGTCTTGTGCCTTTTGCATGCACGTTCTCTACAGTTCAGAAACCAGCACTGGACCTAAATTCAGGCTGACCGCGGCCGTGATGACTTTCTCGAGATGAAAAAGCAGTCCTTTGTTTCTCCATGACTTTCTCTACTTTGTGTGTGGTGTTGGGGTAGGTGTAGCAGTCAGCAATCACCCTGACTGCTTCTCCACTGTTATTGAGTGAACTGCTTCAGTGCAATATGTCATATAAATATCTATTAATAATGTTGACACACGGCTAGTTATGGTTCATTTATCATGCATGCTAGAGTCCGAATCAGATATGAATTTTTGCAAAGAAAAACAGCTATTTTCTGCTGAACTCTAATTGACCCTGAAAATCGGCTTGACAAGTTTTTTTCTGATTGCTCTCCTGTTGGCAATAATAATTACACAAGGTTATATCTATATAATTTAATATTGTGCAGCTTATGAAATGATGGCCCTCTTTTTTGCAACGCGCTGCTTTCTCCACCTGACTGCGAGCAATGCCACGGGAGGTTGCAGTTTACTTTTTTTAAAAAAAAAACAAATGCTAAGACAAAGTAAATATGTGGTCTGCCAGCGCTTGAAAGAGAACGGACTGGATCTGACTGTGAGACCCTTGAGCCTTCGCCAGCACTCCTCCCTTCCAGCGGCTGAATGATCAACTCTGCATTCCTGCAGCGACGTCCCGCCTTTAGATGCGGGACAAGCGAACAAACCCCAGTGCCTCTCTCAGCCTCCGAGGCGTCAACACCAGAGTCTTCACCGAAGACTTCCCCAGCCTAGGCACGTGTCCGTGTGCTGACATGGGCCTTCATGACTGTACACACGAGCCGTCAGCTACATGCTGTTTACAAAGTTGCGCGTTTGCTAAAAAAAATCCCGCGGCTCCAAAATGACCAGGGTTCTGGCAATTGGAGAACGTTCAATTAATACTGAAGTTAACGCACGCAAACACATATGCACACTGATTCCAAACAGGCGTCGGCTGTACAACCCACCCTCCAAACTCGGGGATGGGGGGGGGGGGGGGAAGTATCCGCTGCAGGAAATTCTACAATGTAACAAACAAGCTCGTAAAGTACAGCGAGTTCCAATGTCACCAGAGGATACCCCGGCGGGCTGCATTTCAGCTGACAACTTAAGCCATTCTATTTGAAGATTATTCTAAATCCTTGCTCCAAGTTCAAATCAAAGCTGGGGCTAGTTGATGTTTATGGTCTTACCGCAGTTTCTTCTCTTCCCCTGCTCGTCCGTTTCCCCCGGACTTGGGTTTCAGGGTGCAGAGACGCTGATTAATTTCACTCGGTATTTTATGCCGCAGATTGTGGCTATTTCTTTACCCTCCCCTTCCCCCTCTTCTCATCTCTGATTTCTGTTTGTCCTGATCCCGATCTCTCTCTCTCTCTCTCTTTCCTCGCTGTCAAACCGAAAGTAGGTTCCAGACTCCGCCTCCTCTCTCTCTCTCTCTCTGTCTCTCACACACACATACACACCACCGTTTGTCCATGAGCTCTCTCTGGCTTCAAGGGGGTCTTTTATTTTAAAAATACCCACACCCTCACACATCTAAAACGACTTCTAACGACGTGATTAA
Source organism: Rhina ancylostomus (assembly GCA_030265395.1). Classification (NCBI taxonomy): domain Eukaryota; kingdom Metazoa; phylum Chordata; class Chondrichthyes; order Rhinopristiformes; family Rhinidae; genus Rhina; species Rhina ancylostomus. The sequence continues at coordinate 9,982,189 of JARFYF010000058.1, read as the reverse complement.
ATGAAACACATAATGAAGAGATGGGGTCAGCGCGCTCTGAGCTATTGGAGAAATACCATTGAGTATTTTAACACCTGGGCGCTCGCTGTCTCGGTCAGTAACCAGACCACAACTGCCCTCTGGAGGCAAACTGGGAACAGGCTGTGCCGAGACGTTGAGAGGGGGCAAAAAACAGTACAGTCAAAAAATCCCTGTTGGAACTGAAACGTAGCAGCCTGACCTCCCCTTATAACCGCAGGTGGAAATGATGCTATTAAGATGTCCTTTGCAATCAGTTTCATTGCCAGAAGGAATTTTATTCACTTTTCAGACTGAAACATCACATTTTTCCCAGTTTTAATTCCCTAACCTCGTTGGCCCATTTTACTTCATTTAATGGAATATTACACCAAGTGCGGGCAGTTGAAGTAAAATAAAACGCGCTGTGAATCTTCTGACATGTTTGGGATCGAGGAGTACCTGCTTGTGTGGGGCTGGGATGGCAGTTGAAGCTAATGAGGGACAATAGACTGCCACAAGTGGGATGGGAGTTGCCTGGCGGGAACGTCAATGGGGTGGTGACATCCATCCTTCCTGTATTTGCTTTGGGCATCTTTGTGGTTCCGGCACATGTATTCAAGGTCCTCAATGCAATCCTGAATGTTTGCACCTTTTCAAGGAGGGTATGAGAACATCTTGAATCTTCTTCTCCATCTACCTTGTCATCTCTGGCAGACTTCAGAGTGACTATGTTGAGAGTCTGGTATCAGGTAGCTGCACAACGTGGCCTGCCCATTGTGGTTGCTTGGGTGCTTTTCAGGCCTCAATACTGGGATGTTGGCCTAGGAGAGGACACCGAGGTTAGTTGGCTTATCAGGCAGGCACGGTAGTGTAGCGGTTAGCGTAACGCTATTACAGTGCCAGCGACCTAGGTTCAATTCCCGCCGCTGTCCGTAAGGAGTTTGTACGTTCCCCCTGTGTCTGCGTGAGTTTCCTCCGGGTGCTCCGGTTTCCTCCCACATTCCAAAGACGTACGGGTTAGGAAGTTGTGGGC
>JARFYF010000058.1:9933852-9944140 GCA_030265395.1 Rhina ancylostomus | reverse complement strand
CAGTGGGATAGCTGTCCTTGAGTCTGGTGGTACGTGCTTTCAGGCTTTTGTATCTTCTGCCCAAAGAAAGAGGGGAGAAGAGAGAATGTCAGGGGTGGGTGGGTCTTTGATTATGTTGGCTGCTTTACCAAGTACACTATGCTTACCACAAGAATGTAGAATTTCATCCTCTCTCATCAACCCTAAATACAGAATATAGTAGTGGCTGTGTTGTACCCCATTTGGATTAATTGAAGCCCATGGAAATTAATTTCAGAAGATGAGCACAACTGCCCCCCCCCCCTCATTTTTATCTGCCTTTTTGTGTTGGCAATAGAGAATGAATTTCTAGCCAAGCACCCTCTCCCCTCACCTCCAATCTCAAATTACTCGTATACTATATCCCAGTATGTTATATTTCGTTCAGAAAATATCAACCTGGACTTTTGTTCACTGGTGAAGCAATGACCTTGCTACAGACTTTGAAGAAAGTTGACCACAATAATCTACGATTCTGGAGAGTGAATTTCCTTTTACCTCACACAAGTTGCTGTCAGTTGCGTTCAGGGGCTGGACATCCTTGTAGCTGTGGTGTTGTCGAGCAAGCTGAGCAGCCAATCAGATTGGAGAATTATGACATACAGCAATCAAGAAATGAAAAGCACTAAAATCAATTAACTTTTAAAATATTTTACTGATTGTAAAATTAAGATTGGAAAATGAACATAGGATTAAGATAGATGCTGAAATATTGCAACACTTTTAACTTTTATTAAAAGCATGGAAATTTGAATTAATTATTTGAGAAAGTGAAAAACCACACAAAAATAGGTTTTCATAACTAGGGAGATTAATCAGCAATAAATTAGTGTAGAAAATGAATAAAAAGAATTCTTATGCTGCATTCAATGAGGTATTTTTATCAGTGAGAATAGTTTTTCAATTCACTGATTAAACTGGAGAAAACTTCAGGAACAAAAAAATCCAGCCTCATGTTGAGCAATGATAGCTGCTTCTGGACTTGTGTGTTTCACTGTGCATGTGGTATACTCCAGAGTTTGCTGTTTGATTTCCTCTATTATAGTGGTAGATAGCAACAGTCTCACTGTTATTCTGATCAAAGGTTGGGGCCAAGTAATCTGTATTTGAATGAATCTTAACTACTTCTATTGTCTCTGTATCAAACAATCAGTTGCCCACTGATAGACCAGCAGTAGTGCAGGTCTGCAGCTGAGGATCTCAAAGGTGGCAGTCCTTTACAGTTTAGTGGCAGGCTAATATTAATTTTCTTTCACTCTATTCCTGCTCAGCTAGCTGGCAGATCTAAACATTGGCCAGTTACTGCAGGTGAGAACCCACAACAGAAGGACACAGTTGGACAAGTTTGGGTGTGTGTATGTGAGACCCTACCCTATGTTACTGAGAAGGGAGTTTGAGGTTGTGGGTGAGAAATCACACGATCAGCCCATCTCTGGGTGGGATTGTGAGTGGAAGATGGAGGGGAAACATGATGGAAGTTTGGTCGGTGAGGCAATGTAGAAGGACTCAACTCCTCTCGGTCTAGAAGGAGTGCTGGAAAAACACTGCCCTGCAAGATCAGGCATCTCCTGCTTCCATTCAGCTTACAGGTTTCCTGCCTGGGAGATTGGCTGTGCAACTGTCAACTTCCCTAAAACCCAAGAAATGTTTATGAAAATTACTGACTGACCTCCAGAGCAGGTACCTCTGGTGACTTCCAAACCAACCACAATTAAACTGGGGAATTATTTGTGTTTCCAAGCATGAAGGGGCCAAATTTACACATTTACCAGTTTAACCGACCCCTCACCTATCATTTCCCTGTTAACCTGTTTTTTTTTAGAGGGACGAAATCCAGGAAGTTCCTTGTTTGATGTGAATTTTTACCTCCACATCCTGTGCCTCAATGTCCAGACAGATCACCTTCCTCGATATCGGTCTGATTGACAGGCTTAGCACCTGGTTAGACAGGGAAGACTCCAAGCCATTTACAAATCCAGGTGCACCAACTTCTTGACCCTGCAAGTGGTGTGGGTGAAGTTAGAGCAGTGCAGAAAGGAACTGGGTGTCAATCTTAGGAGAAGACCCAGGGGAATATTAAGCTGAGGTTAGTCTCATTGGTCCTAAAGAGGTCTGGCCTGGAGAGGCTTCACTAGTTCAGAAGATTGGGGGGTCTGGAAGGAGGCATTCCTGCTCCTCCTGGCCACCAGGTGCAACTACCCTCAGCTGCCAGATTTCCTGCGACTGAGGGAACACTCTAACTCCTGCAAAGTATGATACATCAGAAGCATCTAGCTTCATTAATGCTTAAAATGTCAAGGTTAGCTTTCCACACCTTGTAAATTTCCCCAAATTTAATCCCCTCACCTACAACCAAACTAACATGTCCCTGGGCAAACAATATCCTATCATCCAAACATGTGTTTTCTATGGATTTAATTTTAATTTAAACACATTTGAAACAGTTGGTTTCCTCTGGTTCCACAGTTCTGGACTAGGTGAAATACTGCAATTATGTTCAACACATCCAGGCTCCTTACAATCCTAGAAATCAGTAGTCATGTCAGCTCTCAGTCTCTATTTAACCAAGTCATGTTATTGTCCCTCAGAATCCAATTGTGTTATTCCCTCCATCATTCTGGTTACTCTTCCATAACCCACATTATACTTATTGAATTGTGGCAGCCAGATATGTGAACCACATTCTCAAGGTTGCTGTATTTTTTATGATTTTTTATCTTCTGTACATCTCAAATAGAGGTGGTGAATTCAAAGGAGATGAAGGTTGCTGCAATACATTATCCAGTGTACTTTGCAGTCCTTGGCTTTAGAAAGCTTGGGATACTCTGTTGCTATGGCATTCCAAAGGGAGATAGAAATTGTAAAGAGGCCTAGGGAAGTAAAAGCAAAGTAGTGCAGATGTTGGAAATCTGAAATGAAAACAGAACTTGTATTTATTAAGCATGATGTATGCCCCAGGACTTACTAAACAATTAAGTTCATTTGAAGTGTAATCACTGATGCAGAAAACACAGCATCCAATTTGCAACTGGCAAACTCCCCCAGGATTGTGATCTTGTCTGATTGATATATTCTTCTGGAAAATAGTCAGTAGCCCAGATGTAAGGCACTGTTGAATAGACTTTACATAAGCAAAGGCCTTTCCCAAGCACCCTGCCAATGCACAACACATTATCAGGTAAGTCCAGGGGTGGTTTTGAGTCCAGCAGAGATGTTTCAAGAATGGAAGTATGTTGTGGGTTGGAAAAGGGAGAGACAAGAGACTGCAAATGCTGGAACCTTGAGCAACACGATAGGCGCTGGAAGAACTCAATGGATCAGGCAGCATCTATGAAGAGAAATGGACAATCAATGTTTTAGGTCAAGACCCTTCATCTGGACTCCCAAAATGTCGACTGTCCATTTCCCTCCATAGATGCTGCCTGACCTGTTGAATTTCTCCAGCACCTTTTGGATTGGAAAAGGAGTCAGGATGAGGGTGATCATCAGCAGTCAGTGTTGTTGGACTTACTGGTTGGAGTTGGGGGGTGGGTGTGATCAGTAGTCAGTGGGGTGGATGGATGGCTGGGGGCTCCTTTAGGGTGATCAGTATCTTGAGGAGGGCACTGGGTAAGTAGATTAGATGAGATTAGTTTATTGTCATATACTCCAGGGTGCAATGAAACATCAGGGTGCAGGAAACTAGGAGTAAACAATATACATGGCAATAATAAATGCAGCAATAAATACAATGAGCACAAAACCCCAGAATAGTGCAAAAATTGTAGTGCAATCTGAAGTAGTGCAGAAAGAAATGTTGAAGTGCCAATAGTGGAATAACTGAGAGACAGAGAGTTAAGAGCATGGGAACATTGCAACATCACCAGGAAGGGGATGTGAAAGGGGTGATTGGTTCAGGAGTCTGATAGGAGTGCGGAAGAAGGAGGGGGCATCAGACAAGCATTATGAGATTGGGGATTGGTATTTTGGTGGGGCAGGTGGAGAGCCCAAAGCAGAGCAGATAAGTAAATTACTTAAAGGGAACCAGACTAAGTTGAGGTAGGGACTTAATCTAAGAGATTTCAAATTTTATTCTGCAGAATACACAATCCCATGAAATTTTGCTGGATTCAGAATGACCTTTGACAGGTACACGATGGATCATCCTGACCTTGATTCTACTAGCAACACTCTAAACAATCACTGCAGCTGGAATTACATCATTTTGATGCTGAGAATGGCTTATTCATAAAAGCACACTTCATTACAAGTGACAGGTCAAATTTCCAGTGTGGAGAAGTTCTTCCTGGCAAACCATGTGATAGCATTGTACTCCAAGAAACATGGATTTTCTTATGCAAAGCACTGAAAAAGGCAGCGCTACATGATCAAACCACTGGGTAACTGAATTAACACCTCAGGTCAATGACCTATCATTAGAACTGGGAAAAATTAGAGAAGAGATGGGTAAAGGGAAAGGAGAAACAAAAGTGGAGGGAAGGTTGTCAATTGTTGACTAAAAGATGAATATAGGACAGTACTGAGGAGAACTCTCCTACTTTTCAAAGTATTGTTGTAAGATGTTTTACATTCACCAGAGACGGGCAATGGGATCTTGGCTTAACATCTCATCTAAAACACAGTGGGTCATCTGAAATCCTTGAGCATTACCCTGGCAAACCAGCTCTTCGTGCTCACGTCCCTGGAATGGGTCTTGATCCCACAGCCATTTGAGATAGAGGTGTAACTGTTTTGTTACCCACTGAGCCACAACTTAGAGCGATGTTGCATTCATCTACAGCAGTTATTTTCCCTTCTTTCCTCCGGTGAGTTTCTCAGTGAAATTGGGCATCATGCACAGAGCCTAAATAAATTGCTACCATTCCCAAAAATCAATGTCAGGAATTGGTCCATTGGACAAGCCAGTACCCTTGCCATGCTGAAGAAGTGTCAAGATTTCCCAGGCCTGTTTTGCCGAGCTTCAGAAAGAGGTCACTCAACTGTCTTGTTTTTGATTGCAAAGGTTCCGGTTTTATGTCCCACTATGGAAACCGAAGTATGAAAATGTAGGCAGATACTCTAGCACAGTACCAAGTGAGAGATCGACTGATGGCAGTGTGTATTTTTGGCTCAAACTTTAAACTGGGGTCCCTTCACAGGAGAATGTGAAAGATCTTACTATTTTGGAGTAGGATATTACCCTTAGAATCCTAGGCAATATTTATTCCTCACTCAGTAGCACTAAAATAGATGACATTGGAGGTAGACAATAAGGTGCAAGCTCAAACAAGGTAGATTGTGAGCTCAAGAGTCTACCTCATTGTATAAGGGAACCATGGGATAGAACTATTGAATGGTTCCATTATACGTTGAGATGGACTCTTAACCTCACAATCCACCTTGTTTGAACTTGTACCTTATTGTCTACCTGCAATGCACTTCCCTGTAGCTGTGATGCTTTACTCTGTATTCTGTTATTGTTTTTACCCTGTACTACATCAATGCACTCTGTACTAACTCAATGTATCTGCACTGTGTAATTAAATGATCTTTTTGAACAGTATGCAAGACAAGTTTTTCACTGTACCTTGGTACAAGTGACAGTCTAGCACATTTCTTACATTACAACAGCAAGTACAATTCAAAAATATTTCAGTGAATATAAAAAGCTTTGGGACTTCCTGAGAGATGTGAAATGAGTAATATGAAAGGAAGTCTTGCTTTTATCTCTTATGAGTACCTGATGCAGGAAACGGGGAAAGAATTATGTAAATCTTGTGTGAGTGCTGCTTCTGAAGCTGCGTGGAGATGGGGTAGGGGAAGGGGAAACTTCATTGTACAATTAGGACATGCAATCAGCCTCTGACTTCTTTGCCCAGCCTGAACATTCTTAAATTCTTAAACAAGCACCAAAATGTAATGATATAAAAGCCTTTTTTAAGTAAATTTGATCCTTGGCTATTCAGGACACCTGCAGATTCTGGGTATAAATCCACAGGCCAAGTACAAGAGGCCCATGAAGGGCTTTTGGCAGTGCATCCTTGGCTAAAACCAGAAGAATTTCTTGGGCTACCAGCCAGGCTCAGCCACGACGATATTATCTAAGCCCTTCAAGCTAGATCATATACCATTAAAGTCGAACTTAAGTAGGAACAGCTGCATTGTGTTTGAGTAATGAGAAAAAAGAGATGTTCTAAAATATTTTTCATTCAACATCATCAGTAGTAAAACAATTATTCAGTTCAGTCTTACCTGTAAATTTGTTCTTAACTATATCAGCCCTGTGATTGGAGGGGTTGGTTACATTGCACATTGGTCCCAAAGTGAATGACACATACAGGAAATCTGGGAACATAGAGGCCGGGGGGAGGGGGGGGGTCAGTTTCCCAATTTATTTCTAGCATGAATCTAGCGAAGCTCACTATCATAATGTTACAGTTTAGTACATGCGAACATTGAGTCAACAGTTTTTCCTGTGTTTTCTTGGCATGAAGCCATGTTAATTTTATGTGGTCATTCAACCAATTATGAAAAACAGAATCATGATGTCTCTTAAAGTTACCAGGGACACTGGCTCCCTATTTGGCAGGTAGGAATCAAGAAGCCACAGTCAGGGACCTGTGGAAGACAAGTTAGTGGTGGAAGAGAAGATCTGGAAATCATTGTGCATGAAAAGCATGTGGCTATTAGGCCAAGGATGGCTTGAGGAGTCCTAGTCACACCAGCGGATCCATCACAGGAAAATCTTCTGGACCTTTGGAGGTTAGAACATTGTGTGGAGTATTGAAACTTCTTTTCTGAGCCAAACAAAATTGCTTAGAAGCTGCCAATAATTACAATTACACATATTTTTCCTTTACTAGCCCAGGCGTACAAATATAATTGATTCACACTCACTTCAACTCAGCTTGGGATCAAATAACACAGACAGACCAGACCTCGTACTCAGGACCTATCCAGCCCAAGCCTGCTCCATTGTTCAGTGGTTAGTGTAACGCTATTACATCACCACTGATCCAGGTTCAGTTCTCACTGCTGTCTGTAAGGAGTTTGTATGTTCTCCCTGTGTCTGCATGGGTGTCCTCTGGGTGCTCTGGTTTCCTTCCACATTCCAAAGAGGTACAGGTTAGGAAGTTATGGGCATGCTATGTTGGCACTGGAAGAGTGGCGACACTTGCAGGCTGCCCCCAGCACATTCTCAGTAACGCAAAAAGAAGCATTTCACTGTGTGTTTCAATGTCCATGTGACTAATTACTAAATATCAAATATCATATTTGACAATGGGGGTAAATGGAAAGCTGCTCATTTTGACATTTAACTGAGTGCTAACTATACCAATGAAATAAATCCAAAAGCAAAGTACTTCAGATGCTGAAAATCTGAAATGAAAACTGAAAACGTGGGGAATACTCAACAGCTCAGGCAACATCTGTTGTGAGAAAAATGGTTAATATTTTAGGTCAATAACCCTTCATTGGAACTGGGACAAATTAGAAATGAAAAAATTTTTAAGATACAGAGAAAACAGGAGGGATACAGAAGACAAAAGGAAACACCTGTTATTGGGTTTGAAACCAAGAGAAACTGAATTGGTAATTGGTTTATTATTGTCACATGTATCCAGTACAGTGAAAAACTTTGTTTTGCATGCTATCCATACCAATCATTCCAAAACATAAGTATATTGGCATAGTACAAAGGGAAAGGCAATAACAGAATGCAGAATAAAGTTACCATTACAGAGAAAGTGCAGTGCAGGTAGACAATAAGGTGCAAGGACCACAATGACATAGATTGAGGAGATTAAGAGTTCATCTCTATTACACAATAAGTCCATTCAAGAGTCTTATAAGAGCAGGATAGAACCTGTCCTTGAGCCTGGTGGTGCATGCTTTCAAGTTCATGTATCTTCTGCTTGATTGAAGGGGGGAGGAGCGAGAATGACCGGGGTGGGTGGGGTCTTTGATTACGTTGACAGCTTTCCCGAGGCAACGGGAAGTGTAGACAGAGTCCATGGAGGGGACGTTGGTGGTCTTTGATTACGTTGGCAGCTTTCCCGAGGCAACGGGAAGTGTAGACAGAGTCCATGGAGGGGACGTTGGTTCTCATGATGGACTGAGCTGTGTCCACAACTCTGCAATTTCTTGTGGTGTTGGGCAGAGCAGTTGTCATACCAAACTCTGATGCATCTGGATAGGAGCATCTATAAAAATTGGAGAGGGTCAACGGGAACATGACAAGTGTTGGTGGTGTCAACTGTAAAAGGCTGGTTAAGGTATTTCTAGATAAGCTCTAAATATATAGTGAAGAATGAAATCTGAAACACTGGAAAAGGAGAAAGAAGATATCTGAATGCTGGAAATGTGAAACATAAGAATAGAATGGCTGATTATCTGAATTCATTGTAATATACTTAGTCAGAAGAAGAAGTGCTATTTGTTGAGTTTGGGAGGGAGTTAAACAAAAGAATCACAATATTTATTAAAGTCATCTTTTCTATTATCTGGAATAACTCTTCATTTGTTGCAAATCTACCTCTCTGAGTTTTTTGTCCAATTCACTTTGACGTGGAAGCACCATCTAAATTTGGGTATGTCTGCCTGCACAATGCTAGCTCAGTCCAGATGAAGTATCTTGACCGGAAACATCAACCACCCAATTCCCTCTACCGATGTTGCATGACCCTCTGAGCTCCTCCGGCAGGTTATTTTTTGCTGCAGATTCCAGCACCTGCAGTCTTGTGTGTCTCTAATGCTAGCTAACTTGACTATAAGGTCATTGGTCCAAGCCCTGATCAGGTGCAACCCGTCCACCTTTATGTAGGCCACCTGCTACGGAATTATTCCCAATGTCCCAGGATTCTAAGCTCCTCCCTTACACATCAGATCTTAGCTTTTGAGGTCCTGTGAATAATCAGTAACAGCAGGACCCTGAGCCTCTTCCTCTTGATCTCATTGGTTCTGGCATGGATCTCAGACACTGGCTCTTTGACTTCCTCCTGCAGAATAATCAACACAGTCTCTGCACTACCATTCTCTAGTTCCCCTTCTACTGAATTTCAGGTGTGGCATAACTGTCTCCAGGAACCAGTGCTCCAGGAAGCATTCAAACATTGTTATTCCCTCTGCAAGCTTAGAACTCTGATTATGGGTGTATTCATTTTTTTTCAAGGCCAGACCTTATTGCCCAGAGCCAAATCCCCGTTAAAGTTGCTTGTGAGCTTCCTTCTTGAAATGCTGCCGTCTTCAGTGAAGGTTCTCCCACAATGTTGTAGGGTAGGGAGTTCCAGGGCTTAAACCCACAAACAATGAAGTACTGGTAATATGTTTCCAAGTCAGGATGCTGTGTAAGGGTGGTGTTCTTGTGCATTTGTTGTCCTTGTCCTTCTTGGTGATGGCGAGTGCAGGTTTAGAAGGTGCTGTCGGAGTAGCCTGGGGCCGTAAGTTTTGTAGGCGTTACAAACTGCAGCTGCTATGGCCTTTGGTGGAGGGAATGAATATTTGGGTAGCAGATGGGGTGCCAATCAAGAGGGCTGATTTGTCCTTGATGGGTTTGAGCTTCTTGAGAGTAATTGGAACTGCACATATCCGGGCATATGAAGAACATTCCATCACTCTCCGAACTTGCACCTTGTAGACAGTGAAAAAGATTTGTGTCAGGGTGTGAGTCACTCGCTACAGGATACCCAACCTCTGACCTTTTCATTGCTGCAGTATTCATAAGATAAGATCTTTATTAGTCACATGTACATAGAAACACACAGTGAAATGCATCTTTTTACGTAGAGTGTTCTGGGGGGCAGCCTGCAAGTGTTGCCACACTTCCAGCGCCAACAGAGCATGCCCACAACTTTCTAACTTTTACGTCTTTGGAATGTGGGAGAAAACTGGAGCACCCAGAGGAAACCCACGCAGACATGGGGAGAACATACAAACTCCTCACAAACAGTGGCAGGAGATGAACCCAGGTCACTGGTGCTGTAATAGCATTATGCTAACTGCTACACTACTGTGCCTGCACACTACCACACTGGCCCAGTTGAGTTTCTGGTCAGTGGTAACCCCAGGATATTGAGGACAGGGGAACCACAAACAATCTGCTGGAGGAACTCAGCGGGTCAAGCAGCATCTGTGGGAGGAAAGGTATTGTTGACGTTTCAGGTTGAATTCGACCCGTTGAATTCCTCCAGCAGATTATTTGTTGCTCCAGGTTCCAGCATCTGCAGTCGCTTGTGTCTCCATTGACGATGGGGGACTTGGCAATGGTAATACCACTAAATTTCAGGCGGTT
>JARFYF010000058.1:9878868-9893356 GCA_030265395.1 Rhina ancylostomus | reverse complement strand
AATGTGGGAGGAAACTGGAGCACCCAGAGGAAACCCACGCAGACACAGGGAGAACGTACACTGTCCTTACAGACAGTGGCTGGATTTGAACCTGGGTTGCTGGCGCTGTAAAGCATTACACTAACTGCTACACTACCATTAAACTTCTCCTCTGTCTACTTGGTAATATCTACTCATGACAGAGCTCAGAGAGTGTGTTTCAGAAGTCAGGTTTAAGACATGTGAATGACATGGCCTGCCCAACAGAGCTGTCTGAGTGTAATTATCACCAGTATTCTACCTTGATCCTATATATTATACTACTGGACAGCTGTTGCTGTATCTAAAATAAAATTCTTAATGCAATTGTTCCTAATAATCTGTTAATAAATAATAATTAATAATGATGATCTGCATTTGGTTTCATTTTAATCTGAACCAATGAAATACCTTAACATGTTTCTTTTTTGCAAAGGCTGCTCACTTCCACATAGTAGTCTCCTGCTGAGAGATGTCTCATCAGGATGGTTATGTTCCTCCCCAGTTGTGCCTGCTGTTGCTTCAGAACTGCATTGCCCATAGTGAACAAGGCCAACCTTGCTCTTTCTTTTTGAAGTGCTCAACATGAAATTCTGAATTTGAACCAAAGAAAAAAGAAAAGCTTGTGTTTATGTAACACCTTCTGAAAACTCCTGGAACCCTCTATAGTTGCTGTACTTTTATTAAAGTATAATCCCTGTGATAATGCAGAATATGTGAGAGCCAATTTAGGCACAACAAGTTTCCACAAACAGCAGTGCAATAATGCTCAGATAATCTGTTTTAGAAATGGTGACTGAGGGTTAAATATCGACCAGAACACTGGCCACACACCCCTATTCTTTTCAAAATATTGCCATGGGTTCCATTGCACTCATCTGTGAGATCAGACAGGACATTGAGTAAACTTGTTATTCAATTGGCGATGCTTTCAATAGTGTGCTTCTCCTTCAGTACTACACCAGAGCTTCAGCCTCAACTGTTGTGGTTCAGCCTCTGATTGATTCATAGATTCCTAGAGTTGTACAACACAGAAACGGGCCCTTTGGGCAGGCACAATAATGTAACGCTTTCCGAGCCAGTGACCTGGGTTCAATTCCCACCGTTGTCTGTAAGGAGTTTGTACATTCTCCCCGCGTCTGCGTTGGTTTTCTCCAGGTGCTCCGGTTTCCTCCCACATTCTAAAGGCGTACGGGTTAGGAAGTTGTGGACATACTTATGTTGGCGCTGGAAGCGTGGTGACACTTGCAGGCTGCCCCAGAACACTCTATGCAAAAGATACATTTCACTGTGTGTTTTGGTGTACATGTGACTAATAAAGAAATCTTATCTTTGGTCTACCTCATCCATGCTGACCAAGATGCCAATCTACTCTAATCCCTTTTGCCTGCATTTGGCCTGTGTCTCTCTAAACCTTTTGGATCTATGAACTTGTCCAAATGTCTTTTAAAGTTCTACCTCTTCCACCTCTTCTAAACTTCTGCCTCTACCACCTACTCTTGCGGATCATTCCATATACCCACCACTCTCTGTGTGAATACTTGCCCCTCTGATCTTCTTTAAATCTCACCCCTCTCACCTCAAACCTATGTCCTCTAGTTTTGGACAGCCCTAACCTGGCAAAAAGATTGTAACTATCTACCTTATCTATGCCCCTCGAAAAGGTCACCTCTCAGCCTCCTTTGCTCCAGGGAATACAGTCCCACCCAGTCTCTTCTTACAGCTCAAGCCCTCCAGTCCAGGCAATTTTCCTATGAATCTTTACTGCACCCTCTCTCACTTAATCACATCCTTCCTATAACATCATGACCAGAAATGCAGCCTAACCAACAATCTGTGCAGCTGCAACATGATGTTCCAACCTCTATGTCTCTATATCTCTATGTCTTGGCTGATGAAGGCAAGTGTGCCATCTATCTTCTTCACCACTCTGTCTACCTGCCTCGCTGCTTTCAGGGAACTGTGTACTGTACTTGTACCCAAAGTCTCCCTGTTCAGTAACACTCCCACTGATATGGATTTCAACCTTGCACCTCTGACTCGGAAGCAAGAGGGATGCTCTCTGAGCCATGATTGTCAAAGGCAATGGATTTTTTTTTATTATTTATTCTTTATTCAGGATCTGGGTTTCATTGGTAAGGCCAGCACATTGCCCATGCCCAACTGCCCTTGAGAAGGTGGTGGTGAACCAGCTCCATGAACTGCTGAGGTCCATCCCAGCATGATGTTGGGCAGGGAGTTCCAGGATTTATACTCAACAATGATGAAGAATCAGCGATAAATTTCCATGTCAGGACGGTGTGGGACCAGTAGGGGAACCTGCAGATGGTGGCGATCCCATGCCATTCTTGATGATTGAGGCTGTAGGTTTGGGAGGTACTACTAAAGTAGCCTGGGAGGGTAACTGCATTATATTTTGTAATGATACACACTGCAGCCACTATGTGTCAGTAGTGGAAAAACAAATGTTTAGTGTGGTGGAGAGAGAGCCAATCAAATATGTAGCAACATCCTGAATGTTGTCAAGTTTCTTGCTGATAATTGGAGCTGTACTCATTTAGATAAGTGAAGAGTATTTCATCAGACTCCTGACTTCTGCCACATTGATGGTGGAAAGGTCATGGGGTGTCAAGAGGTGAGTCACTCACTGCAGGATATCCAGCCTCTGAAGTGCTCTTGCATCCATGGTATTTATCTGGCTGATCCAGTTGAACTTCTGGTCAATGGTGAACATCAGGAGAGTCATAGTGGGCGGCTCAACCCAGGTAATGCCATTAAATGTACATAGTAGGTTTCCGTCTCTTTTTTGTTGGAGCTGGTTATTGTCTGGCGTTTCTGCAACACCAATATTATTTTCAAATCACGCATGAATGTTGCCTGGGTCTTGTTGCATGGAGGCATCGACTGCATCTTTTCCTGAGATATTCTGAATAGAATTGAATATTGCTAACCATCATCAGACACCTGATCGTATGAAGGAAGACAGGTCATTGATGAGGCAATAGTTATAGGACTCCAGCAGTGATGTTCATGGGCTGGGATGATGGACCTCCAATATCCAAAACCTCTTCCCATTGTCTGAGTTATGACTCCAACCACTGGAATGTTTACCCCTTTATACCTATTGACTTCAGTTTTACCAGGGCTCCTTGACTTCACAATTGGTCAAATAAGACTTGCATAGGGAGTTCCTCACCTTCAATAAGCCACTGCCCACAATTTCATTTTAATTCAATGGAAAATGTTAGAAATACCCAGTAGGTCAGGCAGTAACTATGTAAAGGGATGAAAGGTCATTGAACTGAACCATTAGCTTTGCTTCTCTCTCCACAGGTGCTGTACCAACGTGCTGAGTATTTCCAGCAATTACACTTTTACTTCAGATTTCCAGCATCTGAAGTATTTTAGTTTTGGTTTAATGTTAATTACTGTTTTGTCTTTCTCCATGTCTTTAGCGTGCATGGGGTTAACCTCCATTCACCTCCAAGACATTCTCAAAGAGTTCTTGGACATGAGGTTGAGGATAGATGGTCAAGCCGATGTAACCAGAGCCCTCCGTTCCCAGTCTTGTTTCATTCAGAAAATAGCCAGTAGGACAGAAAGGTATAGAAATCTGAAACCTTCTCAAAGTGCCATGAAAGCTAAGACTACGAAAGGTCACCTTCACTTAGTTTTTCATTACAAATTGACATTTCTATTACTCAGTGTGCGCGATTGGCAGTGAGTTAATTGGGATTAAATATAACGTAGCTTATTTGTCTGCTGATTAAAACTGTCATGACTCTTTTAAGTTGTGGCCTCCAGCACCTGTCAATGTTAGCAACACATTAATGCTTCTTACATTAAAAATGTCAGACCCTTTCATTGCTAGCATTTTTCTTATTCATTTTTAGGATCTGAGCATCAATGGCAAGGTCAGAATGTATTGCCCATCCTACTGCCCTTGAGAAAGTGGTGGTGATCTGCCTTCTTGAACTGCTGCAGTCCCCTGGTAAAAGTAGTCCCACTGTGTTGTTGGGCAGGGACTTCCAGGAATAGTACCCAGCAAGGTTGAAGGACTATAGAGTTTGTGGGCTTGGGAGGTGCTGTTGGAATAGGCTGGCTGAGTAACAACAGTACACTTATAGATAGGACACATTATGGCCGTTATGGTGGAGGGAATAAACATTTAGGGTGGTTGATGGGATGCCAATTAAACAGCTACTCTTTCCTGGAGAGTGTTGAGCTTCTTGAGAGTTATTGATGCAACATTAATCCAGGTAAGTGGAAAATGTGCTATCACACTCCTGACTTACAACTTGTAGATGCTGGAAAGGCCTTAGAGTGTCAGGAGGTGAGTCACTCATCACAGGATACCCAGCCTCTAACAGATTCCTGGAGACAGGATATTTATGCAGCTGGTCCAGCTAAGTTTCTGGCCAATGGTGACCTCAGGGATATTTACAGTGGAGGACCCAGCAATGAAAATGCCATTCAACGTCAAGGGTAGATAGTTAGGTTCTGTCCTGTTGGAGATGGTCAGTGCCTGGTACTTTTGTGTATTGAATATTATTTGCCACTTATCAGCACCTGCCTGAATGTAGTCTCAGTTTTGGACTGCTTCATTTGCTGAGGATTTCTGAGTGGAACTGATCATTGTGTAATCATTAGCAAACATCCCTATTTCTGACATGATTATGGAAAGAAGGTTGTTGATGAAGCAGATGAAAATGATTGGACCTGGGGCACTACGATGAGAAACTCCTGGGCTGGAGGATTGGTCACTGACAACTACAACTTTTTTTCCTTTAATGCCCATTGACTTCAGTTTTACCAGGGCACATTGATACCACAAGGTCAAATGCTGCCTTGAAGTCAAGGGCAGACTCGATGGGCCAAACGCCCTACTTCTGCTCCTTTGTCTTGTGATCTTGTGACCTTGCATCCAGAATTCATTTCTTTAGTCAATGATTGGACCAAGGTTGTGATCAGGTCTGGAGCCCAGAAGTTCTGGCAAAACCCAAACTGGTTATCAGTGCACAGGTTATTGGTGAGTATGTGCCACTTAGTAGCAACAGCGGTTTCCATCATTTTGCTGATGATTGAGAGTTAACTACTCAGCCAGATTGTGCATGTTCTGTTTTTTAATGAACAGGACATACACATTGTCACATAACTGCCAGTGTTGTAACATTATTGGACCAGCTTTGTTGAGGCACAGCTCGTTGAGTGTTATAGCTGAGATTTTGTCTGGATCTATAACTTTGCTGCGTCTAGTGCTCTCAGCCATTTCTTGACATTACATGTAATGAATTGAATTGGCCGGAAACTGGTTTCTGTAATGGTGGGATCTCAGAAGGAAGCTGAGGTGGATCATCTATATACACACTTCTGATTGAACATGGTAACAAACGCTTCAGCTTTTCCTTTTGAACTCACATGCTGATCCCTGCCATTGTTGAGGAGAAGGATACTCTTAGAGCCTTCTCCTCTTGTTGGTTGTTTAATTGTTACAGCTTGATGTGGTAAGACTGCAGAGCTTTGAGCAGATCCACATGTAATAAGATCACATACTGTAGCTCTGCCTAATGAGTGATTGTTTAAGTTAACTAATACACAAGTAGTACTGTATTACCTCTTCATAGTTGTCACCTCAACATTTTTAGGTTTGCCCTGGTGCTGCTCCCAACAAGCCCTTCTGCATTCCTCACTGAACCATGGCTAGATAATGAGAATAGAATGAGAACCATACTAAGACATGAGGTTACAAATTGTGGTGGTGTATGCTTCTGCTGCTGATAATGGTTCACAGATCTCAAGGATGCCCAGTTCCGAGCTGCTTTTTCCCATTTAGCACATTCATAAGGCCACATATGAAGGAGGGTGTCCTTGATGTGAATGTGCGACTTTGACTCTGCAGGAGCTGTGCAGTGATCACTTCTTTCAATGCTTTTCTGTGACCTCAGTGTCTTAGTGCTTATTATTTTAGGTGAAATGGTTACAATTCAAACCTTTCCTTTACCCCTCCAACTAATTGCCTTTTTTAAAATGTTGTAGATCAGAAAGATTACTACATTATTAATAATTGGAGATGTCTATCTGTTGCATGCTATTAGTGGGACTTGTCTTTAGACATTATATGTTAATGATGTGTACTTAGATTGTATTAGTAATTTAAAGAGTACTTATCCAAACTGGACAAATATAAAAATTGCAACTATAGTTTATAATCCTCATAGAGCCAATCCTATTCAAAGTAACACTGGTTTAATGCAAATAATTTGTGCATTTGTCTATTATGTGACAGGTTTGTAGGGACAACCAGAAAAGCAGCAGAACTAACATTTCATATTGATGTTCCTTGATCAGAACATGTCAGTTCTGGTGGCAGGTTAGTGACCTGAAATATTGTTTCTTTATCTCTCCTCACTTCCAGAACTGCTGAATATCTCGAGCACTTTCTGTGGGTTTTTTTTTCAGATTTCCAGCATCTGCAGCATTTAGCTTTTGAAATAGAAGCTCACCCTGAGGTTAGTTAACCAGTCCTATGCTCTTGGAAAGAAAGTTCATCTCTGCAATGTCATCATCAAATTTGTGTGGAGGGCAGTATTATTATGTTGTACAAGATTTGATCAGGATTGCCACAGAGACATCCTTTGGATTTCAAATGGCCAAGGCAACCTTTCCTCTTTAAGTCTGATTAACAGCCTTTCTTGTTTAGCACAGCAGGTCAAAACCAGGTAGCTTCACTGTTATGTCAGAAATTAAATGTTTATTCCGGATAGTAGTTTCAACCCATGCATTCTTCCAAGGCATTACTTTGTTGTGTACCTCAAAGATTTCAGGATTCATGGTCAAGGTTTCTTGGAGACAAAGCATTCAACAGGGAGATTCACTAAGTCTCTGTGGGTGGTGAAATCTAAGCTGTTTCTCATCCCAACAACCTCCCTTATTACTGAATGACTTGCACAACAATAAACCTCTTGACCCTACATTCAGAACTCAAACTTCAAACCTTTAATTTCCATATGAAATAACTTCACTCATTTGGAATCAATGGTGGTAACATTGTCTTTGCCCTGACAAGGTCCAGAGACAAATTAAGATAAGATAAGATTTCTTTATTAGTCACATGTACATCGAAATACACAGTGAAATGTATCTTTTGCATAGAGTGTTCTGGGGGCAGCCCGTAAGTGTCGCCACACTTCTGGCGCCAACATAGCATGCCCACAACTTCCTAACCCGTATGTCTTTGAAATGTGGGAGGAAACCAGAGCACCTGGAGGAAACTCATGCAGACACTGGGAGAACGTACAAACTCCTTACAGACAGCAGCCAGAATTGAACCCAGGTCGCTGATACTGTAATATTGTAATTGCAATCACCCATTTCTTGACTGAAATTTGTCCAATCGCTTTGAAAAATCAAGAATGAATGACAAGACATTCTTTCCACTACTGAACCAAGCCTTGCATAATGTAGTTTTCAGATGGGCCTCTACATAAGCAAACAGCATGTTTTGTGTGTCAGGTTGCTTTAACTATGCAAATTAGAGTTCTGAGCCAGTGTGATTTTCAGGTGCAATTGAGATCAATCTATTTGTACCAGCTGTTGTCCAGATTAACCTGTGATCAGAATGCTTTTGAGAAAAGGGATAATTAATATGGGATCAGATAAAGCATCCTCTCAGTCCTTCTCCCCCTCCCAAAGCAGGGTAACTCCTCTTTATACCCAAACACAACAATATCAACAATATACTGTAAGCAATTAAGTAAATGTAACTAGAGTTAACTATTGTAGTTTTCTTTTGAAAAATATATTTCATGGTATTAGAAATTTCAAAGGGTAAAGAATCTTCAGTTACAACTCCCAGACTTTGATCTGCTGGGAAAAGTTTTAGGAAAGGTCTGCAGACAGAGGGGACGTTGTGTCTTCAAGGCTTTTGTCACATGTTTCTCTCTGCCTCCATCCCACAGATGTCTGACTTCTCTTTAAGCCCAATCCTCCTCCAAATTCTGAGCAGGATGGTACAACTAGTTCTACTGCTTTTAGTCCAAAGATAAATTCTTGAAAAGCAGAGTGAATGACATCACTATGTATTACAAGGTAGTCATGGAGTGGAGAAAATAGAAAAATATTTTCAATAAAGCTTGTTTCTATTGATCAATGTGATTCAGTAAATGAGAAATAGAGAAGGGGAAGCAATTCTTTCTTGCTCTTTCGTGTCCGTGACCTAATAGTTTTTATTTGCCACAGGTCATCTTAACATGTATCGAAGGAATGGTAACAATACCAGAGAAAGTACTTTCCTGAATCATTTTTTTTTAAATTGAGTTGTGCAGCTCCTCTACAGCACCCACGAAAGGTTCAATCTTCATTGCTCCTGGTAATATGTCTTCCTTCAGGAACACAAAGAGGTGTTTCTTTTAGCTCTTATGTTCCGTGTATGTGGGTAGGAACACAGCAGGAGCAATTGTCCCTCACATAAAGCTTCCAATGAGCACACAGCACTCTTACAGACTGTGCTGATGAAATTGCATTTAATGATGGAACATGTCAAATGTTAATGGAAAGCACACCTCGAAAGCACCATAGGATGTTGTGGTATTAAAGAAATTATACAAGAGCTAACTGTTGGTTGGCTTTAATGCTGCATTACACTTTAGAAAAGATAAACTATTCATACAGATACATTGATACACTGCCACTCACAAACAATGGCACCAAGATAGTTGAATACAATGTCCATTGGTATGGAAAGATTAGGATATGAATGGATAATTTTTAGTCAGAAGAATGTGACTGAACCACTTCAAACATTATTATTTTATTTAACTGCAGTTAAACATATCATTACAAACAATGTGATATATTTTGAAAGTTTGGCTAAATGTATAAACTAAGAAACCACTTCAAGATACCAATCATTCTCTGAAGGGACAGATTCTAAGAAAGTGGCTAAAATTTCCCAGATTATTCATAGGCTCAGAAATGAGTTGAGCTTTTTCAGATCAAGCATGTAGGACATTGGCATCCAATACAAAGCATAAGCTTTGTCCAGGTGAAGTCTAACTATCAGGTCCTGAAAGGTAGGAGCAGATATTAGAGCCAGATGATAAGCAATCCTTTGAAGTTAGCGAGATTTAACTACATCCTATCTTTGGGTAGTTTCCTTTGAATCCATTCTGCATTGCACTTCTACTTAGGTGGCTGTCCTAACTTCTATCGCTGACCTGAATTTGGGGAGGGCAAATGATTCTGAAAGAAAGAACACCAATCTGTTTGCTCCTGGACCTGGTGCTTAAACAGAATAGGCTTTGCCCCAAGTGCTACTTCCTGTCGACCACTGTTGGTTTCTGGGCCTGGTCTTCCACAACTGTAGGCAAATCAACCATACCAGACCCAGCTGATCAGGCTAAATCTCAACCTCCCAATGCTCTCAAAGAAGATACCATTCTCTTTCTACCAAATCTCTGCCATTTACCCACTCAGTGTCTCAGTTCTTCTAGGCCTTTATCCCTTAGAGCTATATAGATGGAAACAGGCCCTTTAGCCCAACTCCTCCATGATGACCAAATTGCCTAACTGAGCCAGTCCTATTTGCCTGTGTTTGTTCAAATTCCCTCTAAATCTTTCCTATCCATGTACCTGTTCAACTGTCTTTTAGTTGTACTCACCTCTACCACTTCCTCTGGCAGCTTGTTCCATATACACACCGCCTTCTGTGTGAAAAAGTCACCCCCACATCCCTTGTAAATCTTTCTGTGACTTTAAATCTATGCCGCCTCATTTTGGACTCTTCCCTACCCTGGGGAAAAGTCTGTGCCCCTCATGATTTTATAAACCTCTATAAGGTCACTCTCAGCCTTCTACACTCCAGGGGAAGAATATCCAAGCCCATCCAGCCTCTCCTTATAACTCAAAGCCTAATCCCTGCATCATTCCCCCAATAAACCTACCCATGACCACAGATCCTTCTCGTGGCTACTGTCACAGGCACAACTGAAAACTACAGCAGGAGAACACACATCCATAATAACCATTAGCACCCTGCTGCGATGCTATTTTTGTGCACCCATAGGAGTGATCTAGGCAGATGAGACTTTGATCAAACCTTCTTCCGTACACTGAAAGGAAAACTAGAGTGAAGTGAACATGAGTTACTCTTATGTAAGTATAGAAGGTGGTTAGTGCAAGGGTAGCCAGAGTGGATGAAAAAGAATTTTGGTTAGTGGTTTATTCAAGTTCACAGAGTCTACATGAGAGAAAGTTCAGCTTTGATGCTTTATTAAACATTGTCAATAGTTAAACTTGTTTATAAAGCCTCTGAGGTTTTAGCAATGAATTGGTTAAAGGTTTATTTTAATTCAGAATTAATTGCTTTTGAATGATTCATTTCTGTATTCGAACAGCAAGCAGCTGTTTGTTTCTGGAATGTAAGTCACAGTTTAAAGTAAGAAAATTAAAACAGTTATGGTTGGACACCTGCAGTGTAAGACAGGTCAGCAATACTACTGTAACAAATGGAATTCACCCAAATCAAAATGAAATGCGTTAAAGAAGCATCAAGTGAATGTGGCTGAGCAGGTCTTTAAAATGCTTAGGTACAAGCAGAATAACATTTAAAAGGAATTGAACAGATTGGAAAATGTGGCAAATTATCAAGACAAAAGGAGATGAATGAGATTCTTTTTTGCTTAATATTGCTGAAAATTTCTCAACTAGCAATAAAAGATTTACAAGTATATGCACTAGAATGAAACAGGTAAGAGGCTGTGATGATGGGTATCAGGAACAGAGAGTAGTCAAGTTGAGTTTATTGTCATATGTGCAAGTACGTGTACACAGTTGCAATGAGAAACTTACTTGCAAAAGCATCGTGGGCACATAGCATTGGAGACACAACAATCACAAGATAAACATAAATTAAACATAAAGTATACAAATTTACACAAGAAAGAACACAATTAGAACAAAAAAAAGTCCATTGAGTGCAAAGTGGTCATTGTGTTGCTATACTGAGGTAGCAATACGGGTTGTACACTGGTTCAAGAACTGTGTTGTTGAAGGGAAGTAGCTGTTCAGCAGTGTTGATGAACAATGGCATTGCCCATGTACTTTAACAGGAAAAGGAAGTTGCTCAAGCCAAATATTAGGTCTTCCAGGACAAAAGAGGAAGAGCTGCTGGCCAAATGGAAATAACAAAATATACCGTTATGTTTATACTGAGGTGAAATATCCTCTTCAATCCCACTGAAAGCAAAGATAATAAAAATGGTTGTGGAGCTATTCTGCATGTGTCAACACTGCGATGATTTGACACTGGAGAGGCTGAACATACAACTTCCCAAATATAGGTGGTCATCCTCCAAATAACAGGAATGCCTTGTAGGATGTCCTAAGATTTTCAGCACCAAAGGAGACCATTCAGCCCACTACTGGTGGGAAAGAGCTACTTCGGCCAACTCCTCTTCTCTCAACCCATAGCCCTGCAGGTTACAACATATCAATGCTCATCCACGTACTTCTTAAACACGGTGAAGGTTTCTGTCTCCATCCTTCTCTCAGGCTCTGAGTTCCTGAGACCAGTGAAGGTGCTGGTGTGGCCCCACTTCTTCAGGTTACCACAATGGAAGAAGTTTACTCCTCAAGATATTTTACCTGTCTATTCAAGTATGATTTCTGCATGTCATTTCCACCTTCCCTAACATAACAAGGGTGTAGTCTGCAACATCAGGAAGTCTGCAGGCAATATTGTGTCAGCCAATGGTGTGGACTGAACATAACCAGTCAATTGAACTGCAAACCATCACATTGATCAGAAAGTACAGTCCATTTAAAGAGCAGAGGAAATAAAATGTGACAATCGCATAAAGCTTTCCCAATAATAATTTTGCCAGAAAAATGCAGTGAGTGAAGGGTAGCTGCTAATTAAATTATGTGCATAAAATAAGTTTTGATTACTGAAAACATTGTGATCACTAGGCTTGATTGACAGGAGAATATCCAATCACATCCATTCTGTCTGGGAATAGTGCTATCACAAAATCTAGCCTAGCAAAATGTATTGCTGCAGTTGTCTTCAACTAAAGTACATTATTATGCTGGATAAAAATCATTGGGATAATTTGAAATAAATCCAGCTATCTTAAGGGGGCTTATAGTGATTATTTCATTGATAAATCATTATCCAGTAGCTGACCAAGCTTCCATTGTATCTCGGCATCTTCAGTGTTTGAGGTCTGAGGTGAAATAGACCTCCAGAAATAGAAATAGCTCTCAGTCTAATTTTTTTTACAGAATATCTCTACTTTAATGATTTTGGTATTACTACTTTAAAAATATTGATGAATATTTGTTCCATAAGATGGCAAAGGACAGATATTTAGGATGTCTGTCAAGAGCCAGAGGTGACAGGAGGAAAGCATTCTTTACCCTGCAAGTTATATGGTCTGTAATGCACTCACTTGAAGGGAGATGAAAGCAGATTCAACAGCAACTCTCAGTTGAGAATAGTGCAGCTTTTTGAAGGGGTAAAAGCAGGGATTTGAGACTAATTGTGTCTCTCCATCAAAGAACCAGCACAACCATGATAAACTGAATGGCTTTTCTTCTTCACTGTGTTATTCTATGGCTCTGGCAAACTAAAGTTTCTTTTTAACACCATTTCCATTGTACAATAATAAGCTCTTCGGCTTACTCAGAAAAACAAGTTTCCATTGTCTAAGATAGTTTGCAAGGAACAGTAATATGTGGTGGTCCAATGGCAAGGAGAATCTCTTGGAAAAAATGCCATCTAGTTGCTGAATAGTTTATGTTTATGACTGTTCCATTCTTGCTATTATTATTTGGGTGTGTAGGAATGGTATAACTTATGTTATTTTGCAACTGCGTAAGTCTTAACTTCCTTATTAAATGAGTAAGGGTGGAAGAATGCATGAGTATGACATAAACACTGTCTATGAGGCAGGTAGGTCCCTTTCATTATTTTACCTTGAATGTAATTTAATGTACTGTGCTTGTCTTTCAGCCTGGGCACCATACTCAATTTACCAAAGTGGGATTTGAACCAGTATCCTTGTGACTCAGAAGCAAGGGTAGGGCCACAGTAGGAGCATCCATGGTGTGGCTCTGAGAGCCTATTTGACTGTCGATCCTGCTATTACTACTCACTTCACTAAGTCATGCTAAACCAACGTACCTGCCTGTGGAAGGATTCATGATTTTAATGGACAGACGTGGTTAGATATGACAAAGGAGTAAACCATGTCCAGCTCACAATCTAGGAGAACTTGGGTCTGCAGAGTAATATTTGTTAAAGCAATTGAATGTGAAACTGCATTCTAAAGCAGTAATTTACAAGAAAAAGTAGTCATGTTGAAATTCTTGCAGACAGCATCATGTCTATTTTTCTCATTTTGGTGTGGAAAGTTAGATTTTCTAATTAATGCAATTTAAAGAACCTGCTTAAAGACACACACTTGGCTTGGATGATAGTACAAAGCTGGTATCGCACTGGAGCTTGTGTTAAGAACCTCGACTGGTATTTAGTTTCACAATGACTCTGAAGCTTCCAATTCAGTGGAGGGATTGTTACAACTAAGCTAAAGGTTCAATCCTATGAAAAAAAATCTCTATAAACACCTTTCACAGGTCTTCATAACTCCCTTAAACCTAATAAAAACTTGTTCAAAGTTCAACAGATGGATTCATTTTTAGGAAAAAATTTATTTTACTTCAGTCACTATTACACATGTAAGGCATAAATTACACATCCTGATATCCAAAGTCCATTATGTATTTCAACCTTATAGTAACAGTTACTCAGCTTACTCAGAAATGAGCATCCAATATCTGATGCTAGATATTTGGCAGTAAATTACAAAATACTGGTGCCATTATATCTTAAAACTCAAAACTACAGCCCAGAATTACTCCTGCTATACCTTACAGCACATCCTGTTCTCAGGAGTACAGGTTGTTGACAAAGGGGATAGCTTCAAGCAATGCGGAATAGTTTACCTGCAATTTTGACATTTAGATTGTTGTAACTTTGAATAATGGTACATCAGTGCTTTTGATTGCACTCCTTTCTTGAGGCTATTTATTAGAAAAGATGTTGCTAATTTAAATTGTGTTCAGCAGTAATGATTGGCCAGGCACTGTAGTGCAGCAGTTAGCGTAACGTTATTACGGCGCCAGCGACCCGGGTTCAATTCTGGCTGCTGTCTGTAAGGAGTTTGTACGTTCTCCCCATGTCTGCATGGGTTTGCTCCGGGTGCTCTGATTTCCTCCCACATTCCAAAGACGTATGGGTTAGAAGTTGTGGACGCGCTGTGTTGGCGCCAGAAGCATGGCGACACTTGCAGGCTGCCCTCAGAACATTCTACACAAAGATGCATTTCACTGTGTGTTTTGATGTACACGTGACTAATAAAGAAATATTAAATCTTAAATCTAAGTGAATGGCGAATAAGCTATAAGTGAT
>JARFYF010000058.1:9813532-9824083 GCA_030265395.1 Rhina ancylostomus | reverse complement strand
AGGGTTAGATAGCTCTTAGAGTAGGATAAAATGTGGGCACAACATTGTGGGCTGAAGGGCCTGTACTGTGCTGTAATGTTCTACGTTCTATGTTCTAAATGTTTCTAGCATTGTGTTTTATTCTTGGTTTGCAGAATCTGCAGTATTTTGCTTGTGTTACTGCAAGGCAGACTTGCATGTTTCTCGTGCTGGCAGAGAGCCGATGGATACATAGAACACAGCCAACTTACCACAGTGTAACATGCAAGTGGGGAGCACATTGAGGATCTGATGTGCAAGCATCTGACCTCTCACTCTGCCCTTGACAGTGGCATCTGGAAGTCGCTGAGCTAAGAGGCTGGATGCAGTTGTCATCTGGCTCTTCAGCTTTAGGACAGCCATTGCTGGTGTGTCCTACACATCGTCATTCCTATGAGTGGGGTATTGACTTTCATTTTAACAGTGAGCTTGGGAAGTGTTTCTTGTTTATTTCTCTTTATTTCTATGTATATATACTTTAAATAATAGAAGTTTCATGTATGTTTAACTAATCTTTAATTTTGTTTTGTTTTTTTTGTCAATTATTTCCAAATGACTGATGATCAGAGACCTTTAGAAGCAGCGAAACAGCCTTTAACAACACCAGCTATCACTGAGCCATCAGGAGGCCCATGGATGGGGCCTTAGTTCCTACAGCCTGGGACCTAGCCATTGCATGTGACTCACTGTGCCTCACAGAAGAGCTATGTTGGCAATGCCAACTGTGTGTTGGAGACTGCATGTGTACAAAAACTTAGAATGCAAAAGTGCAGGCAAAGACTGTGAGCAGAAGCAGGCCCAATGTTTTTCATTGAGGTAGGTCAACTCAAAATACTTTATAGCCGATGAAAGACTTTTCAAGTGTAGCCACTGTCATAATGTAGGAAACACAGCAGCCAGTTTACACACTCCCATAAGTAATCATGACTGCTTTTGTGTTGTTGATTGAGGGATGAAAGTTGGCCAGGTCCCCAGTGGTAATTCCCCTGCAAACAAGTGTGCTAGGATCTGTTACATTGACCTGGAAGTGTAAGTAGAGGCTCAGTTTAAAGGCTCGTCTGAAACACCGCATTTCCAACAATACAGCATAGATTTTAGTATTCAAGTCTCTAGAGCAGGATTTCAATCCGCAGTCTTTTCTTCAGGAATCTGAGTCAACCCAGTACAGCAGAGCTGGCACATAGCAACTCTCAGTTGGGATTGGAAGAAAATATGTCCAGCAGTGCAACTTACGATAGCAATCCTTCTGTGAAGTGCTTTGTTTATAGACAACACCTTTAGGCAAAACTATGTTGGTTTTCACAGATGAAAGTGCTGTCAATGCTTACTGTCTAAACTTGCATATGAAATATAGCTAAGGACCCAACAGTACTCCCGTACCTGCAAAATCAAAGGGGAAGAATGATTGAGGTGGAAATGAAATACAAAGAATGAAGCCTCCTGTTGAGGCCAATGAGCTACCAGATCTTTTAGTTTGACTAAAAGTGATTGGTTTGAGTGGAGCAATAAAAATGATTTTTTTCGGCTATGTCATCTCAGCCAGATCTCCTATTAACCAGGGTAAACATCCCTTCTATTACTTCACATTGAGCCAAAGCAATTCGTGCCCAGACCAATATTTAGAGTCATAGATCAATACAGCACTATACAGGCCATTTGGCCCAACCAGTCCATGCTGACCGTGGTGCCCACCCAGCTGGTCCCAATTTCCTATGTTCGGTGCATTTCCCACTAAGCCCCACCCCTCCATGTACCCATCCAAATGCCTCTTAAATGATAGTATTGCACCTGCGTCAACGACTTCCTCTGGTAGCTCATTCTGTATATTCATCACCCTCAGCGTGAATAAGTTCCCCCTCAGGTCCCTTTTAAATCTTTCCCTTCTCACCCTATACCTATGCCCCCTAGTTTTGTACTCCCCTCCCCTGGGGAAAAGACTGTTACCATCCACCTTATCTATGCCTCTCATAATTTTAAGATCACCTCTCATTCTCCTACATGCCATTCTCCCAGCTGGCCAACCTCTCACTATAATTCAGCTCCTCTAGTCCTGGCAAACTCCTCGTAAACCTTTTCTGCACAGTCTCCAGTTTAACCATGTTGTTCCTATAACAGGGTGACCAAAACTGTACACAGTACTCCAAGTGTGGCCTCACCAACAACTTATACAACTGCAACATAATGTCCCAACTCTTATACTCAGTGTCCTGACTGATCAAGACCAGTGTGCTAAACAGCTTTTTCATCACTTTGTCTGCCTGTGGCACTAATTTCAACCAATTATGTACTTGTACTCCTGTACTCCTGTACACTTGTACTCCTAGGTCTGTTCCCTCCTGTTTATACTCAACAATCACCTACAACATTATTTTTCAAATTGGCTGCAACATGTTCTTCCTTCATAATAATGTCATGTCATTGACATGTCACAGGTCATTGGATGTTAGCACTTTAATATGTCCTGGGGTTGTAAACAGCAATATGAAATGGAAGTGTTTCCTTTCTTTTTTTCGAGTGCAGCAACATTACCATTGAGTGAACATGAGTCTGAGCAAGTTAATTTGCTTAAGAACAAGTTATGCAGTGTACTTTTCCTTTTAGGAAACATCAGAAAAGACTTCAAACTGTTGGGATGATTTTGTTCTTTGTTTATGATGCAAGGAAAATTAACCCCTGAGGAAATTATGAACTTTCTTTAAGCTTATTATTGTGATGTTTCAAGTATCACATGCAAGAGACATCTGGCAAAGGACGTGAGAGAGCAATAAAATGTGGGTTTATTGCCTTGTGATGAGGAACGTCAGCACATTGGTGCAATGTGTTTTACTGTCCACTTTAAGTATTGCAACAGATCAGATGTGTTCATGAATCAAGTAAGGTCATTCATCTTCTCTACCCTGTGGAGCTATGGATGTGCAGTCACTGGACATATTGGAGGGTAATAACTAGAGGTTTCTGGATTCTATGGGAAGCAAGAGACAGTGGACTTGAATCACACAGCTATGATATTGAATGGTGAAGCAGGTGGGAGGGACTTTTTGACCTTCTACAGCTTCTATGAGTTTTGTGAAAGATCTGTGACATTTTACCATTAACATTAAGCCACTATGTATTAGATTGCCAAATTGCAACCACAGAACACAGACTGCTGTATGTTATCAATTTGCGGCTGTGTGATTTGCACTGAAATGTCAAAATAAATAAGAACAAATGAAAAGGGAGCACAGTTTTAGAAGCACAGTTTCAGGAGCCAGTTCTTGCTGGCACAGGTGCCCTGCCTCACACCATACCCACTGATAACCCATCACCCTCCACTTGGTCTGGATAGAGTAAGTCCACCTCACTGGCCTGAGTGCTGACAAAGCCTCGACTGTCTCTAACACTCAGAAACACTTGAATATAGGCACATAATTTGAAAGAAAAATATTTTAATATATTATATCAGTTTCACTGATTAATTGAAATAATTAAACATTGCTGAAATAGTTAAAAGAAAAGAAGCTTAATTTCTTCTTTGCTTTCTTTCTTGCTACCCTACAAACCTCTTGGGAATCAACTGAGGCATGGATCCTGCATCAGGAATAATCTACTTCCAAAGGTTTGGGACTCTCAATATGATCAGGCTCCACCACTGGACACTGTGGGGGGAGGGGGGTATCCAGGGGCAGAGCATTGCTCCAGATCCAGCACCCACTACTGTTGAGTTAGTTCAGGACTTCTACATCTAGAGGAATTTAAAAAGCTAAAAGCTATTCAAAGCTGTCAGTATTGTCAGCAGACTCTGGGTCAATGCGTTAATATAAAGTAATTGTTTACTATACAGTGGTTAGAGATTTAGTTTCTTTCATTTTCTACTTTTTAGGAGGATTTATGTTTTTTTAACTGCAGTCTAAATTTCCAACTGCCTCAGGAAATGCCTCTAGTCATTCTCTCCTCTCCCCTCTCCCATCAGGCAGAAGATACAAATGCTTGAGAGCACGTACCAGCAGACTCAAGGACAGCTTCTGTCCTGCTTTTGTAAGGCTCTTGAACAGACTTCTTGTATGTGAAAGATGAACTTTTGATCTCTCAATCTACCTCATCATTGTCTTACACTTTATTTGTCTGCCTGCAAAACACTTTCTCTGTAACTGTAACACTATATTCTGCATTCTCCTTTAGTACTACCTTGATATACTGATGTATGGAATGATCTGTCTGGATCCCATGCAAACAAAAGCTTTTCACTGTATCAGTACATGTGACAATAATAAAACAATTACCTACTGCTCCTCTGCATTTTCTGTATTTAAGGACTAATTCTTGATAATTGTCAGCTGTGCACAAAGACCAAGGCTGACATTCCAGTGTGGTATCGAGGGAGTGCTGCACTGTTGGAGGTATCATCTTCAGGTAAGATGTTAAACTGAGGACCATTCTTCTCAGGTGGTGAAAGATCCTATGGCATTATTTTGTACAGAAGTGGTGTTATCCTTGATAATATTTATCCTTCAAACAATATTAATGACAGGAAGTCATGTTGCAGCTGTGCAAAACTTTGGTTAGGCCACACTTGGAGTATTGTAAACAATTCTGGTCACCCCATTACAGGAGGAATGTGGAGGCTTTGGAAATGATGCAGAGGAGGTACACAGGATGCTGCCTGGGTTAAGGAGTATGAGCTATAAGGAGAGGTTGGACAAACTTAGATTGTTTTCTCTGGAGCATTGGAGGCTGAGGGGAGACCTGATGGAAGTTTATAAGAATATGAGAGGCATAGATAGGGTAGACAGCCAGAATCTTTCTCCTGGGTCAAAATGTCAAGTACTAGAGAACATGCATTTTAAGGTAAGAGGGGGAAAACATAAAAGGAGATGTGAGGGGCAGGTTTCTTGCACGGAGAGTGGTAGGTGCCTGGAACGGGCTGCAAAGGGGAGTGCTGGAAGCAAATACGATAGTGATGGTAGACGGACACATAAATATGCAGGGAATGGAGGGATATGGAATTAGTTTAATTCAGCATCCTGCTTGCCACAGATATTGTGGGCCGAAGAGCCTGTTCCTGTGTTGTATGGTTTTATGTTCTATGACAATTAGGAAGTTTCGTGGTACTCATAGCCAATACTAGTTTTTTTGTGTCAGATTTACTTAATTAATCAATTTTAAATTCCTCAGTTGCTGTGATGGACTCTGAATTCATTTTACTGGACCATTCCTCCAAACCTCTGGATTGCTGGTTCAGTAACACAAACATGCTCTGCAACCATTGCCTTAATGATCACATATATAAATAAATAGATTTCATAAGTG
Organism: Rhina ancylostomus; assembly: GCA_030265395.1. Taxonomy (NCBI): domain Eukaryota; kingdom Metazoa; phylum Chordata; class Chondrichthyes; order Rhinopristiformes; family Rhinidae; genus Rhina; species Rhina ancylostomus. The sequence goes on along the minus strand of JARFYF010000058.1, from coordinate 9,818,776 downwards.
GACAGAGATCTGAGGTTCTTGAAAGAGAAAACGGAAAACTTGCCAAAAAGTGAAATGAAGAAACCAAGAGAGATGTTTGTAAAGACTGCTGAGATAAAAGTCCAAAGGATTTGCCATTCCTGATTGGCCTTCTGCTGCAGGAGTGAATTTATGGACATAATTAAAACGTAAAGGAAATGTGTGCAGAGGAAGCCTGTAAGGATTTACTGAGATGAAACAGGGCTGAATTAAGTGATCTAAAATGCAGAGACAACCCTGACGGGGCATGAAACAGACATGAGGACATGAAAGGGAATGTCATCCGTGCTAGTCCATTAGTTAGTCTCAAGAGAGATGCTGAACTCAGTGGAATATTCTAAAATAATACAAGCAGTGTACGTGCTCATTCTTAGACTCTCATTCTCTTCATTTTCGATGTCCCTCAGGAATAACCTGAGGGCACTGTCGTTCTGTATATATTCACATTGATATCAGTTGCCTGGACTGTTGACTTTTATTATACATCGCAGCTCTCATAGAACTGGTGCTCAAGTAAAAATCTCTACATATAAAGACTGCCTTGATCTTTCGTTGATATTATCTCTGTAGTTCCCTATCCATGATCCTCGGGAGCGTGCACAATATTTCATAGCTAGAAAATGTCACATCTGCCCAGCAGCCTAAATCAGCTCAATAACATTTCAGGCCTTTGAATAAATTCTCACAAATAACTCGGCAACAGACCCTGATCCAGGAGTAGAATCAAGGTTTGTGAAAAGAGTGAGCAGGCAGTTAGTTAAAGAAATTCAAAAAAGAAATTGCATTGATTATAATAACTTTCACTTCCTCAGGAAATCCCACAGTCCTTCAGACTTGAATTATTTAGAACCAAGTGCATTGTTGTAACAATAAGGTATGTGGTAACTAACTTTCAGACAGGAGCCTCTTACAAACCACAAGGAGATAAGACATCATGTAACTTGCTTTAAAAGATGATGATTGAAGCCTGAATATGTACCTAGAGACCAGGAGGATAATTTTGCTGCTTGCTCCATATCAATAGGGTTTTTCTTTGCATCTACCTGGGAAAGTAGGCAAGATCTTGGTGTAATGTCCCATTGAAAAGAAGCAGGCAGAAATACTGTCTCATTTGCATGTGCTAAAAGCATAAAGTAGTCGTGACGCCTTTGATTGAACTGAATTTCGGGAATGGAATAGAATGGACATACATTATTTTAACATGCTTTTAACACATGGCTGATGTCAAATTTGTACCTCAGTACCTACCACAACTTCCTGGATTACTCCAATGAAGTGTTAGCCTGGATCATGTGACCTCCTGCTCCCACCATTGGCCACTTTTCCATATCAATTGGGAAGCAAGAAAGCTTAACTTTAACATTACTCTTTCCCATCAGTCAACAGACCCTTTATCACTAAATACTTTTAGTAAACATACGTATTTAAAGTATCTGTGGTTACTTGCAAACATTACTCTCCAGTCTCCAATCCAATCTAGAGATTGACATCCCTGACTCCACTAAGTTACACCCAAAGAGCAAATTGAAATCGTGCCCATTTGGTAAGAGATGAGGAGTCCAAAAAGCTTTAAAAACGCAAATGAGCAAACACTTGAAAAGTAAAGGAAAACCTGAAAGGCTACGAGGGAAGTGCAGAAGAACTGGACTATGGATTTCTCTTGCAGAGTGCCAACATGGATGTGACGAGCTGAATGGCCTCCTTCTATCTCCACAATTCCATGGCTCTGTACTAATCCGCTTGTTGTCCCTGGGCACTTCACAAGAGCTTTATCTAAGGAAGTTTGACTGGTCCACATAACATAAGGAGATATTAGGTTCAATGACCATGAGTTTGGCCAAAGGGATAGATTTGAAGAGCATCTTAGAGATTTGGGACATTTGGGAAGGGAATTCTAGAGCTCAGGGCCATGGCAGCTGAAGGCATGGTTGCAAATGGTGGAACAATTCTGTTTACGAATGGTCAAGAGACAAAATATGGAGGAACACGGGTACCTTGAAGGAGCATAGAAAGATGGGGGGGGGGATAGATGGATTTTGAAGCAAGGACTGAGACATTGCTTGACCTGGAGTCAAAAATGATGAACAAGCACATGGATGGCAGATGAATGGGATGGCAGATATTAGACTGAAGGAGGGAGGCCAGTCAGAAGACCATTGGAGTCATCAGATCTGGGAATAACAACTGGATAAATGAAGTATTAAGCTGCAGATAAGCTGAGGTATCAGCAGGGTCAGACAATGCTGCAGGGGTGAAAATAATAGTGATGGCAACAATCGGTGGCTTGTGACTCTTGGGCAATGGGGTTAAGATGCGTGCAACAATCACACAATGTATTAATGGCCTGCATCAAATTCCATTTCCATTAGAGTCAATGTTTGCAAGTAATCTGGTTGATTTTCAAACCAGCATTGGGGAGAGGGATGGAGTAGAACAGAGAATTTGCCAGTGAATGAAGACTTGGGCTTCATTTTTTCTAATATTTAGTTACAGGAAATCCCTGGTCATCCAGTGATGTAACTCAGGCAAATTAAAGGCTGTGAAGGGATAAGTAGGGGTGATGGTGGAAAATGAACTTTGAAAGAGACCTCTTGTCTCATTACCATCACCATCAACCTTGCAGCATCAACCCTTTTGTCATTTGAGTTCTTCCTGAACTCGAAGATTTTCTTATTTGCTTTTTCTCCTTCACCCGTACAATTCTCTACTTAATGCACTTCTAATGAATGGCCATTGATCTGAAATGTTATCGCTGTCCACTGATGCTGCCTGATCTGATGAGTACTTCCAGCAATTTTTGTATCCATTGTGATTTGTTGCTGTGCATTGTTCCATATGTAATTCCAGCCCTAGGCCAGAAATATATGGATTACTAATCCTGTGAAAATATTGCAGATAGGAATTTAATTTTTATTTTAAAAACTACACAAGAAGCAGCAGCAAGGATTTTAAAACCACAGAGTTTGAGTTAAGCTTTACCGTGCTGTAACTGATGTTCAAAAAAATGCTTCTAATCATTTGGGGCTGAAAGCCAAGAGATAAGTGCAGTGGCCGAAAGAAATGCATCTTGACAGTCACAAACTATCGTCCCATGAGAGATGCATGAGTGGATGGCACAGAAATGCGATGCTTTTAAATTTTGATAGCTGCATCAGTGCATTGACGTCAAATGCAGTTATCTGAAAATAACATTCACAACTCTCAATACTTTATCAGAAATGTGGTGTTCTGTTAAAATGTATCATCTTCATGAAAAAATTATTAAGTGGAAATGGCTTGTCAGCCTGAAAATGCATAAGATATCAAGTAAATGCAGGAACGTATATCCCTGTAGGATGAAGTGGAAACATAACAGCTTTTCTTGATCCTAAATATAGAATCACTTTTTACTTGATTTGCAACAGTGTGTAAACAGACAATGTAGCTTCAAAGGAATGAATATACTTAAGTTTATATACTGCCTTTCACCATCTTCCAAAGTGCTTTCCTTTTTTTCCTTTTGATGTGTAGTCATTATTGTAATGAAGGAAATACAGCAACTTGGACATAGCAAGGATTCATAATCAGCAGCATGATAATAACCAGATCATCTAAAACTGGGTGTTGGATGAGGGATAAATACTTAAGCCAGACACCAGAGACAACTCCCTTGGTCTTGTTTGCTGTATCTTAACATACAAAAAACGTGGAGGCCGAGTTTTGTCCTTTATTTATTTCCTTTAAGCTTGCTGAGTGCACGTCTGCTAGCTCAGCCCTTACAATGATTAGCCAAAAGGGGATCTGCCAAAGATCACAACATTTACACTAGATAAGCCCCCAAAAGCACAATGACCCACTGCCAGCTTGAAGAAGAAAAACTATACACTCATAATATTTTATATATTACAACAGAAATAATTTCATTTTGACAGTAATTGGCAAAGAATCAATTATTTTCATAATAGCAGTACGATGAAGCTTTGATTAAATGTCTCTCACGAAAACTACCACCTTGGACAGGGTAGAATTGTATCAGAACATTGGCTTAAGTCTCTGGAGGTTCTGGTGCAGAAATGAGACTGCTAACTTCAACTGAGGTTATTACACAGCAAGCTTTTTGTTTTTAAAAATGCTATGGCACAGAAGGAGACCATTCAAACTATTGAGACTATACTGGATCCTTGTAGAGCAATCTCATCAGTTTTTTTATCTTAACCTCTCTATATTTATATAAAAATGCAGCAATATTTCTGCTTCACTGCATCCTCTCCACTGCTTGAAGTCTAGAATGCACAGGCAGTGCTTGTTTACACCCTGATCATACAAACTGATCTTTTTCAGATGGCTATCATACGCAAAGAGTTCCTTCCATCCCAAAATGCCCTCACTGTGACACTTGACACATGACTGAGGTAGTACAGTTGGGAATCTTCCAGTCAGCTGACTGTGCAACAGGCTGTGTACAGCTCCAGTGTGGAGTGCATGCTCATGATTTGAAGTCCATGTATTTTTACCCTGAAAGGCCAGAGTTTGAATACACAGGCATAAGCCTATGTTCAGGTGACCCAAAGTTCATGATAAAGTTCCTGGAGACCTGGTAATTTTCATAAATTACCAGAGACTAGAGAGTTCCCAGGTACAGAGACAAGGATGCCTTTCTCATCCTGAGTGTTGACCTTTGACAAGGTACAATTCTGTGGGTTACTGGCAATCATCCACAGCCTTCTTGAAGTGGCTTTTCCTCAAGAGTATCTCTGCACAGTATGTGTCAGGTGGTCCTCTACCATTGAAGGACTTACAACCAAGTTGACCTACTGTCTTCATATCTACAAATGAGCCCTTTACACCCGTGAAAATGGGATAACAAGAAGAGCAATTTTACATCATTTTTGCCACAGATTTCTTTTCATTCATGAGATATGGGCATCACCAACAAGGCAGGAACTTATTGGCCATACCAGTTGCTTTGAAGGTGGTGGTGAACTTTCTTGAATTGGCTCCAGTCCTTGTGGTGATCCACAGTGCTCCTATAGAGTCATAGAGCTGTACTAAACAGAAACAGGCCCTTCAGTCCAACTTGTCAATGCTGACCATGATGCTTATCTACACTAATCCTATTTGCCTGTATTAGGCACGTACCCATCTACTTCTTTCCAATCCAAGTAGAATGGTAGATGCCAGGAACGTGCTTTCGGGGGAAGTGGTGGAAGCAGATATGATAGCAACATCTAGGAGGCATTTAGACGG
>JARFYF010000058.1:9658660-9668664 GCA_030265395.1 Rhina ancylostomus | reverse complement strand
GAAGAGAAAACAATAATGTGGAATAAATTTAATTTCAGGCAACACTGTCATTTTATTGGTACATTCTATTGGGGAATATTGTACAAGTAACTTTCTTAAAAGTTCAAATCTGACTGTGTGGTAAATGCTTTTCTAATTATCAAGTAAATTATTTGCTTGAGGGTTAACACAAGTTATTTTAGCTGTGCAACACTGGCTTTCACTTCCTTGGTGACTTCTGTCATCTAGGGGTCAATGCCTTGCCATTATAAGCCTTGATTACATTCAAGCATGTGTATGTTGTGTTTACTGCAACCAGTCCAAGAGCCCCTTAGTTTACAAAAGTAGTGCTTCAGTGATTGGAATCTTTTTCTTCCTCTGTTTCAGCAAATGGGGGAAATCATTTCATGTTGTTCACATGGACTCAAGCTTCAGTTGTTTTCTTTTCCTAGTCAACTCTTTACAAACCAGTACTTTCATAATTGCAGATCTATTAACCATTGTGGATGTTTGACAACATTAATATATACATTAATATCTATTTCAACCCTTGAAGAACAGTAATGTTATGCTTAAAGTATGTGGAGTAGAATATTCAATTTTGAGTAATATTTAAATTAAGCAATATAGCACATTTCAGGACATTCTAAAAGCTTTGGAGAAATAAATTTGAAGTAAAATTGATGTGATTGAAGGTAGGTGCATCAAATAATTTGCAGCTAAGAACATTAAATGTGATATGTCCAGTTGCACTGCTTTAGTAATGTTAGGGAGGAAGGCAGTTAAATGTACCAACTGAACTCCATCTCTTCTTTGAAAAGTGCCTTAAGATCTTTTATGTCCATCTAAAATAAGTCCTAATACGGCATGCAAAAGCAATGATTACTGAGATTGCTGAACTGTTCTTGGGCCATGGAGATGGCGACAACCCCTAACCTTTGGAGGTGAAAGGATTTGCACTCATCCAACTGATGCAGTATAAACAAGGAGCAATTCTTTTCTAAGATTTATGTATGATATTGGTATATGCTATTCTCTTTTAAGAATCTTGCCCAATAAATCTGAAATTAATACTGCAAGCAATTTGTAGCGTCAGTTGGGGGGAGTTTGGTAATAGTTTAAAAAATATATAAATCTTTCACATCATAGCAATTACAAACTGTTACAATCTGGAAATTGCTGACATCTAAGGTAGTAGAGATCCACATATCCAGTAAAGATAACAATTTAATTAATCATTTCCTTTATCCTTTTTCAGTATTTCTTTTACTTTTACCTTTTGGCCATTCTCCAGTTGTGTTCTTAGACTGAGTATCCCAACAGGGCTACCACAGCTCACCCCAATCTTTTTTAACCTGATGTTAATGCTTGCACATTGTTGATTAGTGATCTTCAACTGGAACCTTGTCCCGGGGTAAAGAAGATATAGCACCGAGAACCAAAAGGAGATCTGATCTGGGGCCTTTTCTGTTTATGTCCTGTTGCTATTGGAACCATGGTGGTGCTCCTGAAGACAATTTGTTATATCAAACCCTATTAACACTAACACCGTGATGTGTCCTTTTAATAATTAAGTACCCAGTAATTTAAAAATTTAAATATTATTCATATATGTTTTATACCTATATCTACTCAGTGGACTTACCATTTGATCTGCTGAGTTAAGCCACTACCCAGACATAACAGTAAAGATCTCCTGTCTGTGTGAGTTTGCCCACTGGTGTAGCAATAGTTGTTTAAAAACTGGTTTAGCCATGTCTGGGCTGGAACAAGTGGAGGCAGCTTTTTGATGTCTTACCAAAGGCCATTACTTCATGACTTGCAAGGCACCAAGAATCTGTAGGTTATTCTTGCACACACACTGGACTGTATGAAAAGCAATCAGGAGAAGGATTATAGCTGGATTTTTAAGCCTAGAGATGTACAATGCGTTTTCACTATTCTATCTAAAGTAATCATTAAATACATTATTTTCATTGTGTATGATTCAGGTGAATGTGTTACAGTCCTGAAATAGTTAAAACCAATCTCCAGCTATTTTAATAGCAATAAAGTTTTATTATTTTTGGATTCAATCATGATGTCTGTAGACTGAAAATTGCAGCCAAATGGAACCCCTCTCGCATGTTAATTTTAATAGGTCCAGTTCCTGAGACACTAGTTACACCCTTTGTTTTGATCCTGTCTGTTATATAATTTCCCTGCAAAATCATGCAAACTACTTTTCTTCATTAGACAATGGTTACCAAGTGTTTTATTTTTCTAGGCAGGGTTGCGATTCCTGAATTTGATACTGAATGGAAACACATCTGTGGCAGAAATTAGATCCTGCATTTGTGTGACAAGGCTCCTCTTTGCTATAATGTTCTGTATACCACAAGCTGAGATGCAAATAGAAGTAAGCTGCCCATGATTGAACTGTGCTACAAAAACCAGGAAGGCCCTGGCTTGAATCAGCTGTGTGTATGGAGTTAGCTGATCTTGACTACAGTTAACCTTGTTGTGTTTTGTTGGAAAAGGGAAAGGCATAGATTCTGGTGATTTTTGCTGGAAACGGGAAGATTGGAGATTGGACTTTAGTTGTGATAAACAAAGCTGGAAAATGAAGGAATGTTAATTGACTAGGCTATTGCCAAGAACTTAAACAAGGTTCCAAAAGAAGACTGGCACCCTGATATACTGGATCCTCAGGACACAATATAATTTTACTCCCATATTTTCTTATTTTAATGTTCTTTATAGACATCTGCTTCAATGTGCTCAGTTTTCTGATGCTTGCAATCCCCAAGTTTGGTATCCATGACAGAAACTTGTTCATGTACTTCTGATCAGTGTTTGGCAGTCTCTGATGGGATTGAGATGGATAAAAAGGCAAAATTGATAAGTTCTAAGGAGGAAACTGATTCCTATAATGAATTTCTGCATTGCTGGCTTAAAGATTTAATCATCAAGGTACTGCGTGGTAGGTAGGTGGTCTGGAAGGTTAGATCATATAGGACCCAGGGTGTGCTCAGCAATTGGACACAAAGTTTGCTGTGGTGGAAGGAGGCAAGGGCAGTGGTGGAAGGAGGCAAGGGCGGAAGTGGAGGGGTGTTTTTCAGATTGCAGGTCTTTGACCAGTGGTGTGCTACAGGAGTTGGTGCTGGGTCTACTGTTGTTTGTCGTATATATTAACGATCTGAAGGAAAACGTAGATGGCATGATTAGTAAGTATGAGGATGACACCAAAATTGATGGTAGTGTGGGACAGTGAAGAAGGCTGTCTGAGGTTACAACAGGATCTAGATCAACTGGGAACGTGGCAAAGGAATGGCAGATAGAATCTAACTCGGGTGAGGGGGGGCGTGGAGTGTGAAGTGATGTATTTTGTGAAGTTAAACCTAGGCATGACTTGCACAGTAAATGGCAGGGCTCTGTAAAGAGTATTGTAGAACAGAGAGACCTAGGGCTATAAGTACGTCATGCCCTGAAAGTGGTGACGCAGACCAGGTGGTGAGGAAGGTGCATGGCATGCTTGCCTTCATCGAATGGAGCATTAAGTACAAGGGTTGGGATGCCATGTTGCAGCTGTACAAGACATTGGTGAGACAGCACCTGGAATAATGTGTTCAGTTCTGGTCTCCATACCATAGGAAGGATGTGATTAAGTTAGGGTGCAGAAAAGATTCACAAGAATGTTGTTGGGAATGGAGGGCTTAAGTTATAAGGAAAGAACGGATAGGCTGGGACTTTTTACCTGGAGCAAAGGAGGCTCAGGGGTGACCTTTAGAGTGGTTTATAAAATCGTGAAGGGCATAAATAAGATGGATTATCAGTAGCTTTTTGCACCGTAGGGGAGACTAAAACTAGAGGGCATAGTTTTAAGATGAGAGGGGAAAGATCTAAAGGGGATCAGAGAGGCAAGTTTTTCCACAGAGAGCGGTGGGTGTGTGGAACGAGCTGCCAGAGGAATCTGTAGAGGCAGGTACAATTACAGTGTTTGAAAGAATTTGGACAGGTACATGATAGGAAAGGTTTAGAGGGATGGGCCAAATGCAGACAGATGGGACTCGCTCAGGAAGACTTCTTGGTTGGCATGGATAAGTTTGGCTGAAGAGCCTGTTTAACCGAGCTGTATAACTCTTAGACTCTTTGTGACTCTATTTTGGGGACATGATACTTCTTCTCTCTAGGCAAGTTTCAGAGATAATCAAGGAAAATATAGTCTTAATTGTCCCATTAAATGCATATTGAAGATAGAGAAACAAATATTTGTGAAACTGGATAATAATAACTCACTGCAGTTCAAATTAGTATCTACTCCAACAAAAAACTCTTCAGGGAGTGAATAATCTGCTGTACAAATGGTTTTAATTGGCAAATTTTCCTTTACCAGGAAACAGAATACTGAGTGAAGAGTATTGAATCATAAGACTGGGTAAGTACAACCTTTCACTTGGATAAAACATATTTGAAAGCTCAATGGTGGCAGAATCCTGGAGGAGTTAAAACAGTTTGCCGTGACTTTAACTTTAGTTTTTTTTTGTGTATAATAATCTCAAATGAAACATCTATGAAACAAAATATCTGCAATTAACATTCAATAAAAGGGTGGAACTGTCAAAATCAGTGGAGCAGAAATCATAACCTTTTTCAAAATGCCCTCAAATTAGTCATTTGTTTTGAAAATTTAGCCAAGGATGGCCCATGGTTTAAATCTCAAGAGTTTAGGAACATTACAATTTAGCAACAGTTTTGTTTATAGTATTGTTTATGCCATTGCTTCCCCTGAAGTTTGTGATTTAGCAATAGTAAGGCTTTTGTTTTTGCCTTGTTTCTCATTGAAGTTTTCATATAAAGCCTTTGTTAAACGGCATGTCATATGTGATGATCACAGCATGTGATGCATTTGTCTAGTGATAATGAACACAGGGAAAGACAAATTAGTAGTGTGGGTTGTTTTTCTTGGAATAGTTGGGTTTTTACATCACTTTTCATCAAGGGGAATCCTGCCCATACACAAGGACGGAGGAAATATTAACTGGATTCAAAGTTGGGATATTGGCTTCATTTGTCACCTTGCATTTTGTTCACAAGGAATGGAAATTTGGGATAGGTTGTGCTGCCAACATTCCTGTTTGTGGTATTAGCACACAATGTGGAAATACTTAGCAGATCGGGCAACATCAACGGAGCGAATTTTGCTGCATGACCTTTTATCATCTTTCTGTTGTACATATTTCAAAGGTTAGCACTTCATACAGGTAGTGCTAGATTATTTCATTTGTTGAAGATTATGCAGCTGCTTTAATCCTATGTAAATAAAGTAACCAGTGTAAGTGACTTTCATTGAGAATATTATCCTCTGTTCATGAACATTTGCAAAAGTTAATGTAATCTTAAAGCAGTAATATTTGTTCTGTGCTCCGGGTATCTTTAATATTATTGTTTAGTAGTATGTGCCCAAAATTGCCTGGATTAGGACAGCAGTGAGCTGTTAGCTATTTTGCACTCAATTATGCATGAAGCATTTTTTTCAGCCGGCCTTGGAGTAAGTGTTCAGTTTTCCCACACAGGTCGTTTTCACTTTTACAGCCTAGGTGTGAAATAGCAACAGTACAGTAGTTTGTGGAGCATCATCCACTACTGAGAACTGAACCTTTAACCACAGGAGTGCAAAGTAAAGATCATTATGGGTTTTCTGTATTTCTAGATGTGAAGTTTTAACTGAATCTGAAGTTTGCCCGTACTTGTGCTCTTTTATCTATTTACTACTTGTTTAAAAATTAAATTGGGTTTTTTATTCTGTTGATATCAATGGGATTTAAAATTTCACAGACTGCTAAGTACGTTTGAGTACTTTTGACCAGACTCCAGAACGAAGATCACCCAACCCGCAGCAGTGTGCAGGAGATGCTTGCATTTACCACATTCTGAAGCCAAGTTCCAAGCCAGTGTCAACTCACTGAAGCAAAGGAGAAGATAGACTTTATACTTAACATCTACGAGATTAAGATCCTCTACTAATCTGCCCTGTTGCACCACAGTGCCCTCCAGAAATGAGGGTTCTCAGCAAGATCCTGGAAAATCTGGAGCTCTTCCCAGTGTAGGCATATGTCGATGATGAGATTTGCCAAAGTTTGTAATCTCTGGATTGCTTCCACAAACTGGTGAGTATAGAAATAGGAGATTAGATTAGATAAATGTGTGGCTGAAGGGATGATGCAGAAGGATGGCCTTCAGGTTCCTGAATCATTGGGACTGATATTGGGGGAGATGGGACTTGACCAAGTGGGACAGGTTGCACGTTAACCAGAGTGGGATCAATATCCTTGCTGGGAGGTGTGCTAGTGCTGTGGGGAAGGTTTAAAATGAGTTAGCAGGGGAAGGGGCCTCAGTAGTTGTTCAGATGGACAACTAGAGGAGATATAGTTAGTAAGTCCAGTAGGCAGAACAAGTGAGCAAATGAATATCAAGGGAATTCAAAGCTAAATTACATCTATTTTAATGCGAGGAGTATAGGTAGTAAAGTAGGTGAACTCAAAAGATTTTATTTATATGAAGGTCTATGATATTGTTGCCATATCTGAGACATGGTTGAAGGATGGGCATTATTGGCAACTCCGTATCCCAGGGTATAGAATTTTAAGGCGAGGAAGAAAGGAGAGTAAGAGGGGCGGGGGTATGGCACTGTTAGTCAAGGATTGCTTTACTTGAGTATTGAGGGAGAATATCTAAGAAGGCTCCTCAACCAAGACCACATGGGTAGAGATTAGAATCAAAAAAGGTGTTGTCACTTTTCTGGTGGTCTATTACAGACCTTCTAACAGTCAACAGGAGACAGAGGAACAAGTATGCAGGCAGATATCAGTGATGCAATAAAAATAGAGTTATTGTACTGGGGGATTTTATTTCCTCAAATATTAACTGGAATTGCCCGAGCATTAAAGGCTCAGAGGGGGCAGAATTTTTGAGGAGTGTTTTGGAGAACTTTTTGATGCAGCATGTAGATAGATGAATAGGGGAAGGAGCATTACTGGATTTTAATTTGAGGAATGTAGCTGGTCAAGTGGATGGAGTATCAGCAGGGGATCATTTTGGAGATGGTAACCGTAACTCTGTATATTTTAAAGTGGATATGGAAAAGGATAGAGATGTTTTGAAATGTTTTGGTGGTGCAAAGTCACAATGAAATACTTGAACAGATAAATTGTGATTAAAAATATACTCTAAGTGAATTCCCACAATTGAAATCTCTGTTTATTGTAAAGCAGTGGTGAACTTTGTGCATCCACACAGCTGTTGCTTAACAAACAGTTGTATGCACTCTGGAGTTGTTGACTGGTATGTCTTAGTTGCAAGCGAGAAGGTCTTGCTAATGCTCTTGCACAGCTACATGCCTATTCCTTATGTGCCAATCATTGGAGCTTCGGCTGCAGCTGAGGTCTGGCGTTTGAACATTTTTCAGCCCATTTTTAGTGGGGTTTTTTCTGCCTGTAACTTCAGTCCTTTCCTGAATGTACTAACTTGCTATGTTGACAGATTATTCAATTATTGTAGGCATTGCAGTTAAGAAAATCCCTTCTACCTGATACATTGCACATGTGCCTTGTACAGCTATTACAATGAAACATAAAGTCGTTGTTTCTTTAGATAGCATTTTATCCCTTCAGTGTCCATGGCTGAAGCAGCCCCACCATGTAGGCACCATTATTTGTGAGTGGGGAAAGCAGCCAGATTCCACAGTGCCTTTCATTATTTCTGCTGAAGAAGCTTCCATGGGGCAGTGGACCATCAGAACTGGTGCAAATGGGGCTAATTCCAGTGTAGGATGGGGTAACGAATAAAGGAGACGATAATATGCCCAAGGACTGTAACTGCAATGCAAGCAACTCTCAGCTGATTTGCAAGATACTGTATAAAATTTATGAATATAAGATGCAGAAACGGTTGATCTTGAACTCGAGATAGAGGATGTCCCTTGATTACTTGGCTTAATATTGATGCAGAATGATCTCACCAGATAACTCTTGAGCAAGGAGATCTATTGGTTCCTTCACAATCCAGTATGTTAGTACTTGCTGTGAGCAAAGAGCAGTTGTCTTCTGTTCAGTTATTGTTAAATTCAAGCTGTGCAGCTTTCTATTTTTTTGTGAATTCAGCATAATTTTGAGTGCCTGTGGCAGGATGTTTATATAAGAAAATACAATTCTCTGAAGATTTTATCAGAATTATTTGGCTGATTTTGTAAAACAAATAAACCTAAGCATAACTTCATGTGGAAGTCAGTATCATAATAAAAGCATTTCAGTAAGCACATCAGGTCGGTGAGACCATTTCATTTTGTGCTCTTCGTGGCTCGACCAGAGAGGAGGCTTCAGAGTATTTGCATGGATAGATGAAGTAATGAAGCTGGATTTGGTAACAGTCTTGCCTTAGTGCTGTTGAAAAATGCACAATTGTCATTGTAATCTGTTTCCACGAGGATTTGTTTGTTCAGTTTCCAATGATACATTATCTGCAGTACTTAATCACTCGTTGGTAATATAATCTGGTTTCTTCTGAACAACTAAGCTGGTCATAGAGCACTGGTCCATTTGTAACGGAATTAAGGAACCATTTAAGAGCTACAAAAATACTGTTGTTCAAGGAAACTTTAGTCAGGGTTGGCAGATATATAACCATTAACCATTAAAGCTAGTACAGAGCGGGATCAGGTAAATCATTGAGGTTTTTTTTCTTGGTTAATTCCCAGGCCATTTACTACAGAGGCAAAACAATTGGATTTAGCAACTCCAAATGAAAATGGTAAAAAAAAATAACAATGATGTCTACTTCCATCATTATCTGTTGGATTGTGTATTCTTCTGGATATTGCATGCAAACATAGTTTGATTGAATCCCAGTTATGATGTCTACATGAATAAGCAGCATGTTTTATGTTGCTGAATACCTGCCAATGCTGCATTATTGGAAACAGACATGAAGAGTGCCTATTTGGACAAGGTTAGCAATTGGCACCCTTCCATAGTAAAAGAATTGTGTTTTAACCCAATATGTTCATTACCAAGGACATTTCAAGTTTGATAAGTGATATTGTAATGCGCTATCAAACAATATACCACATTTTACACATCTGTAAAATTGTTACCCTACTGGGACTATTCTAGGCAGTACTGAAGTTTATTGATTTCCAAATGATTGCATATCCCTGCTAAGCATACACTAAACATATCTCAACTGCAGTATTTGTAGATGCACAGAAATAATTGGCCAAATGGCCTCAGCCTGTTCTTATGCTTATAATTTATGAGGTTCTCCCAAATATGTCTGAAGTGTGGATGCCATACTTCGTTTCAAATGTAATTTTTTATTTTAATGGTAATAGCTCCTGGCCTGCAGATTAGACTCAAAGTACAGACTCCAGGACAAAGCACAACTTTGGCTGAGTTGAACTTTGTCTTTTCTAATGATTGCACATTGGCCTGAGAGAAACAATCAATCTTAATGGTCTAGCAGAGTCCAGGAACTGCTGGGTGGGGCCCCTCCATCCACACAGCTGAGATCATCAATGTCTTGTCTACATCTGGAGCGATGACCTTGTTGGTCAAGACCATTCTGGAGCAGGGTTGACCAGGGCTTTGAACAATACAGGCGGACAGCACCCAAGTTGGGATTGAAGCCAGATCTCTGGTGCTGTGAAGCAGTGGACCTACTAGTTGTGCCACTGTGGCCCCCAAAGTTCACTAAGGAATAATGTCCAATTGACCTAGATTTTGGTGTTTTTCTGGCACTTCTCTAAGGAACCGCTGGCATTTATCCTCATAACTGTTGGCAACCTCAGAACTTGGACCATGTGGATGAGCCTGTACAAAGCCCACTCCTGAAGTTCCTCTGAAGAACTTTGGCTGTAAAGTCCTGCCTCCAGTTTTTCTCCTTACCAAAGCTGTTAAATAAATAATTAGAAGTAGTCAGCATGGCTTTGTCAAGGGCAAGTCCTGCCTTACGAGCCTGATTGAATTTTTTGACGTGGTGACTAAACACGT
>JARFYF010000058.1:9564163-9577419 GCA_030265395.1 Rhina ancylostomus | reverse complement strand
TAGAAAATGCTTGATGTCCAGCATGGGCACAGTGTGTCAGCGGTCCCTTTTGTGTACTGTATGACCATATGACTCTATGATGGAACAGTAGCTAATGCCAACTATTTTATTTGGTTATGGGTTAATGTCCCATTCCAGATCAAGGGAACATCACCTACAATGACACTGCAATATTGTGGGAGTGCTGCACTTTAGGGCTGCTACATATCAGATGAAATGTTAAACTAAGAACCAAATGAGTGTCTGTTTGAGGAAGAGTGGGGCATTTGACTGGTGTTCTTGTCAACATTTATCCCTCACTCAACACAAAACAGCTGAGCTTGTCATTTATTGCTATTTGTGGGAACTTGGTGCAATTTGGCTGCTGTTTCCTACATTCCAATGGCAACAATGGATTGAAGCTGGCTGCGCACTCGAGGACATCTGGAGGTCATAGACACCATGTATCCAAGTGCTTTAGTTCTTTTTGTTTCTCACTTGTTTGTCTACGGAACAGTAAAAGGCACATTGCAGAAATGGGTAATTTGCTCTAAAATTATGTGGAATGTCCTGAATATGTGACAGGCACCATGTAATTGCTGTGTTATGTATTTAGATATTTAGATCAATTTAATATTGGCTGGCGAAACAGCTAACAATAATCACAATGACACATTTGCAGTGTTACAGTCAACTACATGGTGACATTTTCATTATTTTTGCAAACATTTTCACAAAAGTAAGATGTTTCATTGCTTTTGATTTTTTTTTTAATCGAGCTGAAAAGATGAGCAAAAAAGGTACTCTTCAAATTGTGCATTGCAGGATGCCTTGGTGCGTAGATGGATGAATGAGAGAATTCAGCTGAAACTGTTTGAAACACTGGACTTAATGTTTGATGAGTATGTTAAATAGCTGCCAGTATGAGCTCTGAGGCACTTTTGCACAGTGCATGATCCCAAGAAGCAAGTTGGGAACAAGCCACAGAAATAGTAATTGCAGAATAGTCTTCTTAGTGACCAAGTCACATGGACGCTCCCAATGAGTTCAGCAGAAGACCATTAGATCACATGAATGCAAAAGACAAGAAAGCTGCAAGTCATATGGTTGTAAAAGTACTGTGGCCTTGCTGTGGATGTTGCGCGAGTCACCCAGCCTCAGTGCCCATTGAAGATTACAGTTTGTCATTTGTTACAGTATTGGGGAAATTTGCACAGGGGTAGGATGGGGGGGAATGCAGAATGGCCTTGGTTCATCAAGTTTCCTCAGAAAATAACTGCCAACCAAGACAGTAGATTATTTAGACTCAGGAGGGGATATTTCAGAGATGTCAAATGCAGCTTGTTGTGAAAAATTCAATGAAAGATGAGACCAAGAAATCAAGTGAATTCAGAATTGAATTTACAGCAGTGCATTGTTGTAAATAGTTGATGGTTGGTATCAGTTTATTGGGAAGCAGTGCAAGTGGGTGTTCAATGGGATATAATATTTCGTACATTGTGTGCCACATATTGCTATTGGTAGAGAGTTACTGGCTTCAATAAAAGTTCTGTTGGTAGTTATACCTCTGTTATTTGCCTTTGCAAGCAGCACGCTAAAAGCTTATGGATGCTTACAATTAATTGCAGGCCAAGGGAATAGGCCTCTGTAGTCATTTGTTATGACCAATACATAAAAATAGCTTCCTGATATTCACTGGAGACCTGCCTGACCCGCTGAGTTCCTCCAGCAGATTGTTTGTTGCTCCTGATATTCACTGTTGAGATTTAGTTAACTGACTATGAATACTGTTTTTCTGTTTTGAATCATTCTGTGCTTTGTGTTATTGTTTTTGGGAGAAAGGAATAAAGAGCAAACTGATTGAACTTGCTGGGGTATTTTTTTCAACCAGTTAGTGGGGAGAGGCTTCCTCACAGCTGGCTCTTGTAGATTGAATTTCATACGATGTGTTGATTGTCATACATTTTATTTTGGCGCCAGGTTAACTGTTGATTTTGTAAATTGAGCCCATCATCTGTCTATTTAAAAATTAGTGAACCCGTATAACTGCCAATTGATTGTACACCATTGAGCTATCATGTATTTCAGTTGCTTAAGAACTCAGTCTGATAAAGATTTACCATTTGAGCATACCATTGGCTTGAGAGTAAATACCCTTGCATGGTTATAATGCTATCCATATTGGCCCAAAGCTCTGTGATTAGGTTCTGGGTGTGTTATTATTGCAGTTTGGGTATTTCATGCACCTAGTTGAGGAGAGATGGAGAATGTAAGTACAGGTTCTGGTGCTTAATCATTGTCTAATAGCATCTATAAATAGAGGTATGGATATTAATAAGTGCTTAACCACAATATATATTTTTGAATATCCCACAAACGTTTACCACATTGGCTTTCACATGTTGAGGTACTGAATGTGGCAATGCCTATGGAACTGTACCGAGCAAGG
The DNA here is from genome assembly GCA_030265395.1 of Rhina ancylostomus. Lineage (NCBI taxonomy): Eukaryota > Metazoa > Chordata > Chondrichthyes > Rhinopristiformes > Rhinidae > Rhina > Rhina ancylostomus. The sequence continues at coordinate 9,574,991 of JARFYF010000058.1, read as the reverse complement.
CCTTGAGGAGAAAAGAAGTGAAAATGGGAGGGAAAAAATCCATGTGTTAAATTTACCATCCCTTCAACATGTTCTCGTTCTAAAGACAGATCAGTTAGTTTGCCAAAATTCTGCCCTCTTTATAAATACTGAGAAATGTTTCACATTTCAGAGTTTTTGTAAGAAAACAACAGAAGTTATAGAGGGAGTGTCAAAAGTTGTTTCCAAATTTGAGTATTTTTGGAAAATGCTGAAAAAGCTTTCTCATAATGGGGTCACAGGGTGCATTGAATAACAAAATCATTTTCAGTAATGCTTTTAGTCTCCAGTGTCTGGACTGTGGGCGGAGGGAGGAGGAGAACCTGTTATACTCCACCTCTGGGAAGTAGATTTAATCAGAAAAGAAACTGGTCTAACACTAAAGTACTTTACTCAAGAAGATATTCATAAACAGAGAACATTCCAGACATGGTCTGAACAGTCAGTCTTTTATGTGGGTAGCCAGACTGATTGGCAGTGTTAGTATTTCCATGCATTTTAGCAATTCTGCTCTCAAAGTAATCCAAATGTAAAATACTGCAGATGATGGAAATCTGGAATTTTTAAAAAAAAGTAGTGCTGGGAATAGGCAGTAGCCCATGTCACATCGATGAAAAGAGAGAGAGTTAACATTTCAGATTTATTCAGTGGTGACCAGGAGGTCCAGAAGGACACTAGTAGTAGGTGCTGCCAGCTGAAGGAATGGTAAAGGCGTGTCCATGAAGTGTCAATAGCAACAGACAAATGAAATCTGAAATACCAGAAGAAAGAACAGAGAAGAAAATGTTGGAAATCTGGGATATGAGACTCAAAAGGATGATAATCTGAAAATGTTGATTTGGATGTTGAGCCTTGAAGGCTGTAATGTACCAAGTTGGGTAAAATGGTTTTCCTCAAGCTTAAATTGGGTTTTATTAGAACAGTGTAAGAAACCAAAGGCAGAAGTCAGAGTGAGAGGAGAAAGGAGAATTAAGGTGAAAGGCAAATGAAAACTTGAGCCACCCTTGAAGACGGAATGGAAGAGACCACATCGTGATTTCCAAAGGCATTGTGCTCATTTGGAATAAGTGCAAGTAGATTGCTGCTTCACCTCTTTCCACTTTGCCCTTTCTACTCAACATTTTTAAAAAAATTTCCAACTCTTCCCTGTTCTAATGAAAGGTTATTGTCTGAAATGTTAATTATGTTTCTGTCTTTGGAAATGCTAACTGGTCTGATGAGTATTCGCACCATTTTTTGTTTGGTTTGGACTATGGGACGGAAAGAGATAACAGGGCAGGTGTCACATCTTCTGTGTTGCACAGGAAAATACCGTGGGATTGGGTGTTGGTGACAGTCAGAACATGAGGCCACTCCAAGACGCACCTTTTCCTTCTCTCTCAGCATTGGTCAGAGACTGCTCGTTCTGTATTGGTATTGGTTTATTATTGTCACTTGTACCGGGGTACAGTGAAAAACTTGCTTGCATACCGTTTGTCTGGTCTGTCTCCACCTCTAACTCCCACACTTTCTCTGCAACTTAAATTTTGTTCAACTTTTAACTTTTCCCAGTTCTGATGAAAGGTCATGGACCTGAAGTGTTGACTGTGTTTCTCTCTCCACTGATGCTGCGTGACTTGCTGAATGTTTTCAGTATTATTAGTTTTTATTCCATTTTCAAAGTACCGTGCTACTCTGTTACATTTCCATAACGAAAACTACATTTTCTTGTGCCTTATTCAGTTTGCACATTTGTAATAACAAAAAAACAGTTGATAAGCATTTTAATTTTATTGATTTTTAACTTTTCTTTGAATTGTAGAGATCAAATGAGCAAAGTTTTGGTTTCTGATTCTCATGCTGAGTAGGCTGTTATCTGTGGAGACTATCTTAGGTGCTGCACTTAGCTTTATATCTTTGGGGTGGGAAGGGAAGAAACCACTCCAGCTTCCCTGCTGTTGAATGCTGCATCAGATCAGGGCAGGATTGGGTTCACCTGTGATGTGCTACCATGTACGAGGGAATTGAAAAAGTGCATCGTGTAGTTCCTTTCACAATTTCAGGCTGTTCCAAAGAGCTTGAAGTCATTGTCGTTCAAGTTCAGGTTTATTGTCATGGGCATACATACCAAGTTGTAAGTGCCATGATAATGAGCTTTTTGCAACAGTAGAACAGTACATTACAAACATGACAAACATAAATTACATAAACTTAATTTAACATAAATTATACATAACTTACAGGACACAATAAAGAAAAATAATATAGCAACATTACTGCAAGTTGAAGGAAATATAGTCTGAGGTAGACTTAGGGTCTTTTAGGTCGGTTCAAGAACTTGATGGTTGTTGAACCTTGAAGTGTGGGTCTTCCTCCTGTACCTTCTGCCTGATGGCAGCAATGAGAAGAGGACATGGCCTGGATGGTGGGAGTCCTTAATGATGGATGTTGCCTTCCTGAGGCAACGTCTCTTGTGGATGTCCTCGACGGTGGGTAGAGCTGTACGCCTGATGGATTTGGCTGAGTCCACCATACTCTGTAGCCTCTTGCATTCCTGTGCATTGGTGTTTCCTTGCCAGTCTGTGATGCAATCATTCAGAATGATTTCCACTGTACATCTGTGGAAGTTTGTCAGAGTCTTCGATGAGATGCTGAATCTCCCTATACTTCAAAGAAAGTAGAGATGATGGAGTGCCTTTTTCATGGGACCAGGCCCAGGACAGATCCTCCAAGATGTTGACTCCCAGGAACTTGAAGCTGCTCACTCTTTCTATGGCAGAGCCATCAGTGAGAACTAATTTGCCTGACTTCTAAAGTCCAAAATTAGATTTACTATCACTGATATATGACATGAAATTTGTTGTTTTGCAGCAGCAGAACAGCACAAAGACGTAAAAATCTATAGATAATAAAAATAAATAAATAGTGCAAAAAAAAAGAATAACAAGATATTGTTCATGGATTATTCAGAAATCCGATAGTGGAGGGAATTAAGTTGTTCCTGAAATCGTTGAGTTCGGGTCTTCAGGCTCCTGTACCTCCTCCCCATGGTAATAATGAGAAGAGGGCATGTCCCAGGTGGTGAGGGTCCTTAATGATGGATTCAGGCTTCTTGAGACACCGCCTTCTTGAGGTAACGCCTCTTGAAGATGTCCTTGATGGTGGGGAGGGTTGTGCCCATGATGGAGCTGGCTGGCTCTACAACCCTCTGCAGCCTTTTGAGATCCTGTGCTCTGGAGGCTCATACCAGGCTGTGATGCAACCAGTCAGAATCAGTTCCTTGGTTTTGCTGTCGCTGAGTTCATATTGTTATGACACCACTCAACCAGCTGAGTTATCTCACTACTTGCGTCTTCTTTTCATTGTCCATGATTTTGCCTTGTAAAGTAGGAAACACAGCAGGGAATTTGTACACAACAAGATCCTAATAACAACAAAGCACCACTTGAGTAGAAAATAAATTTTTTTGGAACATTGGTTGAGTTCTGAATTCTCTTTCTTTTAAAAATAATGTCATGGGATTATTTTTTACATCTACCTGAAAAATCATGGGGTTCTTGGATTAAATTGTCTTTTGAAGTACTCTGATGCCTGTAGTGGAATAACGCCAGCCTATATTTCATGGTTAAGTCTGGTGAATCTTTTCAGTCAGTTAAGATTTCCAGAGCATCGATTCAAAACTATGATGAGGATTGCTGTTTAGACTGCTGCTTGAAGAATGATTGCTTAGGACGGGGACTCAAAGAGCACTGTCTGGCACTGAAATGAACTTCAGCTGGAATCAGCACTTTCAGAAGAGAAAATTGATGATTAGAGTATGATATTTCCTGGTAGCCACTATTGTAAAACAAACATGCCACTCTGTTAGCTTACAATTTTTATTATTGTAATTTAACATGTTGGAGATGTGGTTGCATCATGGTCTCGTATGGCAATTTGAAAGCACAGAATGTAAGAATCTGCAGAGAGGAATAGAGTCAGCTCAATACATCACAGGCACATTCCTCGCCACCATCGGTGGTAGCTACAGGAGGCTCTGCCTCGAGAAGGGAGCATCCATCATCAAAGATCTCCATCTTCCAGGCGATGCCATCTTCTTACAGCTGACGTAGTAGGCCTGAAGTCTCACTTCAAGAACAGCTACTTCCCTTCAACCATTCAGTTCTTGAATCAACCAGTACGACCCTAATCACTACAGTCTGGCAACACTATGACCACTTTAAACACTTTTCACTAAAATGGACTTTTCTTTTGTTCTAATTGTGTTCTTTTTTGTAAAAATCATTTATAATTTACATTTAATTTACATTTTTTTTCTTGTGAATGCTGCTTATCTGAAGCTATGTGCCTGTGATGCTGCTGTAAGTTTTTTATTGCACCTGCGCATACGTGTAGTTGTACATTTGACAATAAATTCAGCATTAAGACTTTATATTCTAACTTCCTTTGGCTTTTAATACAATACTTGTAGCAGTTTCCTGATGAATTTGGTAGTTTCCATGTCTGCACAGTATACCACTGTTTTGGTACCATTGTACATGCCTCAAGGCAGGAGTCTCACAGGCATGCAGGTATGTTTCATCGCTGAACTGACTGACTACTGTGGGTGTCTGAGGCAGTAAACATTGTTGTTCAGACATCACAACATGTTTGGTGAAAAGACCCCTTTAGTTTTGCTGCTAGTAATTCACTCTTCCTGTAAGCTTCAAAGGGGGCTCACCAACAGGACCCTCGGTTTGTAATGATATTGAATTCATTTTATAGAAATGGATTTCTTTAGCTAATGTAAGTTTACTGTCTGCTGAAAGTGAAGCACATCTTTTTGATGTGTACATCAAGGTCAGGGGCACCAGGCAAGACTTGTAAACTTCATTTTCCTGAACAATAAACCAAACTGTCTCAAAGACTCTGACATTGTGTTTTACTGGTGCTAATGCTACTTGCTGCTTGTTAATTCATGAAGTGCCTGTGTGTATTAATAGAGTAATATCTTTTCCAAGCATGTGGCATAAATAATGTGAAGAGTCATGCTAGATCAGTGCACTGGTACTGGAAGCTGCAGTTGATCAGGTGCTTTGTTCTCTCAACTGAAATGACCTACTTTATGTTGGACAGTTTTAACAGGAGAGGGCAATGGTTAACTCTTGGGGTAGGATTTAACCTCGCTGCCTTCTGACCAGCAGAGGCAAATGCTAGAATTTCACTTCCGTTGCTCCCATAGATGTAGGAATAAATAGGGGCTAGGTTGGTGGACAGGTTTCTACAGGACTCACAAATGCTGCATTGCACTGTTGTCTTCATAAATATCATCAATTTTATTGGATTAGTAAAAGAAAGGAGGACCTCTATATAATGCTTTCTGCATCCCTTTCGGGACATCCTAAAGCACTGAATGCCTAATGAAGGACTTTTGGATGTACAGTTACTGTTGTCATTTAGAAAATTTAGTTGCCAAATTGTGCATAGCACATTCCCGTGAATAGCAACGTGAAAATGGCCAGATCATCTATATGGTTAGTAAAGTTGAGTACAAGTGAAATGTTGAACAAGGCACTGAGGATAGGTTTCCTACATTCTTCAAAGTACATTTTCAAAGTACCAGCATCTTTTGTATCTAGCTGAGAGAGCAGACTAGACTTTGCCTTAACATCTCATCAGAAAAGTGGCTTCTCTGACAGTGCAACACTTCCTCGGTTCTGCAGTGGAGAGGATTTTTGAGGATTTTAATGTTGTGGATTAACAACCTATTGGGGAAACTTCACTTACATGTCTGTGAAAGCAATGTGAATGAAAATAGGGCAGTTTCTGAAAATAAACAGTCAACCTACAATGCCAATTTTATACCCAGGCAGCAAGTTGAAAATGAACCCTCTCTTGATATCACTACCTTGAGCACCAAATTGTGAATACAACTGATGTATAAGTGGAATTTGTCTTCTACATGCCCAGTGCCGATGGTTTACAACTATGTGCTGATTAATATGGATGAAAATAAACAGCAATTTTATTTGTATCCACAATTTAGCTAACAAATAGCAGGATCTTTTTTAAATTCATTTGTGTGGTATGGTGTGTTATGGACATTGCTACTGAAGCAAGGATTTATTACCCATCCCTAAATGCATTCAAGAACGTGGAGTCAGCTGCCTTGCTGTTGTAGCCTGGGTAAGTAACTGCAGCTCTTTCTGTATGCTTTCTCCAATGTTAACCAAGCTAGGTAGGGTGCAGTAAATTATCACAGGCTCTTGACTGAAATGTGAGCTGCTGCTCCTCATAGTTTATTAAATCTTTTCAAGCCATGATCAGTTATATATTGTCTGAAATAATTAAATGTGATCTTTTTTAACAGCTTCAAATAACAGCTCAAGTGTTAAGTTCCTCTTTACTGTTGTGTGCAAGTCGACAGGAAGTGGAGAAAGACGAGGCAGCGTCACGTGTAAACCCCTGAAGGAATTGATCTACACATTTCGCTGTGGTCAGTTTTGCTTCCTGTTTCATGGGTGTGACTCTAGTTTTCAACCATTTGATGGACTTGCACAATATGCAGGTCTGAAAACAAAATATCTGTGGTTGCTTGATGGTCCAACGGACTGGTTCAAAGTTCAAATAGTATGAGTCTGATAGTCTGGTTTTTCCAAGCAGTTGAATTACCAGTCTTGCTAGATTCACCATCCTTAAAGCAGTGTGAAACAAAGTGAGATCATACTTCAGATCAGAATTAAGTTTACTTTGTTCACAGAGCAGCCTTGATGGAGGCTGTAGCAAGGTGGATGTCTGACTGCTGTTGTAATCCATGGAGACACTAGCACACACAGGTTCAAGCTATGGGACAATACAGGCAGGGAATAATCCTTTAACTAGTTTCAGTCTGGCTATACATGGACTTCTTTGTCAGGACCGTAAAACCAAGCTGGCTAGGTTTAAAATAAAAATCCTTGCTTAAATAAGTGTCATTTGCCAGAAGGCTGAGAAAGGAAAAAACATTACAGATCAGAATGCAAACAATGCGTATCTCAAGAAATGCATGCCAAGAATGAGGCTTCAACTTCAGCTGTGGATCAGCAAAGCTGGCAGAAAGAAAGAATTTAGTTCAGAGTATCTTAATGTGTGATTAGTGAGTCCAAAACATGCTTCAATCAGTCACCTAAAAAAATGTTTTAACTCTCAGTAACTGTCCATAACCTTAACCTTTCAGGTGCCAGAGAATAATGCAAATTTCAAACATCTGGGCTAGCTTTTCTGAAGTTTTTCTCTTGAACGAATTTTAACATTACAGCTGCAAGGCAGTTAAAATATTTAAATCTGCTATATTATGGAACATAGAACAATACAGCACAGGAACAGGCCCCTCAGCCCACCATGTCTGTGCTGACCGTGATGCCAGTCTAACTAATCCCATCTATCTGCACATGGTCTGTGGAGCTCTCATTCCCTACCTTTAGAGTTGCTATCATATCTGCTTCTACCTCCTCCCTAGCAGCGCGTTCTAGGCACCTACCACTCTTTAAAAATAAAATTGCCTTGCACATCACCTTTAAACTTTCCCCCTCTCACCTTAAACATATGCCGTCTGGTATTTGACATTTCCACCCTGGAAAAAAGGCTCTGACTATCTACCCCATCAATGCCTCTCATAATTTTATTTGTTTCTATCAGGTTGCCCCCTCAGCCTTCAACACTCCAGAGAAGACGATCCACGTTTGTCCAACCCTTCCTTCTAGCTAATACGCCCCAATCCAGGCAACATGCTGGTTAATCTGACAAAACTCTTCATATTTGTTTATTTTGAAGTTAGGCTTTGAAAATGATTTCTCCCTTTTCCCCATATCTTTTTCAGTTTAATTGTTTGGTTGCAACACATTCACTACTGAATCAGAGGGTTGTGGGTTGGTGCCCCTCTCTAGAACCTAAATACAAATCTTAGCCTTACATTTGTATTGATGGGAGTTCTACATTGTCTGGAAATACCATTTATTGGATGAGATATCAAAGGTTTGTTCAGATGGATGTTAAAGAGCTTCTGGCATTTTTTCTCAAAAATAAAAGAAATATTTCAGTGTATTATCCTTTCAGCTGATATCAGCAAATTGATTAAATATTAAATTTGTTTAACTGGTTGTAGAGTCTTGCTGTGTGTAGATTTTTTTCCTGTTTGTCAGCCATGCCTCATTTGGCAGTACACTCACCCCTGAGTCAGGAGATTGCAGATTCAAGTTTCACCCCCAAGACTTGAGCATAAAAAATAAGCTGACGTCCCAGTGCCCTTGTGAGGAAATGATGCACTGTTGGTGGTACCATCTTCCAGATGAGGCATTAAATTGAGATGTCAACTTTCACAGGTGGGTGTAAAATGTCCCATTGCACTATTTCTAAGAAGGACATTGAAATTAACCTTTGTTGTTCTGAACAACATTATTAAAATTTTCTGATAGAGTTCTAGACCTGAAATGTTAGCAGTTTCTCTTTCCACAGATGCTGTCTGACTCGTAGAGTATTCCCAGTATTTTCTGTTTTGTGTTTCAGATTTTAGCATTTTTTTCATTTTGATTAAATCATGTTGCTGGCCTTGCTGTGCACAGGTTTGTTGTGAAGTTTCTCACATAATTGTATCACCTTGTCACAAGATTGATGCATCCTGTGGATGAACATCCCATCCACATTCAGTGGCAAGGCAGGCTTATGAACATAGAACAGTACAGCACAGGAACAGACCCTTCAGTCCACAATGTTGTGTCGAATTAATTAAACTAATGATGCCCAATTAAACTAATCCCTTCTACCTGCACATGGTCCATATCCCACCATTCACTGCATATTCAGGTGCCTATCTAAGAGCCTCTTAAATGCCTCTATTGTATCTGCCTCCACCACCACCACCCCTGGCAGCACATTCCGGGCACCCACCACTCTCTGTGTGAAAAAAAAACCTTAACCCGCACATCATCTTTGAATTTTTCCCCCTCTCACTTTAAGTGCATGCCTTCTAGTATTTGGCATTTCAACCCTCAGGAAAAAGGATACTGGCCATCTATCAATGCCTCTCATGATTTTATAAACTTCTATCAGGTCTCCCCTCAGCCTCTGCTGCTCCAGAGAAAACAAAACTAGTTTGTCCACCCTCTGATTACAGCACCTGCCCTCCAATCCAGGCAGCATCTTGGTAAATCCGCACCCTCTCGAAAGCCTCTATGTTCTATAATGGTGGTGGGGGGGGGGCGACCAGAATTGAATACAATACTCCAGGTGAAATATATGTCCTTAACACAGAGTATATGTGCTTCAGGATGGCACAGTGGCAAAGCAAGTAGAGCAGATACCTCACAGCTCCAGCGGCCCAGGTTCATTTCTGACGTCCGGCGCTCTTCGTGTTGCATTTGCTTTCAGCGATTTGTGGGTTTCCTCCATGTGCTCCAGCTTGCCCCACGTCCTAAAGATGTGTGGGTCGGTTGGTTAATTGCTCACTGTACGTTGCCCCTAGTGTGAGAGGTTGTAATGTCAGAGGGGGTAAAATGGTGTTAGTGTAAATGGGTGTTTGATGTTTGGCTTGGACTATGGTTCAAAGGGCCCATTTGTGACTGAGTGTCATTGGTATTTTTTTGGGAAAAGTGAAAATTATGAACACATGAATTAGGAGCATCACTAGGTATCTCAGCCCCTCAAGTCTGCTTCTTCATTTAATAATATTGTGGCTAACTGAACCCCTGTGTATTTCCAGATTTGTTTTGTTATTTTAGTTTCAGACCTTGATGGGTCTCATGAATTTGCCGTTTTAATTGCTGGGCATGGAGATAACAGGATTGAAAGCCTGTATTTGTTTATGTTGCATTGTGGTCTAATAGTATAGCAGAGTGGGGTTTTAATTACTGTGATGCTTCCTCGATACTGGTGTAACTTGAGGAAAATAATCTCTGATATGTTGCATTGCTATGATGGTTCACAAAGAGGCATGCCTTCTTCAAACATTTCACTCAGCCTTAATTAAACAGCCAACCATCTGTCTTCGGCAGCTGTTTTTGTTCTCTCTCAAAACTAACATGTTTCTAATTTAATTTATTAGGACTTGCATCTACTAGAATTAAAATGACAGGTTAGCAATGTAAGTAAATGGAGCCTGCACCTGGTTTAATTTGTAACTCCTCAACAGTGTTGTAATTACTCTTCCAACCTGTGACTGCAATCAGGTTTGGGGTATAAAATACCACTAGGTGTCAGTTTAATTTAGTGAACATACCTATCTTAAGTTTAAATTGATGCTGGAGGTATGACCTTTGTGCAAATTTGCTCGTTTTGTAATGGTACAATATCCTCTTCGAAGGCAGTCCCTTAGAATTGAGTATGACTTGCTTCCACTCAAACACTTCATGCAGGCTCTTTCATAGATGGGGCAAGAGGGTGGCTGAGCTCCTCCTGCTGCTTGAACAGGGCTTTTGTGTGGTCCTGATGCATGGACTTAAGGTTCTTGATGTCAGCATTATTCTAATTTTCACATACAACTGAAGGCATGCTTATAGGTTAAATAAGGCACTGCAGATTCAGTGTCCCTGTCTCCAGGTGTGAAGTCCATTATGGGTTCTTACCACAAGCTTTGGCCCCTGGCAGCTGAAGAGTTCTTCAGGAGCTTCCACTCCTTTTATTGTCTCCATTGGCTCCCTCGTCTGAAGATGACAATTAGTTTTTGAACAACGGACATTAGTAGGATGTCCAGGCTTCTGTGTAGGGGAGAAACAAAGGACTGCAGATGCTGGAATATCTAAATGAAAAACACGATGATGCTGGAGGAACTCAGCAGGCCAGGCAGCATCCATGGAGAAAAGCAGGCGGTCAACGTTTC
>JARFYF010000058.1:9523374-9533806 GCA_030265395.1 Rhina ancylostomus | reverse complement strand
ATGTTCAGGATTAGACATTTTAGGAAATGACTAATACAAATTGTTTGTTTCAATTTTCACAACATATTGCATTATTTCCTCAAAATGAGAAGGGAAACCCACTATCTAGAATTCTCAGGTCCAGTCCTTGCTTATCACAAATACCTTGCAAAATGGAAGGTCAGTCAGTTGCACAATCGTTTCTGCATGTACATGTTGACACGCACATTGTGCTTATAAGAAAGCTTAATTGATGATTTTAAACAAATCAAAATTCACGATTAATGTGTTACTTGCCTCTGTGTCAGAATACTTTATACTATTTTCTTTATACTATTTTCAGAGACGGCTGTGTTAGATTTCTTTGATTGTGGCATACAGTATTGTAGATTTGCTCTACAATAAGATCTGTTCACCTTAATCACAGAAAGCTCTTGAAAATCTGCAATAAATGTCCATGTCCAGTATTTGCTTCCACAAGCCAAGATGGGTTTTGATCATTCATCTTTCTCAAAACCAATGTTAAAGCCACAAACCAAATATTTGTTTGCCCTCATGATCATCAAAGGGCAAATTTTGCTGAAATTTCCTGAATAACAAGCTGTGTGAGTTAGTTGATTGCTCATGCGAATGGCTGACTTTCCATTTTGCAGCATGTACATGACAAGTGATGGTCAAAGATCTTAGAACTTGAGATAGTCATCATCTTTTCAAGTTGGCAATTTGACCAAGTAACATTTAACTATTTCCATGTGTATAGCACAGCACAAATGAAATCGAGTATTTTACAGTCATCAATTTTTAAATCTGCATCTTATCAACTGCTTCACTGTTTTAATGGTTAAATGCATTCCCCGGTGTTATATTGAACCAGAGAGATCAAAAGGTCCCAGGCTTGATCTCCAATTTGCACTGAATTAGATGATATCATCTGAGGCAGTGACTTGGATGTTGCAGTTTTTCTGGGATCCTTTTAGTCTGAATAGGAGAAACAATCAGCCAGCACATCCACTTGTTTGCCCCTTATTGGAAAACTCACCCAAATATCTCTACAGATGAGGAATACATTTAGTTTCAGTACCCAAGATTGTTTGCAACAGGAGTGATTAACTAAACTATAGATTATAATATATTAATTAAACTTCAATTCCCGCCACTGTCTGTAAGGAGTTTGTATGTTCTCCCCAAGACTGCATGGGTTTCCTCCAGGTGCCCCAGTTTCCTCCCACATTCCAAAGGCATACGGGTTAGTAGGTTAGCATGGGTGTAATTGGGTGGTGCGGGCTTGTTGGGCTGGAAGGGCCTGTTTACCATGCTGTATAAATAAAATTTTTATAAAAAAGTTTATAGAGAATTTATTAAACTCATTCATTGCAACAGATTTGATGGATATTTTTCAAGGTAGTGCAGGAGCTCTAGAAGATCGAGATCAAGATGGTTGCAACTTTGGTGCTGCAAAACTTTGGTGGCACAGTAGCGCGATGCTATTACAGCGCCAGTGATCAGGCTTCGATTCCCGTTGCTGTCTGTAAGGAGTTTGTATGCCGGTTTCCTCCCATGTTCCAAAGACGTATGGGTAGGTTAATATGGGTTTAAAATGGGTGGCACGGACTCGTTGGGCCACAAGGGCCTGTTACCATGCTGTAAATAAAATTTTTTTAAAAAATTTTAAATGAGGAATGCTGACTTGGATGGGGAATGGGAATCTAATTGACTTGTGGATCCCACATTTGGTTTGTTGAATGCAGACATTTACTGCTACTAATCAGGTAATATCTTCCACTATCGATGATATTGAACTTAGGAAGTACATCATTGGCTGTAATAGCATGTGGAGCGTGGGATGTTCTAAGGCCAGAAAAGGTATTGTATTAGATGTTGCACAGAAGCTGTTGATACTTGATCATTCTACACCTGCACAAATTAAGGCTTTATTAACGGAAATAACTAAAATTTGATTAGACAGCATTTCCTGTCCTCCAATGACTGTTTTTGCTTTTTGTAATTTTCAGTCTTGAGTATGGTTGATGCTGGATGGAATTTTGTGTAGGAGAATACCAACAGTTTTTCCATTAAAACAAAATATTTTGGATTGTGGACAGAATTTCTGGAAGTAGATTTTGAAATAATTCTATATCCACCTGCTTTCTTGCTCAGCATGGCATCCTATCTCTTCCCAGTTTATTTGACTTTCTTGTACGTTCTTTGACATGGGCAGTTAGCAAATTCCTTTGTTACGGGTATAATGAAGCAAGGTTTCTGTGGTTACTGAAAATGTTTACACCTACAGTATTGAAAGTTTCTCCCCTACATCACACTTTGCATCCTTTCAGATAAATCAGGTGAAAAAAGTGTTGACTCGATCTAGCACAAGAACAGGATTTTGTGCAGTATCTAAGCGAAACTGCATTCTATTGTCCATTATTTTTATTGCCAGTGGCATTCAGTTGAATATGAGACAGATGCATGGTGTAGAAGTGTTACAAAGTTATTTAGTAATTACTACAGCCTCTTGCTGAATTAACCTCCCTCAGCAGGGATGGCAGTAGAGCACTAGAATTATTTTCCTCTTGGTTAGGGAAAGTTTAAAAAAAGAACTGGAACTTATGATTCAGTAATCTATCTCCTCGTTCCTGCCTGAAAGGACACAAGGGCAAACAGGGTCTGGCTTGGCTGAGGTGACCTGGCGGTTAAACATGGTGCTCAGTGTCAAGGCTCACAGTTGAATTTTGACCATACAGCAGCAAAAAAACATGCACTTATCTACAGCTATTAACAATGCTGGGTTGTCCCAAAGAGAAGGCAATGACTAAATTTGCGTTTTTTTTTGTTTTAGCAATCCAACCCACTTCATCCTAGTTTGGTAGAGTTTGTTGAGTGATGCTAAGGCACAAGGATCATGAAGGCAACTTCTGTTTGCTTTATTTGGAGAATTCACACATTATTGAAAATGCATGCAGTTAAAGTTCTTGCCCTATTACTCCCTGCTTTTTCATACGGTGCATAATATAAAATAAGCATTAGTGAATTATGTAAAATTATTTGGTAGAGTGGTCTAACATCATAGTGCAGGATTGAAGCCCATATTATTTTTGATCAGTGGTGGACACCAGAAATAGACGTGGTAAATTCAGGAATACAGTAGTTATTCTGTTATTTCTCTAAAGGATATGGCCATCAGATAATGCTAGTTTTTCCCAACTATCCTTTCCAGAAGTTGGAAAGACCCAATCAGTACTATAATTCCCACTATATTTATTTTCCTGGTGTGGTGGGCTGAATGGCCTATTTCCATGCTGGATGACTCTCTGACATCCACAGGAAATCCACATGGTCTCGGAGAATGTGCAAATTCTAAACAGAGAGCACCAGAGGTTTGGAATGAACCAGGGTTACTGGAGCAATGAGGCAGCATTTTGAATCTCTGAAGCTTTGTGCTGCTGGTTCCAAAAGCACAAGTTTCACACAGGCAGTGACAACCAGATGCCAACATGTTTGAATTGCCTTGGTGGCTTTTTGGGAGAACAGTTTTTATCAGACCTTCCTGCACCATAAGCAAAGTGAATGCACGCAGTCTTTTTCTTAGGGGTGGGAAATCGAGAACTCTAGTGGGCATAGGTTTAAGGTGAGAGGGGGAAAGATTTAATAGGAACCTGAGGGGTTCAGTATGTGGAATGAGCTGCCAAAGGAAGTGGGTGAGGCAGGTACAATAACAACATTTAAAAGACATTTGGACAGGTATGTGGATCAGAAAGGTTTAGAGGGATATGGGTTAAACACAGGCAAATGGGACTAGCTTTGATGGGCACCTTGGTCGGCACGGACAAGTTGGGCCAAAGGCTTGTTTCCGTGCTGTATGATTAGGAATCCAGCAAGTTCTTTTGGGGGTTAGTGTGGCATTTCAGGAGCTCGCAATGCAAATGCAAAGTAAGATGGAAAGAGCGCGTTTAACATCAGTATAAAAGCGATTATTGGATCTGTTCGTCCTTTGTTGCCTGCTTTGTATCATTGCTAACCTTCAACGCATCTGTTTCTTTTTGCCATTGGAAACCAATTCAGTGACCTTTGTGCATTGAAAGGTATAACTCAGTACACATCATAGTGATTGACAAGACAGCCTCTGTCAACAAAATATGTGAAGTGTTTGAGAGCTGATTGCTTTCAAAATTAAAAGCACATGTATCACTCTAATGTACACATTAGAGAGCATTGCATTTTAACAAGATTTCTGCATGTCTATTACAGTGGTTTCACATTGCCGTGACAGAAAATAACACATTTATTCCAGGCTGAAGCAAGGCCTTTGTGACAGTCAGGTCTTGAAGTTGCTCTGGCAGGAGTGTTGGTGGACTTTGCAAGTGTGTTATCATAAGAGAGTAGATGATTTTGCTTCAGTCATTGGTATTAGAAAATAATTAAAGTTTTCATTTGACAAGCACTTGAAGCTGAAGTGTTCAAAGCTTTTGGTTTATGTGCACGGGTAAGGTATGATCTGCATAGTATGAGTGAAGTATAATTTTGTGACAGTCTTGTAATGATTGCTTTAAAAAAGTATAACATTGGCTGTTAAGTGCTTTAAGTGCAACAGTTCCTTACTTTTAGGTATTAATAATTCAATATAAAGAATGCCACTGATATATAGTGAGAATCTGGCTCAACTTGAATGGTAAACTCACAAGTGTTCTTTTAGACATTTAATAATTGCCATAAGTGCTACAGGGATGGTGCTATCAAATAAAATGTTTTCTCAATACTTGTATTTGGGCAGGAGTAATCAGGGAATCTTCCAGTTCTCTGAATCTGGAACCTGACCTAGTGGTTATTTATTTTATTTCATGTATGGTTGAAGACATTGGGTGAGCAGAGCATTCTTGGCACTATTGGCATTTTTTTCAATAAGATAAGAACTGTATTTGCCAATGCAATTTTTAGATCGTACTTGGTAGCATATAAGATTTCAACTCCTGTAATAGTTGTATTAATTTTATAATATGTTTCCACTATCAAAAGTATTTTTGGACTCTGAGAATGTCTGGTTATAGTATATTTAATTACAGTGACCCCAACCAGCAAGAAGAAAATAGGTCTATTCCAGGTGGAGCCTCAGAAGGAAAGAGAAGTCCTTTTCGGCTTATTGTAAAGCCAGAGTAGAATCACATTTATAGTGACAGATGTGCTTATGGAAGAAAAGAAAATAGGTTAATCCCTCCAGAGCTGGCCTTGGCTAACTGTACAATTCTACAGATACTTATCTAGAGGCAAAAAAGGACCACACAAACACAAACCAAACATGGTTTCCTTGGAGCATTATGATAAATGACATACCATGCAGGAAACATTTGAGGCTATGTGCCCAGTTCAGTTTCTTACACATCTTCAGTGGGAATCAGGAAATGAGATGTGGGCTAAACATTCCAGTTATGCAACCTGTGGGATGTTCTGTTTATTTAAATTAATGAGCAGGAAATCAAATGAAACACAAAATGGACATGCTGAATTATAAGTGTATGAGACAAGATGCAGGTTTGAACTAATAAAAGATAATTAGGAGGTTCTTCTGACAAGGCATGATCAACAGATCAAAATAGATTTCCAGATGGAGTGGCAGAGGTAAAAATGCTGAATCCTTTTAAGAACCGTTTGGTTGCCATAGGATAATTTATTGGATTGGATGAACAAAGATGGACTGAGTGATCTTTCTTGTCCATAATTATCCAAGGTTAATCTGGAAAAGGATCCCAATGTACAAAGCCATATACCTGAC
The DNA here is from genome assembly GCA_030265395.1 of Rhina ancylostomus. Taxonomy (NCBI): domain Eukaryota; kingdom Metazoa; phylum Chordata; class Chondrichthyes; order Rhinopristiformes; family Rhinidae; genus Rhina; species Rhina ancylostomus. The sequence goes on along the minus strand of JARFYF010000058.1, from coordinate 9,528,063 downwards.
TGAGGAAGCTTAGTTGTCTTCTGGACCTCGTGAACATTTTCCATTGAGTGACCTTTTGGGTCATTTGTGGTGTATGTGGGGGGGAAGGGGGGCATGGTTCCCTTCAACTGAACAGGATAATTGGAAGAAGGATTTCAAATGGCAAAACTGGATGGACACCAGTAAGTGGTTAAAAAAGAGGAAGCGCAAAAGAGCTGTGGTCTAAAGTTCTAAAGAAGTAGCTTTAACCACAATCCTATTTTGCATACCAATTTTGGTTTAAAATCAAGCCAGTAGCTGCAAAGCTTTACAATCCCTTGTTGGCAAATTGTAGAAAATCAGTGTTCTTGCTTTCCTTCGTCAAGGGTCTACTTAGTTTGTTCTAGGGTATTGTAGGTTAACTGGCCACATCACATGACTGCAATGCATTTTTTTTAGATTGCGTGGTATTTGGGAAGATTTTTTAACTGGATTGTCAGTTCATATAATTGTAATCCTTTTAAGTCTTCAGGCTAGCTTTCTTCCTTCTTGCTGCTTTACGATGCTGAAATCAAGACTTCTACCAGTTTTTTTTATTTTACAGGACCTCAAAACTGTACCCCTTCTATCTTCACCCTCTTCAAATCTCATATTTTTATGCACTAAAGCATTTTTATCAGTAAGCGCTACTTTCTCTAATCTGTATTATGCCTTTCAAGCACAAAGATTCTCTGAATTTATAACTTTTTACAGAAAAGGAAAGCAGTAGCTTAAAGTTTAATCAACCTGTTGTTAATTCCTCTTTTCTTAACCTGTTGTTAAGAAAATGCCCTCTGCAGATGTGGTTTTGAATAAGAGATTTGGAAAAATTGGTGTGCTTTTTACTAATAAATAGGTTACAAGGCATTGGGATTGAAGTATTTAGCAAATGGGTCAGATGCAAGTGGTAGTTATGAGTTGACTGCTTCCAATACTTAGATTAAATGTAAGAGATTGAGAACAAAAATAAGCAATATTTTGTTGGGGCCCAACAAGTATATTTTCAGAGTTACCTGTTGAAGCAGAAACCATGTCAACACACTCCAACTTCTAGTGTTGCTGTAGCAAGGGAAATGCAAGGTCCAAAGTCCAATATTTCATACAGGGAATGAGTAGCAGTCAATAGGCAAGGTATAGGTTTAAGGTGCTGGGGAGTGTAGGTTTAAGGTGCTGGGGAGTAGATATAGAGGAGATGTCCGAGGAAAGTATTTTACTCAGAGAGTAGTGAGGTCGTAGAATGGATTGCCGGAAATGGTGGTGGAGGCGGATACGATAGGGTCTTTCAAGAGACTGTTAGATAGGGACATGGAGCTGAGTAAAATAGAGGGCTATGGGTAAGCGTAGTAATTTCTAGGGTAGGGACATGTTCAGCACAGCTTTGTGGGCCAAAGGGCCTGAATTGTGCCGTAGTTTTTTCTATGTTTCTAATAGCAGGAGCAAGAGGAGAAGAGGATGATGAAAACCGCTGGGGTAAGTCCCAAGACACACCCACAGCATCAGCTCCGAGCGGATCCAAGGGAATAAGCTCTGACCGCACCCTTTATGGGGATTCGTTTATTGAAAGATATTATTCACAAGGAGCCTGCTAAAGCATTGCCCTCAATGTAGACAAAGTTGCCCCCTCCCACCCTATAACCCCTATCATCAATTATCAGCCAAAGGAGCCCAAATGACACATAATAATCCCCTACATCTTTTGCGGGACCACCTGCACTGAACACAAAATATTAATGAATAAATCTCTGATCCGTTTACATTCCTGAAACATTTGTCATGGTGTTCCGCTCACTCTGGTATGTCTTGTGAAGATACTCATACCTGGAAGAGGCAGCTGGAGTGATCTCTTGCTGGCTCTTCCTTTGGAGATCCTGGCTTCACTCCATGGAAAAACCCATTTCACTGTGTGTTTCGATGTACGTGTCTTGTCTTATTTCCCTGGTCCCTTTGGTGTGCAGGGATCCCTTGGGACAGGAGTCTCTCTGATGAGGATTTCCATTTCCATTTGAGTAAAACTAAGAGCTTTCTCCCTCTGCTCTGCAGCCTCTGTTCTCTACACCAGCCATAGCGTGTGTTGTTGATAACTGGCTGCCATGAGGAGTTTATCTTTAAGGACTGGTGTCTTTTATCAAATTGGTGCACTGCAAGTTGTTGGGAGCTGCATTTAAATCAGCCTGGTCCTGTCAGAAGCTCCATAGGTTGCATTTTGATTCTGATTGTAAACCAGCTTGATACAGTTTCAAATATCATTTTGGTCACTTTTTTTTATGGGATATCTAATTGGATACAAGTGTGAAACAAAATGGTTTAGTGCACCAAAATAGAGTGGAATTCAATTGCTGGACAAAATATTTCTACTACTACAGGCCATGTTGATTATATGTGCATCCATTCAAATAACTTTGAAAGCTCTCTAATCTAATTGCTCATTTATATACAGATATTATGGAATTTTAATCGATATTGCAATTACTTTTTAGAGCGATGAAAATGTGAGTTTGGAAGTTACACCTTTATTTACCTAAAGTTTTGCTTTGAGGTGTCACAGCACTGAGATCAAGAGAATCTTGGTGCTTTGACTGAGCACTGGTTGAGTTTCCAGTCACTAAAGTTTTAAGACAAATGTCAGCAACTGAAATGAAGGTATTTGACATTTGGTAATTATTTCATTTGTTGTTTCCTGGAACTGAGCTTGTAGACTAAATTTCTGCATTAGACCTATAGGCATTAACGTTGAAATGAATGGTCATGCAATCTGACAGAACTGTCCAAATCTTTAATTGGGTTATTCAAGACAAAGGAAAGTTAAGAAACATAAAACAAATGTAGAAGCCAAGTCACTCAGCCAGACGTTTTGAAACTGACTCTACTGGTTAACCACATAATGTCTGCAGATTCCAGGTTGTAAACCTCTGACTTGATGGATCAGTAGGATATTAGCTGTCCTTGTGTTTGAGAGTAAGATATTCTTGGGAAAGTGTCCATTTACATAACTTTACAGTTATGTAAAGTTCTGCAGTCTATACCTCCATTGTAGTTTAGTGGTTCTCTGCCTGCCCACGACAGTTCTTTTGACATATCTCAGACAGCAATAAAGTTTCCCCATGTTTAACTGATCACAACCTTTTCCAAAGACATTTTTGCCCTTTCTTTAGCTTTTATATAGACTTTCAGGGTTTTCTTAAAGATTTTTATTTCTTAATCCCTTTTTATTGATATATGCTGATCAATGATTTTCTCAAATCATCTTTTAAACACTGGTGTAGACTTTAACCTTGCAACAATTTACTAAGGGCAATGGTAAATCATGTTTTACATGCTCACTGAATTGTATTTCCATTGGCTTCAAAATTCACGAGTGATGTAAAATATTCTGGCAACTCATTTTCACTTAATTTCCAAAGTCAAGATCATCCCCATTGACATTTTCATGTAATGCCTCACATGTGCTTAAAATTAAATGACAGCTTTTATCAAAAATGCTGCATCTAGCACTTTCCTGTAATGTTCTGAGATTTTATTTTTGAACTCCTGAGTGGGATAATTAACCAGGGTTCAAACATACTAGGGAAACTGACAACATTTCTCTATTGGAATCTATGAGTTTTCAAAAGCTTAGGCTCAGATTGATGGCCGATTGCCAGAAAATCATCAAATCAAGCTTAGCTGTCAACTCATTTTCTACATCTGCAGGAAATTGCATGATCACTAAATCTCTGACTTCTTACAAGGTCAGAGCAGCTTTGATCAGACTAGAGCACTGAACTCAATATTATCCCACATGTATTTATTAGTATCCCTTGAAGATAATTGATTTCAACAAGGAGGAAGGAGATTGTTGAAATTGTGTTACATTTTAATGGTATTTCTTCAGATTGTTTTGATGGGGAAAAAATGAATCTGTCAAGTTCTAAGTTTGCAAAAGAGTATAGGTAGCTTAATTACGTTAGTGCTCTGCATGCTCAATCTAATTGTGCCCAGAGATTTTTGGACAATGGAGGAAATAAGGATAATTAATTAAATTGTTTTAGTGGTGATTCATGGGGAGGTGTGATTTCTTGGAGATTGAAACTAATTGCTTCTGAGAATCAGGAATAAAGATTTGCATTAATTTAGCACCCTCATGACCTCAGGACTTCCTGGAATGCTTCTTTGCCAATCAATTACTTTCAAAGTGCAGTCAGTGTTGTAAAAAAGGAAATGACATAGTCAATTGCACATTGAAAGGTCCCACAAAAGATAATATGATAGTAGCTAAATGAGCTTTTTTCAAAGATTGAAAAATGTGGTCTGCTTTCCTTCAAAATATAGCTAATGTATCCTTTCTGTGGTAGCACAGTGAAACACTTAGTAAAGCAGCTGCTTTACACTTCCAGCAACCTGGATTCAATCCTAACCTTGGGTGCTGTCTGTGTGAAGTTTGTATATTCTCCCTGTGACCACGTGGGTTTTATCTAAATTTTTTAAAATTTTAGTTACAGCATGGTAACAGGCCGTTCTGGTCCAATGAGTCCGCGCTGCCCATTTAAAACCCATGTTAACCTACTCGTACGTCTTTTTTGGAATGTGGGAGGAAACCGGAGCACCTGGAGGAAACCCACGCAGACACGGGAGAACGTACAAATTCCTTTACAGACAGCGACGGGAATCGAACCCCAATCGCTGGCGCCGTAATAGCGTCATGCTAACCGCTAT